>OX465590.1:52622174-53204674 GCA_950022655.1 Alentia gelatinosa | reverse complement strand
CTCGTGGTTTACGGCCGCCTGTCCACAAAACCATCGATTATTGTCTATATATACATCGCCTAGACGTTAGAGTTGTCACATTTAACTTCCAGCTGCTTCCAGAAAACTATCCTTTTACTAGCTGCATGCTATTCACTGAAATAGTGAGAACAGAGCAGGAAGCCAGTGTCTCAGGATCTTAGGGGCATGGCCAGCTGACCATTACCAACCACTCAAGACTAGAATACCTCAAGACCCACTGGTGCCTGATTATATATGTTTGTATCCAATACAGGTAGTTGCAGAAATGGCAATTTACTGGATGCAAGTGGGTTACAAAAAGCTTTCCATTAACCGAATGTCCTTTAATTATTATTCAATTATGATTAAACGCCCAATCATGAATGATGAACATACCATGTGCTCCTAGTTATTATTCATTGCTGTATATTAAATTTCAGATATTGTATTAACCTCATTTACCCACTTACGTTATACTCCTCTAAATGGAGGCTCTTGAGTGTCAAGTTTGTGGCTTTGTTCATTTTCATTGGGGAGTATGGACTATCAGTGACTTCATTATGAACAGGTGTAATTCTGTATATATTATATGGAGATACCATGAAAACTAATTGCTGCGAAATTGAGGTATATGCCAGTTTATTGGGCTTGAATTGATAAAATGTTCTTATGAATGTAACTGGTACGATTGTACTTATGAGATTGTCCAATAAAGAAACTGATAGATAGAAAGCTCATCTGTTATCAATATGTATGCCGCTCTTACCGCAAAAGTCTGAGAAAGTTCATCTGAGATGTAAGTCAGGTATGAGTGAGAACCTGGTTTGGTCACTGTTCCTTGTGTGCAAATGGAGCGTACTGAGTAGAATATCACCACTTTAGTAAGCTGGACTCTAGATGATACGGTCTTCGTAAATTGTTCTGTATTGTCATTTGTCCATGTCTATATGTATTGTCCGTTTATGTATATTGTACAACGTACTAGTATTATGTGATGTATATATGTTCTTGGACCATGTGAGGAAGAACGCCCACCATCGGGGCGATTGTAATGTCTGTTTTTTAGATTAAAAAAAAATTGTGTTGACGCTATATATGAACTCTTTCCAAAAGTATGAGAATGTTGCAGGAGCCGGTAATCAGAGGCTAACGGTGGAGGGGGCGGGAAACATAGTGGTAGTGGGATGGCCGTATTGTCCTATGCCTCTTCCTAGATATAATCATCAGGTGGAAACAGAAATGCAATATGGTACCACTGACTCAGGTTCTAAAAATACCTATCGGAACACATGTCTAACGGTATAGCAATGATTTATAGGAGTAGTTTGTAGGCATCATCCGCGAGGGTATTACTGAAGGTTAACTTGAGAGGTGCTGCCATCTGGTGTGTAAAGGGTGAACTGCAGTGAGTAAATCACATTTACTATACACTGGACACCAGAGCAAAACAAAGTTAGCTCAGGGACCTGTTTCACTAGTTTCGTGACATGTCTAGATGGCGTGATATGTCTAGATGGTGTGTCCGGTCTCATAAGAACTATACATTAAACTTCATTTTGTGCGTTCTTGCTTGCACTGTTGGTGCCGCTTTTCATGTCTGTCTTCACTTTTGTCACAAAACTAGTGAAACATGTCCATGATGTGTAGATTTGTCTAATTCCTATGTTTGGGGTCTGTTTTTCCCAAGGGCAGCTACTTATGTTGTCACAAAACTAGACAACCCCAATGTCTGTATGGTGTCACAGACATGTCACAAAACTAGTGAAACAGGGCCCTGGCTGGTCGGGTTAAATCCACATACAGATGAACCACATCAACCTCTAAAGGCCCGTTTCCATTGGCTGACGAAAAGAGTGTAGAATTTTTGGCACTGCTGTCCCAAAATCTGTCAGCGGAAACCACCTAGCACGTTATATGAACCACGACTTTCTCTGCTTAGATTATGCAATGTCACTCCAGCTACCACTGAGTGAAAGCTTTGTCACTGAGTGAAATCTACAACCCTCACCATTTTTCTTTTCCTACGTACAGTCGGTGTCACCATCGACAGACTAAAATAATCTCCACCCTTTTCGTTGGCCAATATACTCTAGTGTCCCGGGGCGACAAATAACGAGGCAAACACAGTCTTGGGCAGTGGAGGCATTGTTTCTATCCTCCCAAATAATTTTTATTGATATAAACGAAATAGAAGAATTAGAAAAACAGAAGAAGTTGTGCAGTAAGAGTCCGTCTGTATAGTTGAAGGTACACTGGCCACCCGAGCTACACTACGTTAGCTCTGGTCACGTTAAATTGAGAGGGGCCTTGACATGGCGTGGTAGCGGGTATCTAATGCCATAGCAGTGGGTAAAGGAACTTCACTTTAGCTATTTTTAGGTTGGGCGTTAGGGCTTTAGGGTTTGGTATCTATTTTTACTCTGTGTATCTATTTTTACTCTGTGGTCCGACCACTCTCTGGCCATGCCCCCTTGACCCTGCCATGACCCACATTCTTACCCTAGAAGTCACTTTTCCATGTTCTCATCTTCTTTTAATGTGTATTTTTTTAAAATTGCAACAGAGATAAGGTTCTTTATCCATTTATTAACATATAGATATTGTTTTGCAAGTATTTGGAATATCAAAGTCCATGGAGAACAAAATGGTTTGGTCCGAGAGTGAGAATCCGTGGACACGTCCATGGGTTAACGTTACCAACCTCTTAGTTGGAACGTAGTGTAGACAGAGGTGGCGGCCAATCTAAGTTGAAGGGTGAATGAGTTCTGACCAGTCGAGTAACCCGCACCAGGTGGGGTGTCGGGTGGTATCATGACGCCCCCTGGTGTCAAGGAGTATAACTGCATCACCTGCGGGTGCGGTAATGCCAGCAGGAAACAGGGGCCCGTTTCAATCGTCTGTAGGACGTCCATTATTGTGTCTAGTGACACGATAGCGACAGGTTGCGTTGCAGTAGTTTAGTGACAACCGATTCTGTGACACAGGGTAACAGACAGGCGCAAATAGTGGCATGTACCATTTCAGAAGTGGGTGTCCAGTCACTGTAGTGGTCACTATTGTGTCCTAAATAGCGAGAGGGTATACCCTCTCACTTCTATTGTCACAAACGCGTAACTTTACTTCCTGTAAGAATTAAGCTATGACACTTTAGCCCCAGTTAGGGACATGTTTAACGTATAAACATGCCAAATATGAAGGAGATCGGCTTGTGCAATCCAACAATATTCACATTTGAATTCTGTCATAGCAAATGCTGCTCTGTGTAGAATTATTAAAGGCTGTCACTAACTTATGCAGTGACCTTTACCTTGATGGCACTTGTTCCCGGTAGGACATGAGTATGTGAGATGGGGTACCCCGCATGTTTTTCCGCTACGCTGTCCCAAACTAGGGACACATCCACAATAGTGACAAGACACACCTCCCCTACAGTGACATGCCTTCTGAAACGAGACCGAAGATTTTCTGCTATTCAAGTCACTATTGGGGTCACTAAACATGTCACTAAGTGGCTTAGTGACACATTCTATTGAAACAGGCACCAGGCCTATATACCTTAGATACAAGTCTTACGTACACCTTAGCTGTATGAAGGTGTTACCTGTGTGTTGTGTCACTGTGTGTTGTGTCACTGTGTGTCGCGTCACTGTGTGTTGTGTCACTGTGTGTCGTGTCGCTGTGTGTCGTGTCCCTCGGCATCGTCAGTGGATGCCGGCTGCACGCTACACCGGTACCTGATATTCTTCTGACGAACCCAGCTGAAGTGGTTGTCAAAGACGAATTGATCTGAAAGTGAGGACAAACATTGAACGGATTTCTACAGAGGAAAACATGATTTTATAAACACAAACATCCGGAATGATGTCTATTTCTAAACTTTGACATATGGCAGATACCAAATAATGGGCTTTTTGCTACTTTTCTATTTTGATAACAAATGAGATCACTTTGAAATCTATTGTGAGTGCAACAAAAGTTAAGGTATCGAAATAATTATAAAAGAAATTTCTACTTGATTAAACATGGTTTTAATTCTGTTTCCATACGGAATTCTTTGGAATCTTCATTCATATTCTAGATGCATGATGCCTTGAGGCATCATTGTCCCAGAATTAAGAAACATGTTTTAATAAAGAAATAATAGAGCAATATTCATGAAATCTTCAGAAAATGTAGATATTATATCATATTTAGTATTTCTATTAAAAAGAAATAAAATATTTATGATTATGTATCATATTGCATGATTACAAACTTGGATATCAGTTTTAACTATTATGTGGCCGTCCTCTAGCCAGACAGACTGCCACCAGTATCCGTCCTTATGGGAGTAGCTGGACCCCAGGCAGCCGTCCTTAAAGGGTTAACTTAATCTCCGCTTTGATATGGTACCTTCTGCATACCTGTATATTTTGTACAGCTTAAGTTATACAAGTTTTTGTATATCAATTCAAAAGTAGCTAGTTTTCAGTGCCCGCTTACGCGGCCCATAGTAAAGGCCATCTGGAGAAGGATTGCAGGAGAAAGTCCCGTGGCTCGTCTCAGACTTACATGTTCCCGGTTCGGAGCAGAGAAGAGTTCCCACTTCCGGAATCATGTGACATTCGACTCGTGACAAGGCGAGCACTTCCGTTTCCGCTCCCGTCGGTTCCTTCCTGATAATGCCGAACGCCACGTCGTATTTATCCGACATAAACTCCCATCTGAAAGTTCGGGAAAATCTCTGTGAGCATTCAATGTGGTTAAACTAACATACAGTGAACAAACTATCGTCCTATGCATTATTTATGTAGAACTGCATCGTATAAATAGACAAGACTCCACGAGTTTGGATGGGCCGCAATCGTCATTGAGGCACATCCAAACGAGTGGAGTATTGTCTATTTATACAATTCTTGATGCAGTTCTCGATTTATCTCACCCCTTTCTATGACATTAGAAATCATCACAATTTAAGACTTATTAGAATATACACGTACTTAGCAAATCCATATGACGTCATCTTGTATTCACTCCGCCACGGCCGTGGCGTAGTATTGTCACTGTACCAGGGTGATCTTTGAGTATATTTTTCTAATGTTATTCCTATGGCTAAACTTGTACCAGGGCCCCGTTGCTCCAGGATTACGACAGAGCTGCGGATCCACTGTGAGGGGTGAGGTAATCTACTACAATACCATTATCTAGTGTATTGAGTGGAAACTTTGTAATTGGAGTGAACGTGGTGAATTATAATGATTTCAGAGAGCGCTTCGGACGACGCGCTTACGCCCCCTCTACCGGACGTTGTATGGACTGCTCTTGGTCACGTGATACCGCAGTCGTCCGCACCACAGAGACTGAAATCTATTATGTATGATTAAAGGCACATCGGAAAATTTAGCTTCAAAATGGAAACCCATGCAATTTTACTGAAATTTAACTATGAAGCTGGTTTTTGATTTAGAGATCAATGATACAATTGTAAAAGACTATATAGAAATTCTGAAAAGTTGATTTCATACAGTAAAACCCATGTCAATTTTCGCAAGCTTTCCTAGTATTTTACAGATGTATTTATATAGTATCACATGCACATTCATGTGTTTAAACACACTCCAACGTCCTTGTTTTGTAAGGAATAAAAGAGGACCACATTTTTCAGTATCTTTCCTATTGAAATTAATTCAATGCAAGGTGACCTATTTTACCTATTAAGATTGGATAAACTGGACAAAATGTTAAATTTACTGAAATATGATCGTAACATGTGGGCTTCACCCGAGAAAGGCGTTGGGTTGGGGGATGTAGGTTGGCTTTATTTGAGAGTGGAGTTGGGATTTGAGATTGGAGCCCAGCTTTAAGCCCAATACACATCTACCAATTCAGGATTGAACGATTAGACCCAAATTGTATAGGAGTCAGTGAGAGGGTCCACTAATTGTTGACTGACCCTTTCCTTTCCTATCCTACATCTACCGACTAGGGCCGACTCCGGATAACTCGCCTGAGACAAAGTACCATTCTTCTGTCGTCAACAAAGGGACATCAATGTTCTGAATTCAGTAGATGTGTGTTGGGCTTTACCTGGGAATGGAGTTAGGTCGGGAATGGAGTCTGGCTTTACATGAGAATGGAGTTGGGTTTTGGGGATGGAGCCTGGCTCTACATGAGAATGGAGTTGGGTTTTGGGGATGGAGCCTGGCTCTACATGAGAATGGAGTTGGGTTTTGGGGATGGGGCCTGGCTCTACATGAGAATGGAGTTGGGTTTTGGGGATGGAGCCTGGCTCTACATGAGAATGGAGTTGGGTTTTGGGGATGGGGTCTGGCTCTACATGAGAATGGAGTTGGGTTTTGGGGATGGGGCCTGGCTCTACATGAGAATGGAGTTGGGTTTTGGGGATGGGGTCTGGCTCTACATGAGAATGGAGTTGGGTTTTGGGGATGGGGCCTGGCTCTACATGAGAATGGAGTTAGGTTTTGGGGATGGAGCCTGGCTCTACATGAGAATGGAGTTGGGTTTTATAGATGGAGCCTGACTTTACATGAGAATGGAGTCGGGTCGGGGATGAAGCAATGCTTTACCTGAAATAGGAGCTTGGTCGAGGGACGAGCCTGACTTTATCTGAGCGTGGAGTTGGGTCGGGGAACGAAGCCCAGCTTTACCTGACAATGTAGTCCGGTCAAGGACATGGAGGCTGGCTCTACCTGAAAATGAAGCTGGGTCGAGGGACGAGTCTGACTTTACCTCAGAATGGAGTTGTATCTGGGGACAGAGCCCGGTCTTACCTGAGAATGGACTTAGGTCGAGGGATGGACACGAGGTTTACCTGAGGACTGAGTGGGGGCTGGGAGACGGACACTAGGTTTACCTGAGGACTGAGTCGGGCTGGGAGACGGACACTAGGTTTACCTGAGGACTGAGTGGGGCTGGGAGACGGACACTAGGTTTACCTGAGGACTGAGTGGGGCTGGGAGACGGTCACTAGGTTTACCTGAGGACTGAGTGGGTCTGGATCACGGACACTAGGTTTACCTGAGGACTGAGTGGGTCTGGATCACGGACACTAGGTTTACCTGAGGACTGAGTGGGGCGGGGAGACGGTCACTAGGTTTACCTGAGGACTGAGTCGGGCTGGGAGACGGACACTAGGTTTACCTGAGGACTGAGTGGGGCTGGGAGACGGTCACTAGGTTTACCTGAGGACTGAGTGGGTCTGGAGACGGTCACTAGGTTTACCTGAGGACTGAGTGGGGCTGGGAGACGGTCACTAGGTTTACCTGAGGACTGAGTCGGGCTGGGAGACGGACACAAGGTTTACCTGAGGACTGAGTCGGGCTGGGAGACGGGCACTAGGTTTACCTGAGGACTGAGTGGGGCTGGGAGACAGACACTAGGTTTACCTGAGGACTGAGTCGAGGCAGGAGACGGTCACTAGGTTTACCTGAGGACTGAGTGGGGCTGGGAGACGGTCACTAGGTTTACCTGAGGACTGAGTCGGGCTGGGAGACGGTCACTAGGTTTACCTGAGGACTGAGTGGGGCTGGGAGACGGACACTAGGTTTACATGAGGACTGAGTCGGGCTGGGAGACGGTCACTAGGTTTACATGAGGACTGAGTCGGGCTGGGAGACGGACACTAGGTTTATCTGAGGACTGAGTCGGGCTGGGAGACGGTCACAAGGTTTACCTGAGGACTGAGTCGGGCTGGAGACGGACACTAGGTTTACCTGAGGACTGAGTCAGGCTGGGAGACGGTCACAAGGTTTACCTGAGGACTGAGTCGGGCTGGGAGACGGTCACTAGGTTTACCTGAGGACTGAGTCGGGCTGGGAGATGGTCACTAGGTTTACCTGAGGACTGAGTCAGGCTGGGAGACGGACACTAGGTTTACATGAGGACTGAGTCGGGCTGGGAGATGGTCACTAGGTTTACCTGAGGACTGAGTGGGGCTGGGAGACGGTCACTAGGTTTACATGAGGACTGAGTCGGGCTGGGAGATGGTCACTAGGTTTACCTGAGGACTGACTGGGGCTGGGAGACGGTCACTAGGTTTACCTGAGGACTGAGTGGGGCTGGGAGACGGACACTAGGTTTACCTGAGGACTGAGTGGGGCTGGGAGACGGACACTAGGTTTACCTGAGGACTGAGTCGGGCTGGGAGACGGTCACTAGGTTTACCTGAGGACTGAGTGGGGCTGGGAGACGGACACTAGGTTTATCTGAGGACTGAGTCGGGCTGGGAGACGGTCACAAGGTTTACCTGAGGACTGAGTGGGGCTGGGAGACGGACACTAGGTTTACCTGAGGACTGAGTGGGGCTGGGAGACGGTCACTAGGTTTATCTGAGGACTGAGTCGGGCTGGGAGACGGTCACAAGGTTTACCTGAGGACTGAGTGGGGCTGGGAGACGGACACTAGGTTTACCTGAGGACTGAGTCAGGCTGGATCACGGTCACGTCAACTCGCCGCTGGTCGGCCTTGGGCACGGAGAGGGTTTCCATGTTGTCCATGTCGGCGACGTGAGACAGGTAGAAGGAGCGAGGTACCTCCCCGCCAGGACAGATCTGTGAAACCATACACAGGTCAGTTGTCTTCACGTTTTATATACTCCAGTTACCAGAGCTATGATCTGATTACTTTAAATTTAAATTTGATACACAGGTCAGTTGTCTTCACGTCTTATACACTCCAGTTACCAGAGCTATGATCTGATTACTTTAAATTTAAATTTGATACACAGGTCAGTTGTCTTCACGTTTTATACACTCCAGTTACCAGAGCTATGATCTGATTACTTTAAATCTAAATTTGATACACAGGTCAGTTGTCTTCACGTTTTATACACTCCAGTTACCAGAGCTATGATCTGATTACTTTAAATTTAAATTTGATACACAGGTCAGTTGTCTTCACGTTTTATACACTCCAGTTACCAGAGCTATGATCTGATTACTTTAAATTTAAATTTGATACACAGGTCAGTTGTCTTCACGTCTTATATACTCCAGTTACCAGAGCTATGATCTGATTACTTTAAATTTAAATTTGATACACAGGTCAGTTGTCTTCACGTTTTATACACTCCAGTTACCAGAGCTATGATCTGATTACTTTAAATCTAAATTTGATACACAGGTCAGTTGTCTTCACGTTTTATACACTCCAGTTACCAGAGCTATGATCTGATTACTTTAAATTTAAATTTGATACACAGGTCAGTTGTCTTCACGTCTTATACACTCCAGTTACCAGAGCTATGATCTGATTACTTTAAATTTAAATTTGATACACAGGTCAGTTGTCTTCACGTTTTATACACTCCAGTTACCAGAGCTATGATCTGATTACTTTAAATTTAAATTTGATACACAGGTCAGTTGTCTTCACGTTTTATACACTCCAGTTACCAGAGCTATGATCTGATTACTTTAAATTTAAATTTGATACACAGGTCAGTTGTCTTCACGTTTTATACACTCCAGTTACCAGAGCTATGATCTGATTACTTTAAATTTAAATTTGATACAGAGTTCAGCTGTCTTCACGTTTATACACTCCAGTTACCAGAGCTATGATCTTATTACTTTAAATTTAAATTTGATACACAGGTCAGTTGTCTTCACGTTTATATACTCCAGTTACCAGAGCTATGATCTGATTACTTTAAATCTAAATTTGATACACAGGTCAGTTGTCTTCACGTTTTATATACTCCAGTTACCAGAGCTATGATCTGATTACTTTAAATCTAAATTTGATACACAGGTCAGCTGTCTTCACGTTTTATATACTCCAGTTACCAGAGCTATGATCTGATTACTTTAAATCTAAATTTGATACAGAGTTCAGCTGTCTTCACGTTTTATATACTCCAGTTACCAGAGTTATGATCTGATTACTTTAAATCTAAATTTGATACACAGGTCAGTTGTCTTCACGTTTTATATACTCCAGTTACCAGAGCTATGATCTGATTACTTTAAATTTAAATTTGATACACAGGTCAGTTGTCTTCACGTTTTATATACTCCAGTTACCAGAGCTATGATCTGATTACTTTAAATTTAAATTTGATACACAGGTCAGCTGTCTTCACGTTTATATACTCCAGTTACAAGAGCTATGATCTAATGACTTTAAATTTAAATTTGATACACAATTCAGCTGTCTTCACGTTTTATACATAGTGAGTTTAGTCATCTAATATTATCTATTATTTCCTAGGTCTTGTTGGACTCACCAATTACTAGAGTAATAATTTGATTACCTTAAAGCTAAATTTGACAAAAAGAAATTCACATTTATAATTTACAGCAATATTTCTCCTTGTTTCATGCAATCTAAGATGGAGTCATATATCATACAGTAGATTTCCGCCATCTGACGATATTGGCTTGGTCATCTACTGTTGCCACGTATTTAGTCGTCTAATGTAAAGCTGGGTTAGTAGGTCTGGCTCATTTTTAGAAGGTTGTATAAACTTACTGCGTTCCTGCAGCGCGGATCTCCGTCTGAATCTGTCAATTTCCCGCCTAAAAAGGCTGGTAACTGGTCGGCGTCGATGTACTCTAACAGCACACTCGGGTAACCAGCTGTAAGATTACCATATCATCATCATAAACACAAATAACACCAAAAGTAGATATCTGCACTATTCCACTTTGAAGGTAGAAATTCAATTTGTCCCTACTGATGTTAAATTAAGAAAGGGATGACGGGTAGGTTGTTCTCCATTTACACCTTATTTCATGTACTTTTTATCATTCATGTAGCCTCTGCGTAGGGATCAGTCGTAAATTCTAGTGTTTACTGATGTTTTTTTTTAATGTATTTATTAAAAGTTTTATAAGAGGTATAATTGTTTATACCTTTTACAGTTTTGATAAGTACATTGATTTTCCCTGTGGTTGTAACAAATATTCAGTATTTGGATATGGTATCAATGGAATAAGCAGTAGTAATAATATAATATTCATTATTTTGACTTATTTCCTAATTATTGGTGCTCAAAGAGCTTTCATAATGGAAACAGGCAGTTTGATTTGATACTGATCTCGATGTCTGGAGATATGATCCAGTTTAGCAAATGGGAACTATTAACAAGATCTGTACCAACTACTCATTATTACAGTCTTTTTATACAGCGTATAATCTCGAGACAAGACACCCCCTTACAGGAATATCTAGGGCAGGCCTAGATGAAATCTAGTTGGGAGGATCATATACAAGATTGAATATATATTGTTTTAAAGATAAATTATATAAATCATTCTCCCGTTAATAAAAGTTGTGAGGTTTGTTTTATAGGTAATATAATGTTTTTTCAACCAGCAGGGCTTTCTTGAATATAATACTCCGTTGATATAAAGGTGGCCTTTTAAATCAATGAATTAAAATGAGAGACTTTTGACGGTTATTACTAAAGTAACTTACCTCCCAGGACATGTATTTTGTTCTTCATGTCTTCACTGATGAGTGGCCGGCAGATCTTCCACAGTAGCGGGAAGACTCGAGGAGCTGAAATGCAAGACACGCGACGATTACAGACAGTTAAAGCCTGCCCCCACCTACCACGATTCTGGTCCCGATTGGCCTTACGACGGCCTTCCCGACACCATTCCGATTCTAGCGTGAGGTCAGCCAAAATCGTGGTAGGTGGGACAGGTTTCTGCGATTCCGTCCACGACAGCTCACGATAGGCTGCGATGAAAACGCCAATCGTAGAGGTCCCGATAATTTCCAACATGTTGGAAATTTCGTAGCCTGTCGTTGGGTATCGTAGCCTATCGGGAATATATCGTGGTCAGCGCGTATGATTCACCGATTGGATCACGACAGAGGTCTACGATTCGGGGACCTCCCGATAGGTCACGATTTCGCCATTTCAAATCGTAGCGATCGGGAAGCATGTCGTGGCCTATCGTGGTAGGTGGGGATCCCCTCTTAGTGACACACATAGCACCAAGAGTTAAAGAAAATCCATAACCTTGTGACTCAGGCTTTTACAATTTCTTTTTCTTTCTGAACATCATTTTTATTGCTGCCAGCTTGAATACAATCAATTTCTTGTACTTGTTTACAATCATAGTTACATTTTTTCGAGTAGGTTTTGATAACCTTAAGTTTACATAGAAGTTGATGTAACTATGCATTCTTGTTCAGCGATTAAACATTTCGTCCTATAAGTGAATCTTTCAACGTACCGTTAATAACGAACATTCTCTTCATCATCTCGGGATAGTTGTCCTCCAGTATCTTAACAAGGTGCAGATACATCTGAAGACCTTCAGTGGGTTTGTCATCATAATGAGATAAGTCATGATTAATAGAAAACGAAGATGCGGGAATAATGTAATAATGTAATAATCTGTTACATAAATATTGAACGATACGGCCATTGTACAATACGAGCTATCCAACGATATACAACCTTGTGGACTATCCTCGTCCAATTTGGTTACATAAAATAGATCGTAGGGAGACACATGAATCGTTCGTACAAATTATCGTATCTTTGACACAGATCGTAAGAGATCATAGATCTACTGTGTGGAAGCTATGCACCCCCCCCCCTCCCATCCACACACACTGCTTATGACCTATTGGTTTCCAGTGTTTACTATCATTCAGCCTACTGGTATTCAATCCATATATATAACATAAAAATAGCTTGTATTTCTTATATCTTGTTCATTTCTTATATCACCAATGATCTTAAGTGCTTTCTGGAATTATGCATATACTACACCTGAATAAATGAAAATAATACATGAATCAACACCCACGAACCCTCTAGAGGTGTCGTACGTTAGGACGATTTTGGACGATATAAGACCATTTGCACGATCTAGGTCAATGTTAATGTAACAATATTTGCCATTCTCATTTGATCGTATAGTACAAAGGTCGTACGTGTACAACCCAAACTAGACCAACCATTTATGTAACGAGATGGGCCCATGACCATTGTGCGATATTTTACATGATCTTCCAAAATTTATGTAACAGACCCCAGGTCGATACATCCTTATCGCGGCCAAGTAATCAAAATAATCATCTGAATTATTCTCATTTAATGATGAGAAAATTGACTAAATTGGAACAGTAGCCATTTTGATTAGTCTCTTCTTTTGATTGTTTCATATAAAATTAATGATAAGTAACCTGATTTGCCCAAATGATAATTTAGAGTTAATCAAGATATCCATGTTCTGTAGCGACATACCTGGTGCCCACAGGAACCTAGTGCCTGCATTCACTACGACACAGGTGGAATGCCTAGAAGGACCTGCATCGGGATCCATTGCTACTAAAAGTATGCCATAATTTATGGTCGCAGTTTAGTAAACCAAAGTGAATGGCGTGTTTTCAGTGGCAATGGATCAAGTGCGGTTCAGATTTTTTCGTACCCCTAGTACAGGCTAATTGGCGAACATGTTTGACATCATCCCCCGTTGAGCTGTTTTTTCCTTTCTTTTTTAAATTTTTACAATACTCCATGGGCGTTGAGTACGAGTTCTCAATGTTAAGTCTATGGGGGAATATACCAGGGGTGAGATTCTGAACTCTATTTACCTGGTCTCCAGAGAGACTTGGCGCCTGCGTTCTCCATGTCAAAGATGACGGTCAGTCCATCGACCCTGCGACCCAGCTGAGAAATAGTCATCAATACTTAAATAGAACTGAATCGAGATTCATATAAATACACAATACTCTGTAAGACTTATATAGAACTGTATCGAGATTTATATAAATACACAACACTCTCTAAGACTTATATAGAACTGTATCGAGATTTATATAAATACACAACACTCTCTAAGACTTATATAGAACTGTATCGAGATTTATAAAAATACACAACACTCTGTAAGACTTATATAGAACTGTATCGAGATTTATATAAATACACAATACAGGCCGTAAGACTTATATAGAACTGAATCGAGATTCATATAAATACACAATACAGGCTGTAAGACTTATATAGAACTGTATCGAGATTTATATAAATACACAACACTCTGTAAGACTTATATAGAACTGTATCGAGATTTATAAAAATACACAACACTCTGTAAGACTTATATAGAACTGTTTCGAGATTTATATAAATACACAACACTCTGTAAGACTTATATAGAACTGAATCGAGATTCATATAAATACCATCCACCCTGCGACCCAGCTGAGAAATAGACATCAATGCAGGCTGTAAGACCTTTATACAAATACACAATACTCCACGAGTTTGGATTCGCTATAATTGTCATCGAGGCAAGGGCGAGTGATGATAACAGCCCATCTAAACAAGTGGAGTATTATAGAGGAAAGCTATGAGAGTTAAGGGTCTGAGCTCGTATCCCATCGAGTTTGAATCACGTAGTAATTCACATGGCGAAGCCACATGAATTACATGTGTGGTAATTATTTTTTACACTGGCTAGCACTAGTGTATAACTGCCATATTAAAGAATATAACAATAGGGGCTATTTCATTGTTCTATAACGCAAAGGGACTATTTTCCCGTATACCATAGCTGTGAGGCCGTATACCACAGATTTTAATTCGTATACCACACTTATGGTATCTGATTTTTCAGGTGTTATATAATGGGTCGTGGTTTTCTGACTCCCCGTGCATTTTCAATGGGGTCCTTGTATACGATGAATAGTAAAGAGTAATCTAACCTGATTCAATGGTTACTTTAGTAATGGTATATGACGTACCCTAGCACTCTGGTGCCTCCAGTCTCTGACGGTCTGTTCACACTGTAACAGCTTGGTCTTCTCCAGACTCCTTCTGCGGGCTGAGCACATGATGCCCTTCATGTCGAGATGACCGAACAGCTCCACACGAACAGGAGAACCCTCCTTGTCGTGACCACAGAACCCGCCCGCCAGGTAGTCCGCTAACACCTGTAGAGAGAAACAAACGTGAGAACATCACTGTGAGAAAACAGAACCCGCCCGCCAGGTAGTCCGCTAACACCTGTAGAGAGGAACAAACGTGAGGACATCACTGTGAGAAACAGAACCCGCCCGCCAGGTAGTCGGCTAACACCTGTAGAGAGAAACAAACGTGAGCACATCACTGTGAGAAAACAGGATGACAGAACCCGCCCGCCAGGTAGTCCGCTAACACCTGTAGAGAGGAACAAACGTGAGGACATCAGTGTGAGAAACAGAACCCGCCCGCCAGGTAGTCCGCTAACACCTGTAGAGAGGAACAAACGTGAGGACATCACTGTGAGAAAACAGAAGCCGCCCGCCAGGTAGTCCGCTAACACCTGTAGAGAGAAACAAACATGAGGACATCACTGTGAGAAACAGAACCCGCCCGCCAGGTAGTCCGCTAACACCTGTAGAGAGGAACAAACGTGAGGACATCACTGTGAGAAAACAGGATGACAGAACCCGCCCGCCAGGTAGTCCGCTAACACCTGTAGAGAGAAACAAACATGAGGACATCACTGTGAGAAACAGAACCCGCCCGCCAGGTAGTCCGCTAACACCTGTAGAGAGAAACAAACGTGAGGACATCACTGTGAGAAAACAGAACCCGCCTGCCAGGTAGTCCGCTAACACCTGTAGAGAGGAACAAACGTGAGGACATCACTGTGAGAAAACAGAACCCGCCCGCCAGGTAGTCCGCTAACACCTGTAGAGAGGAACAAACGTGAGGACATCAGTGTGAGAAAACAGAACCCGCCCGCCAGGTAGTCCGCTAACACCTGTAGAGAGGAACAAACGTGAGGACATCAGTGTGAGAAAACAGAACCCGCCCGCCAGGTAGTCCGCTAACACCTGTAGAGAGAAACAAACGTGAGGACATCAGTGTGAGAAAACAGGATGACAGAACCCGCCCGCCAGGTAGTCCGCTAACACCTGTAGAGAGAAACAAACGTGAGGACATCAGTGTGAGAAACAGAACCCGCCCGCCAGGTAGTCCGCTAACACCTGTAGAGAGAAACAAACGTGAGGACGTCACTGTGAGAAAACAGAACCCGCCCGCCAGGTAGTCCGCTAACACCTGTAGAGAGAAACAAACGTGAGGAGATCACTGTGAGAAAACAGAACCCGCCCGCCAGGTAGTCCGCTAACACCTGTAGAGAGAAACAAACGTGAGGACATCAGTGTGAGAAAACAGAACCCGCCCGCCAGGTAGTCCGCTAACACCTGTAGAGAGAAACAAGCGTGAGGACATCACTGTGAGAAAACAGAACCCGCCTGCCAGGTAGTCCGCTAACACCTGTAGAGAGAAACAAGCGTGAGGACATCACTGTGAGAAACAGAACCCGCCCGCCAGGTAGTCCGCTAACACCTGTAGAGAGGAACAAACGTGAGGACGTCACTGTGAGAAAACAGAACCCGCCCGCCAGGTAGTCCGCTAACACCTGTAGAGAGAAACAAACATGAGGACATCACTGTGAGAAACAGAACCCGCCCGCCAGGTAGTCCGCTAACACCTGTAGAGAGGAACAAACGTGAGGACATCACTGTGAGAAAACAGGATGACAGAACCCGCCCGCCAGGTAGTCCGCTAACACCTGTAGAGAGAAACAAACATGAGGACATCACTGTGAGAAACAGAACCCGCCCGCCAGGTAGTCCGCTAACACCTGTAGAGAGAAACAAACGTGAGGACATCACTGTGAGAAAACAGAACCCGCCCGCCAGGTAGTCCGCTAACACCTGTAGAGAGGAACAAACGTGAGGACATCACTGTGAGAAAACAGAACCCGCCCGCCAGGTAGTCCGCTAACACCTGTAGAGAGGAACAAACGTGAGGACATCACTGTGAGAAACAGAACCCGCCCGCCAGGTAGTCCGCTAACACCTGTAGAGAGAAACAAACGTGAGGACATCAGTGTGAGAAAACAGGATGACAGAACCCGCCCGCCAGGTAGTCCGCTAACACCTGTAGAGAGAAACAAACGTGAGGACATCAGTGTGAGAAACAGAACCCGCCTGCCAGGTAGTCCGCTAACACCTGTAGAGAGGAACAAACGTGAGGACGTCACTGTGAGAAAACAGAACCCGCCCGCCAGGTAGTCCGCTAACACCTGTAGAGAGAAACAAACGTGAGGAGATCACTGTGAGAAAACAGAACCCGCCCGCCAGGTAGTCCGCTAACACCTGTAGAGAGGAACAAACGTGAGGACATCAGTGTGAGAAAACAGAACCCGCCCGCCAGGTAGTCCGCTAACACCTGTAGAGAGAAACAAGCGTGAGGACATCACTGTGAGAAAACAGAACCCGCCTGCCAGGTAGTCCGCTAACACCTGTAGAGAGAAACAAGCGTGAGGACATCACTGTGAGAAAACAGAACCCGCCCGCCAGGTAGTCCGCTAACACCTGTAGAGAGAAACAAACGTGAGGATATCACTGTGAGAAAACAGAACCCGCCCGCCAGGTAGTCTGCTAACACCTGTAGAGAGAAACAACCGTGAGGACATCACTGTGAGAAAACAGAACCCGCCCGCCAGGTAGTCCGCTAACACCTGTAGAGAGAAACAACCGTGAGGACATCAGTGTGAGAAAACAGAACCCGCCCGCCAGGTAGTCCGCTAACACCTGTAGAGAGGAACAAACGTGAGGACGTCACTGTGAGAAAACAGAACCCACCCGCCAGGTAGTCCGCTAACACCTGTAGAGAGAAACAAACATGAGGACATCACTGTGAGAAACAGAACCCGCCCGCCAGGTAGTCCGCTAACACCTGTAGAGAGAAACAAACGTGAGGACATCACTGTGAGAAAACAGGATGACAGAACCCGCCCGCCAGGTAGTCCGCTAACACCTGTAGAGAGAAACAAACATGAGGACATCACTGTGAGAAAACAGAACCCGCCCGCCAGGTAGTCCGCTAACACCTGTAGAGAGGAACAAACGTGAGGACATCACTGTGAGAAAACAGAACCCGCCCGCCAGGTAGTCCGTTAACACCTGTAGAGAGGAACAAACGTGAGGACATCACTGTGAGAAAACAGAACCCGCCTGCCAGGTAGTCCGCTAACACCTGTAGAGAGGAACAAACGTGAGAACATCACTGTGAGAAAACGTGGTTACTGACCCCGTACGGATGGCCGTTCGAGGTCGTTCGATGATAAAATACGGCTTTGGGCCACAGACTGCAGGCTTTGAAAAGTATAACGCTATTCACCTCTTGCACATAAGTGCGGCGCTGCTGTAGCAGAGAGAATGTGTTGCGCATGTTGCATGTGGCTAGCCACCGCTTGCCAGAAACCAGCCACACACTGGCAAATCGAAAACGAGGCGAGCCCTCACCTGTATCGGCAGCATGGCTTCAGTCCCATAAGCATAGAGTAACTGTAGAAGTGTAAATCGTTGTTATATCGTGAATAACAGGCCGATATTTATAAATAGAATATTGTTAGAAAGCTAACACTTGGGCCTATTTGTTGGTATAATATCATATACCTGTGTTTTGGCCAAGATTTCCGGTCCTAGATTGAACATCCAGATTATTTTGGTAAAGAAAAACACAAACATGTTACCTTCCTGTTTTCACAGCGATTTAATGGAAAATCTATCGCGATGACCTATAAAAATAAGCATCCTATCTTCTTGGGAATTTCAAGACGATTAAAATGATACCAATATTACCAGGTTGTGATAGATATTTCCTGAGGTAATAGACTAATACTGCATCAGTTAGAGGTCTAAGCACTCAAGTGGGTAGAAAATCGATTAAAACAAATGGCGGACCCCTTTACTTCGCGAGTTTTCGAGGCGTCTTATAAACACCCCAGAACGAGTTTTCATGCAGACTTATCAAATACCCAGGTATCTACCGTGGGGTGGTCACGTGGTACAGTTTAGATAGCTTGTTATGTGAAATCAATCGAAAACACATTCACTCGCCAAGATATCAATAAAGCAGTCGGGGTCACACTGCAATGCTCAACATTCTACGGAGCGATAGACCAGAGCGGCGCAGTGCGTGTCAGTTGGCGAGTGGACTTGTTACTCTCGATCCATCTCACATATCTAAGATATTCAACCTGTCTTTAGTGAACGCCCCACCGTACATACCTCAATATTTGGCCATTGCACGCTTGGAATTTGTAACAACATATTACTCTGCACTCCAAACTCGATGGGGAATGGGAGTCGGAACAGACACTCATCAATTTCCTTCTTAGTCTCCGGCAGCCGACTGCCACAATCCTTGAGGGATGAGGCAAGCTAGATTACCGTAGAATGGAGAGTCAGATCTGTCTGATCTTTGAATGTGTTTTAGTCTACATTATAATCTAACTCTGCTGCAAATATTGTCTAATCTGAATGTGATTTAGTGCTTGAAAAATAGAAAATACCATTGCTGTTTTGAGTGTGTGAGGACACCTGACAGTGATCCAGGGTGTCTGGGGACACCCGACACAGTGATTCGGGTGTCTGAGGACACCTGACAGTGATTCGGGTGTCTGAGGACACCTGGCACAGTGATTCAGGGCGTCTGAAGACACCTGACAGTGATTCAGGGCGTCTGAAGACACCTGACACCCGACACTTTCTTGGGTTAACGACAGGAGCTCTGTCACACCAGGCTGTCTTACCTTTTGCGGTTGGTAATCCTCTAAAATACTGTCTACGTTATGTTTCTCTCTGAAGCTGATATTCTGCAAATAAAAGGTAGAATAAATACATTAACATTACATCACCCACCAGAATCCTCCGGGAACTGCAATTTGTAATAATAAACTGTGGGGGAGATTGTCCAGTGGAAAACGTACCCTTTTTTATTTTTCGAATATCATCGTTAAAGGGTGTAACTATTTGTAGATTTATGAATTATCTTGCAGAATATTATATAGGAAACAGCTGATCAAAAGGCGAATTGCTTGAGGTATTTCCTTCTTATGTCAAAGAATTGTATCTGCTAGGTTTTGAAGATGACACTTACCTTTCTGAACATGTCTTCTGCTTTGTCTACGTCGAACCTCCGAGCTAATGGCATACACAGAATGAAAGGTGAATGTTTATACAAACAGTCAATCAGAAAGAGAAAGCTTCATTGTCTTAGCTAGCAACAAATTTGATATATTCAACAGGTTATAGTTTAGGGCCGCCAAAGATGTATTCTGAAGTGGAAATTCTCTGCGAGATTCTAATCCTACTTTGTGTATATGGGTCAGATTTTCTCAGAATGTACAATCCCATATATGTGGGCCATTTTTATATAATCATATGTGAAACCTTTAATAATTAATATATAAAAAAAACGGGTTTTGCATATTATCAGGGACATTCTCATCTTTAAATTGATATAAAGTTTGACATAGATTAGCTTTTATCTCAGTTCTGCATTCTGATGTCATGATGCAGATTTGTAGCTCCTCAGTTCATACACCACCTTAAGGATGCACCTCCTTAACTTTTTTTTATTTTTTGTTTTTTATTTTTTATTCCATTCTGTTGTAAACAGATCTTCCATGAAACAAATTGTGGTACAACAATTTTGGTACAGCAAGTTTACAAACATGGTGATATAGAGTCGAAATGGATGAGACAATGAATGTGATAAAGTTTGATTACTACAGCATAAATTACTGATGTACATAACATAACCAATTCTTTCTTTGGATTATGACATAATGTAACCTTCTTCCAAATTATAATGTTTCTAATTCTTTATTAGCTAGGGCTCTAAACAATTGTTTGGTTTAACCCTTTCAGGACGGGTGCCTGTGGCCGAGCTACTCCTGTATGGACACCGGAGCTGGTGGCCGTTTCTCCCGCTAGAGGACGGGCACATAATGGTTTAAATGGATAATTCAAGTTTGTAATCATGTAATATGATACTTAATCATAAATAATTTATTTTTTTAACAGAAATACTAAATATAATGTCATATCTATATTTTGTGATAATTGCTCTATTATCTCTTATTTGTTAAAACATTTGTGTAAATATTAGAACAATGCGTCTTTAGTGCGGTGATGCCTCCAGGCATACCGTTTTCGTCGGCCAATGAAAACGGACCTTACTTATGACAAAGAGGCTATGGTGATTATAAACGTACCTTTCAGCCATTTTCTCAGGTAGTTGTCATCCTGATCCCGCTTAAGGTTGTCCCCGATGCGGCTCTTCAACTTAGAATGATAGATACTTATAAGAAATCATGATTCTTCATATAACTGTATGGAGACGAGGTGCAATCTCAAGCGATTCTTGGATTTTTGTTTGAGAAACAGAAAAAAATACAAAACAGGATAGAGCAGGGAGCAGTGGGTAAAGACCGAATTTTAAAAATCGATAAATATATACCAAGAAAATGAGACATTAAATCTTATAGATCTCCTGCAGAAAGGAAAGCAAAACGAGAGAATAATATTTGTTAATGGTCGACATAAACCATGTCAACTTTGACACGAACTGGCGGAACAATATAATAGAGCGATATTCAACGGGATAGTTCAATCATTGTGGTTATAAAAGGGTAGACGAAATACTGAACTGAACGGAATAAACACTGACGAATAATCTCGGTCTTACAACGAAAGCAACAGGAGCTTTCAGGTAGAATGCGACCATCATTAGATATAATTAGTAAAATTACAGTGCCTTCTCAATTGATCGTCGTCACGATGTGCTGTCTAGTAGTCCAAAGATTGCACATTGTATAAGCTCTATAGCAATCAAGGATGTTAAATTAGAGATCACATGTATCCAGACAAGAGTCCGAACGAGGACATGAACAGCTTCTCTCTATTCACCCTTTACCGAACCCTGCGGCTAGCTAAACTTCAACACATGTTCAATTGCAATTGTAAATTTAATTACAATATAAATCTTAGTATAGAAATTATTGATAAATGTACATTCTATGATGAAGTCCCAGTGCAGCCACTTTTCTCTTTCATCCCCAGCAGTGGTAGATTTACTGCTATATCAAAGGCCAATCCTTCTCATACCATGTCTATGTGGTGTGGTGTACAGCCACCTTTCTCCTTTATCCCCAGCAGTGGTAGATTTACTGCTATATCAAAGACCAGTCCTTCTCATACCATGTCTATGTGGTGTGGTGTACAGCCACTTTTCTCTTTCATCCCCAGCAGTGGTAGATTTACTGCTATATCAAAGGCCAGTCCTTCTCATACCATGTCTATGTGGTGTGGTGTACAGCCACTTTTCTCCTTCACCCCCAGCAGTGGTAGGTTTACTGCTATATCAAAGGGCAGTCCTTCTCATACCATATCTATGTGGTGTGGTGTACAGTCACCTTTCTCCTTCACCCCAGCAGTGGTAGATTTACTGCTATATCAAAGCCCAATCCTTCTCATACCATGTCTATGTGGTGTGGGAATTAAAAAAACTCTCACATCAGTAAATGTGTAGGGGTGAGATTTCTACCTACATTCATCTCATACATTTGGTCAAACCCAAAGTAAGTCTAATTGAACAAATTGGACGTTAAACTACCCAAACAAACAAACGAACAAACAAACAATCATGACTTACCTCCTCCAGGGCCTCCTGCTCTGATTGACGATCCTTCAAGCAGCGGCTGTCGGTCGAGGTCTGGAACATTCATTTGTAAAATAGAAATGGAAATTTCTATAAAGGTAACAGATTATGTGAATGAAATTCGTTACCAAGTGCAATTGAAATGCATTGCTGAGTGACTATAACATGACATATTGCATATGAGGTTTGATATCTTGTATTCAGCTTTGTGAATTATTGTTGGAAGTAGTACTGTAATTATCTGTTGTGAATAGTAAGCTGAATGAATGCCTCCAAGGCTTCGTCCGCTACAAGCTTTATTGCTGATGGTGTTGCAATGCGCTGTACTGACCGGACTGATGAGAATACATCAAGATCAGGATTATATGCTGGCTCTGTGTTTACCGCGTGGGGACGGCCATGTAGATCGTAACCAAGGGGTCGCCTCCAGCAGAGTGTTACGCAGCCAGCTTGGTCAGTTAGGCCAAGGGATAGAATCTGTATGTTTCACATACCAATATTTTGGCCCAGCGTCCACCTACTATGATAGAATCGTAGACCTCCCGATATGGCAGAGATACAAAAAGTCAAAATCTGTGCCATATCGGGAAGGTGCAAAATCGTAGACATATGTCTAGACATGCCAATCCACCACGCATTGTATGGGATTTTTATCGGTGTCTAATCGCAGAAACGTGGTCAACTGCCCCGATATTAAGTGACCTTCCGATGCGATTTTGATTTTTGGTCGGGAGGTGCATCGTAGACCATATCGGAGCCATATCGTAGTAGGTGGACGCCGGACCTAATGGTACATAACTAAGGGGAATTGTCGAGAATCCTTGTTTCACGTTCTATCTTGAGTCAGATGGTGTGTGAGGTTACTATGCTCTATCGGCAATTACATCGTCAGCGAAGCTCTGATAATTAAATAAGGAACTACAAACGAGAATCTAGTTTACCGGATTAGTTTGGAAAGAGTTAAAACACATGATATCTTTGAGCTAGTAACGTCCTTAGTGTAAGAATCAGCGATTATGAGGAGCTAACCCTGAAGTAGATGAATGGACATAGTCTTAAGGAGATCCTTAAAGATGAGTCACGGAAATGATGATAATTTCATTAAAAACTAGGAGAAAATAATATGTTCATCCTAGATGAATGAGTGTGATATTATAAATGAATAACAATTAAAAGGTATAAGTTAGATTTAGCCTTCTGTAACCCAATTCCACCAAGTCAACTTGCAATTTCTGCAAGTGCCTATCTAGGATCCAAACAAATCAAGCACCAGTGGGTCTTGAGGTATTTTGGTCTTGAGTGATTGGTCATGGTCAGCTGGGCAGTCTCTAAGAGACTGTGACTCTGGCTCCCTGCTCTGTTCTCAATATCACAATGAATAACACACAGATAGTGAAGGGATAATTTGTATGCAGTACCCTGAAAGTCTATATGGACCTCTCTAAACTCTAGATGATGTATTTAGCGCGTGCAAGCACGCTCTAATAAAGACCCGCCCCTCACACAGTGAGAGTACGGGTCTGTGTGTATCAGCGGCCACACCATCTTTCTGTATGGTTCAGTATGAGTGTGTATAGGAGGCACGCTGTATAAGACTGTGGTTATAGAATTAAAACCATGTCATTTTCCTGAAAATTGAATGTAATGATCTTTAAGTGTTATAAAACACATATCTAACCTAAACATCGGGGGTCACCGTGCTACGAGTTAAATCTACTTATTCAGAGTAAGAATGAATTATAAAAAAAAATCCTTTGATACCTGACCTACCTAATAGCTGGTCCACTTGGATCTTATCATGATATCACCTTTGATACCTGACTTACCTCACAGCTGGTCCACTTGGATCTTATCATGATATCACCTTTGATACCTGACCTACCTCACTGCTTGGATCTTATAAATGATGATATCACCTTTGATACCTGACCTACCTCATAGCTGGTCCGCTTGGATCTTATCATGATATCACCTTTGATACCTGACCTACCTCACTGCTTGGATCTTATAAATGATGATATCACCTTTGATACCTGACCTACCTCACTGCTTGGATCTTATAAATGATGATATCATCTTTGTTACCTGACCTACCTCACAGCTTGGATCTTATCATGATATCACCTTTGATACCTGACCTACCTCACAGCTTGGATCTTATCATGATATCACCTTTGAAACCTGACCTACCTCACAGCTTGGATCTTATCATGATATCATCTTTGATACCTGACCTACCTCACAGCTGGTCCACTTAGATCTTATCATGATATCACCTTTGATACCTGACCTACCTCACGGCTGGTCGGCTTGGATCTTATCATGATATCACCTTTTATACATGATATCACCTCTGATACCTGACCTACCTCACAGCTGGTCTGCTTGGATCTTATCATGATATCACCTTTGATACCTGACCTACCTCACAGCTTGGATCTTATCATGATATCACCTCTGATACCTGACCTACCTCACGACTGGTCGGCTTGGATCGTAACGACGCTCTCCGGTCGTCGTGTGTGTCCGAGTCGGGAACGCGGCGCCCGCTGAACGACTGGCTGCGAACGGCCGCTGGGGAGGAAACACACGCACGTCACCACTTAAAGACAAACGCTGGTAGTTGGGTGGTTTCTAAATTCTATTGAGTTTTGAAAATAACTCTGGATAATATAAGTTCCCTATATCAGCAAATAGAAAATGCTAAATAATTGGCGTGTCACCATGCTAACTTCTATGGGAAGGCCACCTGAACATGTAAGTGCTTAAATATTGTTGTCTATGGGAAACTGAAATATTTCGACTTTGTTGGTAAATGACACTGATGTTCTATTGCTATCTTCAAATAATTCTGGATTATGATAGTTGGGAACATGCACAAATGAGAAATGCTAAAAAGATTCGATGTCACCATGCTAATTTCTATTGGAAAGCCATCTGAAGAAGGTAAGTGCTTAACTATTGATGTCTATGGGAAACTGCTACATTTTCATGAAACCAGATGGCAGCACCAGTGTCTACATAGAGGGCAGTGTGATACCTACCCACATTTTTCTTTAACTTTAACTCTGGTATTAAAAAAAAATAATTTATTAACAAACTTCGCCAAAGTATCCTCTTTGTGAGTGAACTGCGACACAAAGTCAAAGTGGAAAAAAAAACATGTATGTACCTCAACCAAAAACGTAAATTCAGATTTCTAGAGAAACTGGAACAAAAAATGTGAGGACCTGACATCCTCCTCTGTAGCCCTGTCCTGTAGGCTTCATCTGGTACCCGGCCTTGCCCTGTCCTGTAGGCTTCACCTGGTACCCCGCCTTGCCCTGTCCTGTAGACTTCACCTGGTACCCCGCCTTGCCCTGTCCTGTAGACTTCACCTGGTACCCCGCCTTGCCCTGTCCTGTAGACTTCACCTGGTACCCCGCCTTGACCTGTCCTGTAGACTTCACCTGGTACCCCGCCTTGCCCTGTCCTGTAGACTTCATCTGGTACCCCGCCTTGCCCTGTCCTGTAGACTTCACCTGGTACCCCGCCTTGCCCTGTCCTGTAGACTTCACCTGGTACCCCGCCTTGCCCTGTCCTGTAGACTTCATCTGGTACCCCGCCTTGCCCTGTCCTGTAGACTTCATCTGGTACCCCGCCTTGCCCTGTCCTGTAGACTTCATCTGGTACCCCGCCTTGCCCTGTCCTGTAGACTTCATCTGGTACCCCGCCTTGCCCTGTCCTGTAGACTTCACCTGGTACCCCGCCTTGCCCTGTCCTGTAGACTTCACCTGGTACCCCGCCTTGCCCTGTCCTGTAGACTTCACCTGGTACCCCGCCTTGCCCTGTCCTGTAGACTTCATCTGGTACCCTGCCTTGCCCTGTCTTGTAGACTTCATCTGGTACCCCGCCTTGCCCTGTCCTGTAGACTTCATCTGGTACCCCGCCTTGCCCTGTCCTGTAGGCTTCACCTGGTACCCCACCTTGCCCTGTCCTGTAGACTTCATCTGGTACCCCGCCTTGCCCTGTGCTGTAGACTTCACCTGGTACCCCGCCTTGCCCTGTGCTGTAGACTTCACCTGGTACCCCGCCTTGCCCTGTGCTGTAGACTTCACCTGGTACCCCGCCTTGCCCTGTGCTGTAGACTTCACCTGGTACCCCGCCTTGCCCTGTGCTGTAGACTTCACCTGGTACCCCGCCTTGCCCTGTGCTGTAGACTTCACCTGGTACCCCGCCTTGCCCTGTGCTGTAGACTTCACCTGGTACCCCGCCTTGCCCTGTGCTGTAGACTTCACCTGGTACCCCGCCTTGCCCTGTGCTGTAGACTTCATCTGGTACCCCGCCTTGCCCTGTCCTGTAGGTTTCATCTGGTACCCCGCCTTGTCAGTTCACCCCCTCCGCTGTACTGTCGTATATTGTGTTGTACTGTCTTGTCTAGTTTACTGTTACCATGTTAGATATAAACTTTCTCTCTTTTTACCGCCCAGATTACTTCTGACTATACTTGATACTGTATTTCATGTAACAGGAGTATTGGACTTTCCTACGACTATCAGTTGTAGATTGGAACATTACTTTTACTTATAAGTATGTCCGCCAAGAACAATAAGCTGAGGGTGTCAACCTCAGGATAGAGGCTAGCTAGGTTTCTTAGAAAGCTAGACTATTTAATCCTCCCTATATAAAATAAAAAGAGAGCAATGAACCACAGTTAAAGATATTATACATTATAAGGACTCAGCATACTGAAGTATTACGCCCTTCTATGATTGTAACCAATACATGTAAAAAGAAATAAACTGCTCTTTAAAAAAACAAAAAAACATTCGCCAAATTTGGCGGTTTTACAGCCAGAGTAAAAAAAACCATAGCTCCAACAGTTTTGACATCGCCCAGGCAATGTGATAGCAATATACTACACACTCTCTTTTCTGTTTTTTTTTCACCAGACTTAACACCATAAACCCATACTCAACGCCCGTGGAGTATTGTTGAAAAATACTCTAAGGGGGCTGATGTCACATATTTTAGCCAATTAGTCAGTGATAGGAGTGAGATAAAATCTGAACTGCACTCGATCCATATATAGCCACTGATAATATGTAATATGCTATATTGGTTTACTACATAATGTCACGAGGCAAATGTGTGTTATATGTAACAATTATAATGTATCTTTATAATTGGAGGGATGGGGGTGGGTGGGAGGGTGAGAGGGTTTTGTCTGTGGTCACTAAAAGCACAAGGGTGAATAACTGGTCAAACAGGTTTGCTGGCTCTGTGCCATGTAGGGAATGTGTCCCATCAGATTATGATTGTTAGTAGAAGAAGTCAGTGAGTAAGTGTGGGGTGGGAGTGGGCAGGGGGAGGGGGTTGGTCTGTGGTCACTAAAAGCACAAGGGTGAATAACTGGTCAAACAGGTTTGCTGGCTCTGTGCCATGTAGTACCAAATGTCTATACCAGTATTATGATAATAATAATGATAATAATAACAATAAAATAATAATGGTGATAATAATAATAGTAATAATAATGATAATGATAATGATGGTGATAATGTTAATGATAATAATAATATTGATGATAATAACAATACAAATAATGATGATAATGATAATATCAAACCCTCATATGTCATGAATTCAGGGATGCAGGTTTTCCGACGAATTTCGGAATTCTGACATTTCATATACACCGGCAACACCTGCAAAACCTCTGAATGGAGAGTGTAGTAGTCAATGGGACAAGCGGGTTAAGCCCGTGTAACCTTGACCTTGATTAATCACGT
Organism: Alentia gelatinosa; assembly: GCA_950022655.1. Taxonomy (NCBI): domain Eukaryota; kingdom Metazoa; phylum Annelida; class Polychaeta; order Phyllodocida; family Polynoidae; genus Alentia; species Alentia gelatinosa. The sequence continues at coordinate 53,176,423 of OX465590.1, read as the reverse complement.
GCTAATCACGTGATCAATAGCAGCTTTGCGTGGCTTTACTGTCTGACCTCGACCTCGATAATCCATCAAATAATATTGTTGGAGTCAGGACAGGTGCAGCAGGTACAGCATGGGAGGGAACCGGATGTGGTGGTTTATATATAGATTACAATTTCATTTCATTTAAATCTTATAATTTCTCCAATATATGATTTTTAAAAACTTTTTTTGTTATTTCCGGAATCTCCAGTAGCCGAGTCCAGGAGCTCCATAGATTTCCCAGGGAGACTACGTATTTGGTGGGTAATAAAAGTGGATAATCCAACAATGAACAATTAAATATCCGGATTTGGCTACATATGCGTTATCCATTGGAGAAAAATGTGAAATCTGATTCAATAAAACGTTTGTTATTACACTTACATCACTACACAAAGTCTGTTATAAATATACTAACATTTTGGTGGTAAGCCTCATCATTTCATTGCCTCCCTTCCCTATGTTGTAACTTTATATAGTTGCTAGATTTCTGCCTACTGCACTCTTTTACGTGTTCCAATCCTTAATATGTGTGTTGTACAGATGTTAAGTTTAATTCAAACCTACAAGGTTTAATAATTCATCCTTATCTGGGAAATTTTGAACCTTTGGATCTAAGAGCAGAAATAGGCTTGGTTAATTCTGTGATGTGATGTAGAATGTGCCACTGTTCAGATGGTGTTCTCACTTCAAAAGGACGCAGGTGTATAGACCCTATTGAGGTATCCCATAATTCAGTCTGTTGACAAGTTCCAGGTTTCGCTGGTTACCGACGTAGTATGGTGATAGACCCCTTACTCGTAGCCTAGAATTAATGCAGTTTAACGGTTTTCAGACATCCTCAAATTGAAATTCTGATGTCAGAAATGGAAATTTCAGCCATTTCTACATGGGAATCCGAAATTATAATCAGTTTCTCAAATTATAAATCAGAAAACTGTGGTTCATTTTGTCGTAGTGTGCCAAGTCTATCGGGAGCGGAACTTTGCTTTACCCGGGGCGATAATCGGGAGTTTAGTAACCTCTGGAGGCCCTATGAACGTGGGACCTCTAAAAACCGAATGGTAGTTTCAGTAGATTTCTGACATTTCTGGTATGATAGATTGAATATACGAGACTACACGAATGTCACTGTCAGTTGAGATATGCACAGTATCTCACCCTTGGTACAAGTTCAGGAATAACATTTAAAAAAATACTCAACGATCACCCACACCCAGGGACAACACTATGCCATGGTCGTGGCAGAGTGAATACGAGATGACGTCATAGGCGATTGACCAATCAGCAGTCAGGATTTCAGAGACAAGACAAGACATCATCATGGTGATTTAAACCTTCCTAACTGGATTTGTGAAGTAATCTAAACCATCCTGATATTAAAATGCTACTCTAATGTCAGTGAGAGGGTTGCGATAAATCGAGAATCGCACTCAAATCGTAAAATATACAATACTCCACTCGTTTTGATGCCTCGTTATCATCACTCGGCTTCACCTTGATGACGATTGCGGAGCATCGAAACTCGTGAAGTATTGTCTATCTATACGATTCTCGATGCAGTTCTATTTAAGAATCCTTCAATAGACATATAAATCATTGATGAGATAGAACCTGGTTAATGAGACATTGCATCATTGTTGTTTCTCATAGCGCTAACAATGATGTTATGATAAGAGGCACCAGCTAAGTAAACAAAAATATATAACCAGCTAATTGATCATAATTAACTCATATTAGAGCATGCCAGAGTACATATATCCATCTGTAACTACGCATACCTGAAAGCCACCTGCCGTACTACAGACAGACAGTAGAACAGGTAAAACCCTGGAGCAAACATTAGCAAATTGATTTGAGACTTGAGAGATACTAGCTATCATTATGCATAGAAAGTTCATTTACATGGAATATTGAGTGAATACTACCCAATGGCTGATCATCGTAAACAGAAACACATCGGGAGTGCAACTTTGGATTTGACCACATGCAGAGAATATGTAGACAATAAACGATGGTTTCGTAGACAGGCGGCCGTAAAGCACGAGAGGTGGACGCGTAGTAATACACGAGCGCTAGTTGAGACGTCGACGTCAACCTCGAGTGGTTCACAGAGCCGCCTGCCCACAAAAACCCTCGTTTGTTTCATTTATTATCTATCTTTTTGAATAAAATGGATCCTAGTAATTGCCATATCAAAGAGTATAACAAGAGGCGATTGTTTTTGCTCTATAACACAGAATGACTATTTCCCCTTAAGCGGGGTTAAAATAAATAAAATAAATGTTTCTGTTCCCAGCAAAGTGGCCCCTTAAGCAGGGTGTGACCCCTTAAGCGAGGTGCCCCAGAAGCAGGGTTTTACCGTTTATCACCCACCCAATACTGAGTCTTCATACTAAGCCTACGGAACCTCCAGATCGCTACTGAGTAGAATACGGAAAGCCGTATTCTCCTAGGAGAATACGGTTTTTTTGGGCCACTTGACGGGCATTATAGGAACTACTCATATACACAATGCGCGGCGCCTGCGTCAAATTTCTAATTATTTACAAGATTGTTTTTCTAATAATCAGTCGAGAGGTGAGTAATAAATACAGCATTACCATGATTTCGATCTGTGTGACCATATTCTACTTGTAGTTGACACAACGAAATACTCCTCGCTTTCGCAGGAGGTTTAGCCTACTTCGCGTCAACTATGCGGAGAATACGGCCACTCAGATCAAAATAATGGCAATATTGTGTGTATATCCACTCTGGACATTACCTAAGTGATTTACCGTATTAAAAAGAAAATTTTAAGAGATTCAAAATAATTACTGTAAATACACGTAACTTGCAAAAATGTCAGATCGCTTGGAAGACCGATATTGTATTATCGAAGGCAATAAAAACTTCAAGAAAAAAAGGATAACATCCTGAACACCGATGTGTCTCTTACCTTTAATGAGCGACATTCTTGTCCGATTTGTCGGTTATTCCAGATACAGTGTGGCTGAGCGTTGCCGGCCGACGCCCGGCAGGTGGCGTGCGGCGGTGATGGAGGTCCACTCTCTGTGAACTCACTGGAGGCAGGAGGCCTCCCGTCCCTCCTGTGACTGGCACCTGACTGACACATGCTCCCGTAGGAGAGTGTGCGGCGAGCAGGTCCTACACTCTCCAAACACAGGTCTAGCCGGAGGCCAGGCAGCTGTACACTGGCCGCCAGAGCTACACCTCGTTAACTCTGTACTAGAGTCTATTCACTGGCCGCCAGAGCTACACTACGTTGGCTCTGTACTAGAGTCTATTCACAGACCACCAGAGCTACACCTCGTTAACTCTGTACTAGAGTCTATTCACTGGCCGCCAGAGCTACACTATGTTAGCTCTGTACTAGAGTCTATTCACAGACCACCAGAGCTACACTATGTTAGCTCTGTACTAGAGTCTATTCACTGGCCGCCAGAGCTACACTACGTTGGCTCTGTACTAGAGTCTATTCACAGACCACCAGAGCTACACCTCGTTAACTCTGTACTAGAGTCTATTCACTGGCCGCCAGAGCTACACTATGTTAGCTCTGTACTAGAGTCTATTCACAGACCACCAGAGCTACACTATGTTAGCTCTGTACTAGAGTCTATTCACAGACCACCAGAGCTACACTACGTTAGCTCTGTACTAGAGTCTATATACAGACCACCAGAGCTAAACTACGTTAGCTCTGTACTAGAGTCTATTCACAGACCACCAGAGCTACACTATGTTAGCTCTGTACTAGAGTCTATTCACAGACCACCAGAGCTACATTGGTTAGCTCTGTACTAGAGTCTATTCACAGACCACCATAGCTACACTACGTTAACTCTGTACTAGAGTCTATTCACTGGCCGCCAGAGCTACACTACGTTAGCTCTGTACTAGAGTCTATTCACAGACCACCAGAGCTACACTATGTTAGCTCTGTACTAGAGTCTATTCACAGACCACCAGAGCTACACTATGTTAGCTCTGTACTAGAGTCTATTCACAGACCACCAGAGCTACACTACGTTAGCTCTGTACTAGAGTCTATATACAGACCACCAGAGCTACACTACGTTAGCTCTGTACTAGAGTCTATTCACTGGCCGCCAGAGCTACACTATGTTAGCTCTGTACTAGAGTCTATTCACAGACCACCAGAGCCACAATACGTTAGCTCTGCACTAGAGTCTATTCACAGACCACCAGAGCTACACTACGTTAGCTCTGTACTATAGTCTATTCACAGACCACCAGAGCTACATTACGTTAGCTCTGTATTAGAGTCTATTCACTGGCCGCCAGAGCTACACTACATTAACTCTGTACTAGAGTCTATTCACAGACCACCAGAGCTACACTACGTTAGCTCTGTACTAGAGTCTATTCACAGACCACCAGAGCTACACTACGTTAGCTATGTACTAGAGTCTATTCACAGACCACCAGAGCTACACTACGTTAGCTCTGTACTAGAGTCTATTCCCAGACCACCAGAGCTACATTGGTTAGCTCTGTACTAGAGTCTATTCACAGACCACCAGAGCTACACTACGTTAGCTCTGTACTAGAGTCTATTCACTGGTGACCAGAGCTACACTACGTTATCTCTGTACTAGAGTCTATTCACAGACCACCAGAGCTACATTACCTTAGCTCTGTACTAGAGTCTATTCACTGGCCGCCAGAGCTACACTACGTTAGCTCTGTACTAGAGTCTATTCACAGACCACCAGAGCTACATTACCTTAGCTCTGTACTAGAGTCTATTCACTGGCCGCCAGAGCTACATTACGTTAGCTCTGTTTGTGTCAAAGACCAATAGACCCTCTTCACACTAGCGCCATCTTGTAATGGTCGCCTAAGTAAGTCAATCGAAAACGAGACGAGCACTCTCCGCTCAGTCCTGAGTAATGATAAAAGACTAGTGTATTTCTAACATAAAAGATGGAAATCACTCTCACATCATAAAGGATCGGCCTATTTTTATAAACAATGCATTGTTAGATAGCTGAGACTTGAGTCCATCTGTTGGTATATATATAATATACCTGTGTTATGAGTAAGATTTCCTGTCATACACTGAACATGGACTTGTTCTTAGGTATAAACACTAAAAAATGTTCCTTCCAGTTTTCACAGTGATTTATTGAAAAATCTATCACGATGACTTATAGAAATAAACATCCTATCTTTTTAGGTATTTCAGGACGATTAATAGGATACCTATATTGCCTGAGATAATGGAGCATTGGGTCTGACAGTATTAGATTGTATGAGGCACTATATGTACCTTGGAACACACATTTTTTTCCAACTTGAAAAAATGTGAATTGCTCTGGCTTTGTGTATAACAGGCCGATCTTTATAAATAAAGCATTGTTAGAAAGCTAGGACTCTGGTCTATTTGTCTCGTTTTCGAATGCAAGCATGTTGCTGGTTATCGGCAAGCAGGGCCTAGTTGCATGCAACCAGCGCAACCCGATCGCAGCACCACGTGTGTGCAAGTGGTGAATGCGAGTAGATATCGCACTACCCCCTGTGTAGACACTGGTGCTGCCATCTGGTTTCATGAAAATATTGTAGTTTCCCAGGGACACCAATAAATAAGCACCTACCTTCTTCAGATGGCCTTCCCATAGAAATCAGCAAGGTGACATAGTATTTACTTTAGCATTTCTCATTTGTACATGTTCCCAACTATCATAATCCAGAATTATTTGAAGATAGCAATAGAACATCAGTGTCATTTAGCAACAAAGTAAAAATGTTGCATTTTCCCATAGACAACAATAGTTAAGCACTTACATTTTCAGATGGTCCACCTGTAGAAGTTAGCATTGTGACATGCCAATTCCTTTGCATTTTCTATTTGCTGATATATGAAACTCATATTATCCTGAGTTATTTGCGAAACTCAATAGAATTTAGAAATCACCCAACTACCAGCATTTGTCTTCAAATCTGTAGCCGCCTTGACCCACTACTTAAAAGTGGCTCTTACTCTCCCAGCAGATGTTTTATATGACCTGGACCAATGGTTGGAGAATTTATTCAATTCTCACCCTAGAAAGCAATTTTTCCATGTTTATATTTATTTGTTAATTGTTTTATCAATCAGCTTCACCATGTCACGTACGGCCATGCCAATGTCACGTACGGCCATGCCAATGTCACGTACGGCCATGTCAGCCAATATCACAGAAATTAGGAAATGTAGACTGCGAAATGCAGCGGCCAGTGTCACGTACGAGATCAAGCTGTAAAGTTCGTCTATATTAGTAATATACGAGCGTATCTTAGGTAAGGATATTCACAGAAAAACTCGGAGAGAACTTGTGGGTAGATTGAAGATAGGCTGGCAATACCACCTTCAGTGATTCGCTCAACATCATTGCCATTGAGCGTTACACTTTTATTAGAACTTCTTTCCTTCTGAGAAACTTGTTTACTGAGAAACTTGTTTAGAGACCACGCGTAACTGGTCGCGCCACAAAGTTCTTATGCCGCTCACATTATATTTTTATGAGCATATTGCCGAGGGTTATAAATATATATATATTTGATTTCCTCTTATATATACGACTCTTAAACATGGTCAAACAGGGAGAATATATATTATATATAAAAGGAGATGCGAAAGTCGCTGGTGAGAAAGATATGTATTTTCTGGAAGTTTACTGTCTCCGCGTGATTGTGCCTACGTGCACATCCGTATTGTATCCACCTCCAGTCTCAACAAGTCGTTACTCATGTCAACTTGTTTGTGAGAACCTTGCTTGCATGTCCGGCTTTCTCACGCTCCTCAGATGAACGTATACGCATGCATCTATATGTGAAAGAAAACCGTAATTGTACTAAATCCTTCTTGTGTAGGAAATAAGGTTTTAAGTTGCGGTAAATGGAAGGGAGAGATACCTATAGTGCATAAAAAGGGAGAAATACTAAGCTATTATTTTCCCTAAAACTATTATCTTCCCTTCAATTATTATCTTTGCTAAGCTAATATATTTCCTTTCTGTGCATGCTATGTATGTGGAAGTTTTACCTCAAGAAGGTTGCACGTGACGGGACATGTCAGAATCCTCTTGGAGGAACGCGCAAACATCTTTGCGGTTTCTTTTTAAAATGGGATAGAGGTCCCTAGACGAAAAAGACGTATCCATATTTGGGGGAGCGTCTTGTCCCTACATGTGACCACTGGTGACCAATTGGGAAAAATGTAACCATGTTTGGAAACAGTTACCACGTCTGTAATTGTCTGTATAAGGAATGGTATGTGAGTGTGTGACGTACTCGTCCGTTGTGATGTCTAAATGTACTCTTGTTATAAAATAAAGCGACTGCCGGCATACGGCAGATCAGATCCTCTCTCCTCAGCTTCAACCACACATTGTCACTAGAGTTGTTTTGTTACGGAGCCTCACCCCACTGTGTGACCAGAGCGCATGAGGTGCGGACGAGCTTACATCGGCCCCCTGACACACCAAATTTGGGGTTTTGACACCGCTTCATGAGGTTTTATCAATGTGTACCAGTGATCAGGAATCGAAGTCACATAGACCTTATTGAGGTATCCCATAATTCAGTCTGTTTACAGGTTCCGGTGTTCGCTGGTTGCCGATGTTGTATGGTGATAGACCTTGACCCGTAACCCAGAATTATTCACAGTCTGTTGACCCGATGTTGGTGCTCATTCAATACGGGCACAGTGTGCTTGAACATTCACTACGGGCACAGTGTGCCTGAACTTTTCTCTATTGTTGGGCTGTCAGCTCAGTACAATAGGTGTGCATTGAAAGAGTCTGACCAAGGATAGAAACGTTTACCCTGTTGGCTTTACTCCACACAGGTGACAGGTGTAATTACATTGTCATTTCCCCAGCAGTGACATTAAGGTTTTTGGTTCCATTTTGAATATACCTGGGGTTTCTATTGTGTCCATCCGGTCTCCCTTTGGAGCCTCACTGCTTCCAGCAATGGCCATCATGTCGCCAGATGTTTGTACCACTTCAATTGTCTCATCTGCACCCTGAATTGGATACCTCACCATAGGAATGCATGAATTGCCAAGCTTGTACACCTTCCTCCTTACACAGAAATGACACACAATAAGTACCACAATCACCAGGGTAATTATTCCTACTACTGGCGACAGTGTATGAATGAGAGTGTTTTGGGAGGTGCAATAAACATTGTCATTTGCAGTTTTCAACACAATTTCCCTTAAAGCCTTAGAATTGAATGGGGCCTGAGATATATTAGGCAGGACTGAAGGAATTAGATGAGCTACAGAAGGGTGAATGTCTGGATGCTTTTCAGATTGTTTTGTCATGACATAAATATCTGGTAGGGGATTCAATTGGAGGTTCTGTAAATAGGCAGTGTGATTAACCAAATGAGAAGAACTTTTCCACAGATAGGGCAATAGAATTAAATCATCAGTAAAACCTGTACAACCAGAACCAAGAGTTAAAATTGCAACGGGACCTGTTAAGGAAAAGCTGGTCATAGTTGTTGATTTCAGGGTTGTTGTACACTGCTTTCTTATAGTAAGTGGGGTGGCTGTAGAAAATAGCCATTTGTCTGCTTCTAGATGTTTTACTGTGGGGATTTTAGATTTGGATTTAAAGGAACTCTGACAGTATTTAGCTACTTGTGAGGGTTTCCTTAAAAATAATGCAGATGCACATGTAGGGTAGTTTGAAAAGGAGAACAGTGGGTTTTAAAATGCACAATGGCCTATCTCTGAAATTGGGCATTGCCTAACATCCATTTCCCTCAATAAAATATTGTGGCTGCCACTAGCAGAGACTGCTACATAGGGGGTTTCTAGTTCATATTCTGCCTCAACCGCTTCTGTAGGGTGAGGGAGAGGTACTTGTACTGACTTATATATTGTATATAGGGCATCAGTCTGCACCAGGGGAATAATTGTAATGACATGAAACTTAAGGCCATCTGGTATTAAGGAAGTTATTAAGTATTTATAGTACCAATTCAGATCAAGGCTTGGGTCAACAGGGAGAGTATATCCTACTGGGGATTGTTTTCTGACATGATTTAGGACCAGTTTAATTCATCTGGTGTAAGTAATGAAATTGGAAATTTTCCTTGGATTACTTCATGAGCTTGTGCTAATAAAGCTGAAAGGGCATCATAATTTTGTCTTATCGAGTCCGAAACCAGCCTAAAGGAGTTTAACATTCTTTGGATAATTTTCTGATAGAGAATCATGGGATGGGTATTAGTCTTAATATCATTAATTACATCTGATACACTGCTGTCTAGTAGACCTAGTCCATGACTAAGGTGGTTAATTGCATGCCTATTTCTCTTTACTTCTAAATTGGTTTTGTTTATTACAGTAAGACTTTGTTCCACCACATGGGCAATACTTGCTTGATTATATTCTACTCTTCGGAGGTTTACCTTTCATTTGTCTAAATCATTACATGTAGCTGTTCCAAAAAGGGAAGAAAGGACATCATCAATTATAGGGATAAAAGATCTCTTTTGTCGCCTTGATACACTAGAAGTGGTGATGGCTGATATTGAACCTAAAAGATTTCCTAACAGATTAACTTCATTTTCAAATTTTGAAATTTGTAGGAGTATTGGCTGTTTCCACTCAGCTATCACATGGCTGAGTGCAATGGTTGCCTGGGATGATAAATTTTGCAGTGGCTGATTATTGATTACAGGTCCTAGTAGAGAGTTCAAGTTATGAACTGTTGTTCTCAATGTTTCCTGTTGGGTATGGTATAGTCCTATATCCACTGTTAAGGCCAAAACCCATCCGCTGTAGGAAGCATAGACCGTGCCTTCGGGTACAAAGTGTGTACTAGGGGTAGCATCCGAAAGATAGAGTGATAGAAGGGCAAGAAGAAGAAATGAGATTGACAGCATCCTGTCTTTCCACATGGCTGTAATGGAAAGGGAAGTAGAAGAATAGAAATAAGGTAGGTTCTAGTCAGCAAATAGAATAATAGAAGCTAGCACTGCAGTGTAGGAAAGTCATTCAGAGGTAGTTTAAAATGGAATAGCTTCTGTAGTTCCGTACAGCACAGAGTGACACTCCCAGCCTGGGTGAGCAAGATTAAAATATTGGTACTAGGCTTAACACTACCGGTCACGGAGCAACATAATTATTACCCAATAGGCCTACTCTAATTAACTACTGTTTTAACATCTATCATATCTATATTAACTCTAAGATTCCAGAGGATTCTCACTTCCCCTTCCAATCCCCTTCCAAGAGATGAAATCTCCCAGGAGGAAAGGATGAACCCCCCACAGATACTGCGTCTGCAGTGTGATTCATCCTGCTAGCCGTTTAGCTAGCCCTACTCTGGGGCATGTGCCAACAATTACAGTTACCAATGATAGTCCAATCCCTTGCATTTCCATACCCGAATGCTCATCCAGTCCATGCTCATCAACAGTACCCAATTCAATGACCTTGGGTCTCTTCATGGGCTGACTGGGTTTGTCTGTGGGACATCTAGCCCGCAGTCTCAGCTCATAAGAATGAGACAATGGGGGAAAGACCGTCTGCAGCCTCGGGTTAGACCCTTGAATTGTCAGGTCCTCAGGCGGCCAATCCCTTGCCGGAAACAATCCACTGGCCCGAGGACTGTCAGACCCATCTGCTGGAGGAGCAGGTGAGGCTAGCAGTTTGGCTGGTATAACACACCTACGATTGGTGTGGGAGATCTGCTCAGTGCCGCTTTGCACTTCATGTCCATCTGCTGTATAGTAGCGGGTAAAGTCTGTGACCTGCTCCTTACCGACAGGTCCTTCATCCTCCAACCTCAGAGGGAAAACTGGGTCCCTGAAACTGGGACTAAGGTAAATCCTTTCCATGTTGTTGTACTTCTCGTTGTGATTAAGTTTTGCTAGTCTTATGGGCTGTTTTCTCTCTGGTTCAGGGGCTGGACTACTTTTACTCATGCTGTTGGCGTGTCTGTCAGCATGTCCCAGGTTGACTCAGGGTGCGCGTGGTAAGTGTCTGCCACATTCAGCAGCTTGACAGTCCCCGTCTCCTGGTGTTTAATTCTCATGTTCACCAGACCTGTTACCTCAACAACCCAATAGAAAGGTTTCCCAGGCAAGGCCAACTTGGTGGAGGCCCCGGGGACTGAGGTGATATTGTGATAGTAGACCGCATCACCCACCTCATACGAGGTGGTGCGTGCTAGCCTACCAACATTCTGTTTGTTCCAGTCTCGTGAGTCCTGTAAGCTATCCCGAGCTGTTGTATATGCCTGATTGAGCCTCTCTAACATGAGCGGTACATAATCTTCCCGATAATACTTTGGAGCAAGGAGTGTATCGAGAGGGAGGACAGGGTCCCTACTGTGCACTAGAAAGAAGGGGGTGTGTCTTGTTGACTCATTGACACTAGTGCGGTAGGCCATGAGAGCTGCAGGGATACACAGATCCCAGTCTGATCTGTTGTTTTTTTTTATTGAATTTTATTGACCTTTCTCCCTAAGGAGAAATAAGCCGATACAATAAGTATACCTGTTTCGATACATAACTCAACATAGTCAATATAGGTTAGCGGGGGTTAGGTTAAAGGGGTGACAGGGGCATTGATGAAGTAATGGTGATGGAATGAAAATTGACATTTAATAACATGTACGTTCACTCTAGCTAATAATGACAGTACTTGATTTTTTTTTTTTTTTTTTTTTAATTATCAATGCCTCTCAACAATGTCGAGTTTTTCAGGCATATCCATACAAGTACCAATACATATATATATTCGGTAGGCACATATAAGATTTGTGTTCACAATTAGAGAAAATACAGAAAATGATGGTTATGAGTGAAACCAGTCTTCAATCTTTTGGCTGATGAAATGCCTACGTTTGTCTTAGTTCTTGAATTAATAGTCTTTTAAAATGTTCTTTGTCGGGTGCATTTTGGATTTCTTCATCTAAAGCGTTCCACAATCGGGCACCCCTGTGGTATGGGCTATTATAAACTGTTGCACATTTCGTCGTAGTTAACTGAAAAAGTACTTTATGTTGTGTTCTTGTGTGTCTTGATCTTGTATCAATCCAATCTTCATCATTCTTGTATTTATACATAAAACATAACAATTGTAATTTTCTACGGATCTCCAGAGTATCAATATTACAGTGTTCACACATGGATTTTACAGAAGAATATCTAAATTTAGGTCCTAATAAAATTCGTAATCCCCTATTATTCAGCTTACTTATACTTTGGATGTCTCTCTTTCTAAAACTATCATACAAAAAGGAACAGTATTCCATATGAGGTACTACAGTGCCCACATAAACGTTTCGAGCAGCTTCATATGTCAAACAATGACGAATTTTTGAAAACTTAAATAACTTGCTACTTACACTTTTTATAATTTCGGTGACATGAGGTATCCATGACAATGTTTTATCTATTGTTACTCCCAGATATTTATATTTATTACAACATAATAGTTTAGTAGTATTCATATATATATTCAGTTCTCCAACTATACTCAATTTTGCATCGGTTCCAATACAGAGTACTTTAACATATTACATCGATTAAATCATCTGTTTGAAATTGTCCAGGTTGTTCAGTCTTTGAACCAATGGTGGTAGCAGTTCCCACTGTTTGAGACCCCGCCACATTGGGCTGCGCTTATAGAATGAAGTTTTGGGTCTGATCATTTTCAGTTTTATTCCGTCCTCACTTCTTGTCCTGCCAGTCCCATGAATTACATTCCCTGGTTCCTGTGCATATTTAAAAATTAACATCAGTAAATGCTTTCACCATTGGTTACTTATTGGGCGTACACGACACGCGGCATTTAACTGTTGCTATTGGCAGTCTTAGTGAGGATATCATTAAGAATTCGATGGAACCTTTCAGTTTTACCGTTCAACTCGGGATGGTATGGTGCAGTATGCACACGAGCTATGTTGAGTTCGCGTGTGAGCTGGTTTATGACAGCGTTGCAGGACTTGGTGCCCTTGTCTGACACAATCAGTTTCGGGCAACAATACCTTGGCATGCCTTGGCAGCACCCGCACTACTGTGTCAGCACATTTATGGTGTTGCTACAGCCTCAGGCCAACCACTAAAATGGTCAATGATGGTGATTATATAGCAGTTTCCCGAGGAGGTGTCATTGTAGGGCCCACATGTGTCTATGCCCACCATTTCAAAAGGGTATGATGGCATGGGCATATCCTGCATGGGTGCAGGGTGGCACTTGAGTCGCCACATAGTGCACTGTTTGCATATTTGTACATGGCATACCACATCTTTATACATCCCGGGCCAGTACAACCTAGTTCTGACCTTGTCATAAGTTTTATCTATCCCAAAATGTCCTGACTGATTGTGTAGGGCTGTCAGCACTGCCTTTGTTAGGGTTTCAGGTATGACCAGTTCGAGGCGGGGCTGAGCAACATGCCGGACTGGTGCCGAAACATGATAGAGCACTCCCTCCGTCATAACAAACCCCTGATCCTCCTTTATCTCCTTGCCTGTCTCTAGGCGAGAGATGGTTCTTGACCAGCTCGGGTCATATCGCTGTGCTGCAGCCACACACTTCTCCCTGATGAAGTCAATGACATCTGGCTCTTTTGCTACTGGAGGTACTGTCCACTGATCACGGCCCTCCACTATCTCTCAGGTCCTAGTTCTATAACTGTTGATCTCTTTTGATGTACCTGGTTGAGTTTCATCCCAGAGGTGTGACATCATATCTGCTCCTACATTTTTGCGCCCTGGAATGTATTCAATTCCACAGCCATACTGATCTATCAAAATGGCCCAGTGTTCTATGTTTGTGTTCTTCATCTCTGCGGTAAACAAAGATCTGTTTGTGGTCGCAAAATATGGTCGTCTTAGCCCCCCATACATAATGATGCAACTTGACCAGAGCGTACACAATAGCATAGGCCTCTCGCTCAATAACCGGCCACTTCTTTTGTCCTTGGCCAAGCTGTGGGGATAGGTACTGGATTACACGTTCCCTTCAGGAAAGTCCTGAGACAGAATGTCACCTATTGCCTGGTCACTAGCATCAATGTAAAAGTTGTATGGGAGACTAATATCAGGGTAGACCAAAATTGGCGCTTTTCCTTGAGCATTTCAAATGCCCCTTGAGCCTTGGGACTCCACTCAAAATGAGCATTCCTTTGGGTAAGGGCCGTCAACAGTTGCGATATGTCAGCGGATTTTGGAATAAACTTGCGGTAGAAGCCTACCATTCCCACATAGGCACAAATGTCCCTAACACACTGTGGTGATGTAAGTTTCTTTATCACCTCAACTTTCTCAGGATCTGGTTCTATACCCTGTGAGGAGATAACATGGCCCAGGTAATGCAATCTGGGCTGGAGAAACTCACATTTGCTTCTCTTCAGCTTCAAACCAGCAGACTCTAGCCGACTGAAGACATCATTAAGATACTTCAAGTGGTCATCAAATGTTTCTGAAAATATGATAACGTCATCTAGGTATGCAATAGCATACCAGTTTTGCACTCCTTCCAGAACCTTATTCATTAGCTCCTGAAATATGGAGGGGGCTGTGGTCAAGCAAAAAGGCATCACATTAAATTCAAATACCCCCAGGCGTCAAACAAAAGCCGTTTTATATTTGTCTGGCTCTGAAATTTCAATCTACCAGTAACCAGATTTCAGATCAAGACTAGGGAAATATTTTGCCTTACCCAAATGTGTAAAAATGTCATCTATGTTTGGAAGCAGGTAACTATTCTTGACGGAGACACCGTTTAACCGTTTATAGTCTATACAAAAGCGAGTAAAGCCATTTTTCTTGGGTATCAGGACCACAGGACTTGCCCATGGGCTAGACGATGGCCGGATTATGTTGGAGGACAGCATGTCCTCCACCTGCCTGTCTACCTTCGTCTTCTGGCTCAGTGGAGTCCTATATGGTCTCTACTGTATCGGGGGATGGTGCCCTGTATCAATCATCATCTTCACCCACTTTGCCCATCCTAAATCTATGTCTGTTGCCACATAGATGTTACCCTTATCCTTCAGAAAGTTGCTGAGTCTAGACCGATAAGCTGGCAGGATATGCCCTAACTGGCCAGCCGGATTAGGTTTTGAGTCATTCTCTTCTAGCTCGATCTCATTAACTTCCTGGTTGTCTACGGATTCCGCAATAGCGATCAGGCTCCCTTTCCTAAAGAAGAAATCTCTGCCGGTTTGGTTGATTATAGCCATGGGGTAAACACCATCTGGTGCCACCTTTACTAAGCTGCTGGCCACAATCAAACCTGGTTGATCTAGCAGACAGGGTGAGTTCTCAAGTGGAACCAAAACTACCTCCCCTCTATCCATGCTATCTATTTCTACTTCCATAGTCTGAGGTTTTGGAGCTAATATTGACGTGTGAAAATTTTACATGGTCGTATTTAAGGTCATCTCTAATATAGAAACATAATCCACCCCCAATCTTTGGATCAGTATCATTTGGTCTTCCCTCCATGATCTATCCCATCGCACTTTGTTGTAAGAGGATAACAGGTAGTTATGAGGCGCATCGTTTTCTACATGCCAAGTTTCAGACAGGGTTATCACATCCCAATCCTTCTGCCGATTATTGACAATAAGAGATTCAAACTTAGAGCATAAGCTTCTGATTTTAGCATGACATATTTTGAAGCCCTTTAGTTTTGTCACAGACTTCATGTCCTTAAGTTCCGACATGGGGTACATGGAAGATTGTATACATGTTGGCTATTGGAGACAGTAGCAATAGGTATAATGGAGACTGATATAAATAATACAACATCGGGAGGTTAGAAACAGTAACAAATGGGATGTCAGTGATCAAGTGAGAACAATATAAGTCAGAATAATATGAGCCACTTCGGCCATTATCCTGAATACCAATAAGTAACTTAGTAACATGATCATAATAAAGATCCTACCGGTTGAATCCGGCGCAGAGAGGGATGGTTGTATGGAATTCTTTGCCAAAGGAAATACAGTGTTGCTCATTGTATCAATACAAAAAACATGTGAAAATGAAATCTAAGTTGCTGTCTGACAAAGTGTAAATATATGAAGACCTAAGACCCGTGATAATGTACACTCCCTCATCTCATCTCATTATCCCATTATACTGTATCACCTTTATACCTAAAACATAAGCATCACACGATGCCTTGACCGACTCGTTATTGTTAATCGTACCCTCTTTTAAAACAATGTAATATACGCATCAATGAGATGCTCTGACAGAAATTGTTAGTCGCTTTAATTGTGTAAACTGTTCTTCTGGACACACAAAACCTGCAAACAGCAGAATGTCTTTGTAACGCTTTATGTGAAATAAAAAAACTAAACCGTCCATGGACCAGCGACATGTTTATCAATACTTAAGAGATGGTAATCTGGGGAGTGCCATACCGGTTAATCGCTATAGGTAAGATTGCTGATAGGTTAGTTCTATTTTCATCATAAAATAAAAAAGGAGCAAAACACTCTGACCGCAGGTCTCATATTATGCTTTTAAAAGTCCATCTCAGATATTTGAATCATTGACACTGATAAGGAAAAAATATTGGATCAAGGAAAGTTAGATATAATTTGCTGTCAAATGAATGAATAAAGTTTTTGCTAAAAAAAAAAAAAAAATACCCCATAAGGTATGAGATACAAAATTTTGAAAATATAAGAAAGATTACACACAGACATTTACCATTGGCTTTACCCTTAAAAGACTACAAGTGACTGAACTTAGTTGTGTCAGTCATTATGTTAGTGTGGGAAGAAAAATATTCTCACCCTATAGATAAGTATCTATAGCTATGAAAGACCTGAAGGCCGGGTTATAATCACCTGATGAGACAAGATCATCGAAACTATAGAGCCAGATAAACCTCCAAAAAGGGCTTATCCTACACACAGAGATTCAGGTTCAACCAAATCCCCATAGAGGGAGACAGAACCACTGAAAAAGTAGTTCTAAATATACACACCAGGATTCAGATCCAGGGAATGCCCATTGCAAGAATAGAGGCACCACCAGTAAGGGCAGCCTAACAAGGATACAAAACTCCTCCCCATTGGTTATTTGAAATTCCCGCCGCTTTTTGTTCAAATAATTGACCAATGAGAAGAAGGAATTCACAACATGTGACCAAAGGGAACCGCAGTAGGTCAAACTCTGTGAAGAAGATTAACATAAGCAGGCCTATAGATGAATTGATACACAACGGAAAATAGGACTACCTTGTTTCAGTAAAATCATACCTATATACGCCAGGCTTATACATATATAAAAAAAAAAGGGTTTTCATGCAGTGTGCATCCCAGCAATGGATATACATAATTTTCTGGCATACTGAATAACACAGAAGCATGGCCTTTCTCGTTGGCATACTAGGATGAAGTGGGTGAAAACAGGATGAGGTGGGGGTAGGGTCGCTGGGTTCACGTGACCAGAACCATGTGAGGGAGTGTCCATAGCAAATGTCTTCTGTTCACACATTACCGCCAACTTTTCCAGTTAGCCCTAATGAACATAACTTGATGTGAGTAAAATTTTGTTATCACATAAAATTTACGTATATCATAATAACAAAAACATAGTGACTGAGTCCATAGGGCTGTAGTTCTAGGCCTTTCGTACCATTAAGACATATTCATCATGGAAACCTGGAACAGCCATCCCCATGTGCTCAGTGACTATGTTTTCTGTTAATATTCATACCAACTGATACCACTGAGCAATGACTCATCCGTAGTCTATGACGCAGGACGGAGTTAATGACCATTACAAATAAGTATTATTAAAATAACATCAAGCATTTCACGGTGCTTAATTATTATCAAAAGAAAAGACTTATTTGTAGCTAAATTAATGGCTGTGACAGTCGCAACATACCATTGAGGAGAAAAACCTTTCAGATTGAACTCACGACTGAGGGCCACATTTAATTCACCTTCCAGCTCACAGTGATCAAGACATGGCCACAGGTATGTTTAATTTGTAATTCTCACATCAATTACAGCGGAGTATCTATGATCCATATTGCCGTGCAATTAATTCGTAAGCTATGGATTAGTTTTGTTAGAAATATTGGTTTTATCATCCACCTTATACAAAGTGTCAATAGAAAACACATGGGGACTTTGTATGAACATGCATATATACATAAAATGGTGGTTCTCGTGCAGTGAACGTGCTCAACTTGTTCGGCATTAGCAGTAGGCACTGAATTCAACATGAACGATTCATGTATGTTGTGAGCCTCGATGCCAGGCTATCTTTTCTTTAGTTGTTTATCTGAAATTTGCCAAATGAATATTGTTAAGATGAAATTGAAAATAACACATTATTTACTTTCTCAAATAATGGTGTGAGAATATTGTATTAGGTATAAGCTAGAAATGAGTACACAATAATATGCAGATTATTGGAGGATCGACAAAACTGGATATATAATCTATAAAAGCAGCAGACTTGCTTTATGGACAGACTCTATTCACTATGAACACTGTGACAGATCCAATTAGTATTTGTGTGAAGGTACTTTTGTAATGCTGCAGGGTCAAAGCAAACCGGACTATGTTCTGATGACCCTGCAGGGTAAACAACGCAAATAAAAAAATAAAAAAAAAATTCTGTATATACCCTTAATTCCCATCTCGGTGTGTTGTACAACATGGTCAGGTCTTTTTATATACGGCCACTTGTATATCGGTATCAATGTATCGGTAAGGGTGTATTGTCTGCACTGTGCATGTCTCTACCGTATTTTCTGAGTACAAACAGAGTTCATTATCATAAACCCCTGTGAATAGAAGACGAGTAAGGCAGGCTGGGATAAATAAATTTATTAAGATAAATTGATAAGTAATAGTAAAATGAGTTGGTATTTGGTAGTAAGATATATATTTTAGTGATCAGAAATATAAAATAGATATTTTGATAAAATATGTAGTAAAAAGGATGATGATATTATTTGGGATGGTAGGTGGGAAAATAAATTGAATGTGTAGGTTGAATGGTGGTCGAAGGTGAAGTGGGGTTGAAAGCGAAGGTATGTTAATTTGTGGATGAACCACACCAACTTGCCTGCCCTGCCTTCCCCTACCTCCCCCTGCCTCCCCCTGCCTTCCCCTACCTCCCCCTGCCTCCCCCTGCCTCCCCCTGCCTCCCCCTGCCTCCCCCTGCCTCCCCCTGCCTCCCCCTGCCTCCCCCTGCCTCCCCCTGCCTCCCCCTGCCTCCCCTGCCTCCCCTGCCTCCCCTGCCTCCCCCTGCCTTCCCTGCCTCCCCTGCCTCCCCTAACTCCCCCTGCCTGGCCCTGCCTGGCCCTGCCTGGCCCTGCCTGGCCCTGCCTGGCCCTGCCTGGCCCTGCCTGGCCCTGCCTGGCCCTGCCTGGCCCTGCCTCCCCCTGCCTCCCCCTGCCTCCCCCTGCCTCCCCCTGCCTCCCCCTGCCTCCCCCTGCCTCCCCCTGCCTCCCCCTGCCTCCCCCTGCCTCCCCCTGCCTCCCCCTGCCTCCCCCTGCCTCCCCCTGCCTCCCCCTGCCTCCCCTGCCTCCCCTGCCTCCCCCTGCCTCCCCCTGCCTCCCCCTGCCTCCCCCTGCCTCCCCCTGCCTCCCCCTGCCTCCCCCTGCCTCCCCTGCCTCCCCCTGCCTCCCCCTGCCTCCCCCTGCCTCCCCCTGCCTCCCCCTGCCTCCCCCTGCCTCCCTCTGCCTCCCCCTGCCTCCCCCTGCCTCCCCTGCCTCCCCTGCCTCCCCCTGCCTCCCCTGCCTCCCCCTGCCTCCCCCTGCCTCCCCCTGCCTCCCCTGCCTCCCCTGCCTCCCTCTGCCTCCCCATGCCTCCCCATGCCTCCCCCTGCCTCCCCCTGCCTCCCCCTGCCTCCCCTGCCTCCCCTGCCTCCCCCTGCCTCCCCCTGCCTCCCCCTGCCTCCCCCTGCCTCCCCCTGCCTCCCCTGCCTCCCCCTGCCTCCCCTGCCTCCCCCTGCCTCCCCCTGCCTCCCCCTGCCTCCCCCTGCCTCCCCTGCCTCCCCTGCCTCCCCCTGCCTCCCCCTGCCTCCCCTGCCTCCCCCTGCCTCCCCCTGCCTCCCCCTGCCTCCCCCTGCCTCCCTCTGCCTCCCTCTGCCTCCCCATGCCTCCCCCTGCCTCCCCTGCCTCCCCTGCCTCCCCCTGCCTCCCCTGCCTCCCCCTGCCTCCCCCTGCCTCCCCCTGCCTCCCCTGCCTCCCTCTGCCTCCCCCTGCCTCCCCCTGCCTCCCCCTGCCTCCCCCTGCCTCCCCCTGCTTCCCCTGCCTCCCCCTGCCTCCCCTGCCTCCCCCTGCCTCCCCCTGCCTCTCCCATGCCTCCCCATGCCTCCCCATGCCTCCCCATGCCTCCCCATGCCCCCTGCCTCCATGCAGACTTGTATACGCAAAATATATACATATGTAAACGGAAATGTTCATGCTGTGGAGGTTATAGTACTGGACTATGAGAGTACATATTTTATCACGAACTGGTTGTCTTGATGGTAAGGATTGTAACTCTAATGATGTACACAAACTTTATTCATATTTAAAACTTCCTTTCACTAGGCCTAATGACTATCTTTAAAGAAGGTTATCGTATAATTATCGTGTGTGGTCTGGCGTTTTCATCTAGACATCTGATGATTCTGACGACGCTCAGTCCTCAAACAGATCACTTTTGAGTAAAAAAAGTGTGCTCTGCACTCGACGACCGCAATTTGTTTTATTCGGCACTCCATGTCACTACTGAGTCACTACTGAGTCTATTCCTTTGAAGACAAATTGGCAGAATTGTTTTCTTATTTATTCATAGAATCATCAAGGATAACGCAATCAATCACCAAGATTCATTTCTGTAAGAAGTAGTAGTTTTCCTAACTGTGAAAAATATAGAAAATCATCCACGATTCCACGATTCCACGGGACATCTAGGACCACCTGTAGCCAATATGGGAATAGAAACAGCAGAAATAACTTATTAGAGATCAAAAAGGATCCCAGAGTAACGAGATCTTCCAACGAACAAAACTTAAGTATCGCCTTTCCTAACTGTGAAAAATATAGAAAATCAGCCGTTTTTGTCGGTCTACACATCTGGAACTCATTGTCAAATGAAGCACAATTATCTAACAACTCCTCGAAGCGATCTTCCAGAAAAGAAACCCTGCTAAAAATAAGGGAGCACCTCAACAGCCATTAATAAGCTGCTCCGTGTGTATCATGCTAGGTCTATAACATCAGGGGCCTTTACAAATTCTGAACTGGACCATTGAGCACTTTATCACTTGTCTATTGTTTATTTATAAACTTATCTGTACTTATACTCATATGTATTGATTCTACATTGTTTCTTGTATATGGTCAGTATAACCATGAAATGCTGATACAATACAGCACCTTGTTCACATATGTTTCCGTTTATATGGAAGAACGATTTGTAATCGAATCCAAACGAAATAATAAATACAAAAAAGAAGAAGACTATTGGCAAGGCGATCTACAGTCGTCATGTTCTTAGTCCTCTCGTGTAAACGCCGGCATGCTTCTGGATCCTTTTATTCTTTTTCCCGGAGGTTGAGAGTTCATTGAATGGTTATATTCGACACTCTTTCCGCACATGTTACAATAAATGTGATTAATTCGCTCTACTCCCACCGTTATTGATATTAATGATCAAACCTAAATACCATATTATAATTAGGGTATATTCATAACTACGTATCTCTCTACCTTAACTCCTCTAATGAATTGAAGCCCTACGTATACCTCTAGCATTACTCTGAATCTTATTTGAACCAGTATCAAGGTTATCTTCTCAATAGTAAAGCAAGAGCTTAAGAGAATATCATTCTATTATTAATTCATCATTTATAGGCATGCGATCGCAAACCACCTCCAGTACATTATGAAACAACAGAAACATTGAAGACATTTTTAATTTTAGAATTTGCAAAGAAGTAGAAATTCATTCAAAGTGCATGGGTGTTTATTAGAGGTGATAGCCCAGCAGCTGGTGTGGACTGCCCCCTCCCAGTGCGGCACATACTGTATGCTTCACTCAAGGTACTCCTGGTTGGATCCCTGCTCAATAGAGGGTTCTAAAAAAACCTTAAAAGGTAAAAGGCTCAAGGCGTCCAGTTCCTGTGACCAACATGTGACCCTGCATGCTGGCCTCCTATTGGCTAGATTAGGTATTTAGTCAGGGACCACCTGTAGGGTCCACCTGTCTCACCGAAATGCTCCTGTACATTTTAAACATGTTAAAGACTCAAATCTCATTAAATTCAGTATCTTGCTAATCACTGCTGAGTTGCCGAAAGGAAACCAGCAAACAGAATCAAATGTTCTCACACCTCTAAACTCAGGGGTATTTGAGATCCAGAGTGAGTGTTCACTGTGACTATTTCTGAGACTATGTACCAGGTGTTTTTCCTCGATACTTATAAAAGCACCTTCCAATGAGAATTTGGCATCAAAGGAGAACTGTTTGAGACAGGGGAAAGGTGTGAAGTAAACCCCTCTCAGGTACATATGTTTCTACCTATGGATCCTAATTTGGTTTTGTAGCAAATCTATGGATAGAGCAGGTTACATAGACTTTGCAAAGAATAAATGATGCAGGGAAGAGTGTAATTTATGTGAATCATAAAGACTAGTCTTTATGGACATATAAAATAGTAGTCCAGTAAAATCTCACCAGGGGACCACGGCGCTCATGGACCAGGGACCAACAACTCAGGAACCTGACACCAGAGGGCATTGGATACCAGACCATAAAAGGACGGGCAGGACCAGGGATCGACCTCACTCTACAGGGATCCGTCACCGCCGGCCCACCACGCTTCAGATTTTTTTTGATGGTAAAACTTTGTATTTTGATGGTAAAACTTTGTATTTTGAATCAAACCGATTGGTATTCGGTCTCAAATGTGCTCCTTATATTTTTACCCAATTGACCGAGTTCATTGTGAGATCAATGGAACGTCGAGGGGTGGATAGAGTTTTTGGTTACCTTGACGATTTTTTGATAATCGGTAACACTTTTGCAGAATGTCAAGAAAAACTCAGGATTTTGATCAATTTCCTGAGGTCATTGGGATTCGGTATAGCATGGCCCAAGGTGGTAAGTCCTACACAAGAAATCACATTTTTAGGAATTGAGTTATCCAGTGTAGATATGCAGGTACGTTTACCTATGGAAAAGTTAATTAAATTGAAGGATTTAATTGATTTATACCTGTTTAAAGACACAGCGTCTTATCATGAAATGGC
The DNA here is from genome assembly GCA_950022655.1 of Alentia gelatinosa. Classification (NCBI taxonomy): domain Eukaryota; kingdom Metazoa; phylum Annelida; class Polychaeta; order Phyllodocida; family Polynoidae; genus Alentia; species Alentia gelatinosa. The sequence goes on along the minus strand of OX465590.1, from coordinate 53,153,130 downwards.
TGTGTTAGCAGGCTATTTAGCTCATGCTAGCACAGTAGTAAAAGGTGGCAGAACTTTTTCTCGGAGGGTGATCAACTTCGTCACTTTTATGAAAGACAGACTGATGCATTGCAAGATTCCAGATTGGTTAAGACTGGACTTGCAATGGTGGAAAGGTTTTTTTAAAATATTTAATGGTAGTAAACACTTGTTAATTCCTAAACGTCATGGTTTGATAAAAGTACAAACAGATTCGTCTTTTTCAGGTTTTGGTGCAACCTTTGCTAATGATTTTCTAATTGGTGTATGGACTGACGTTTTACCCAGAGTCCCAGATGACCATACTCAATCCCACCATTGGTTCCATTGCCCTTTAGAATCGATAGACAAAAATATAAATGTTTTGGAACTTTGGCCAGTGATGGCAGCTGTCCAAAAATGGGGTCACTTATGGGGAAATTATCATGTTCAATTAATTTCAGATAATACCCAAGTTATTACTGCTATTAATACTGGAAGGAGTAGAAATTTGCAGGTTATGAATTGGCTGCGTGAGCTTTTCTGGCTTAGCGTTTTGTTTAACTTTGAAATAACAGCTAGTTATATTAAATCGGAGGATAATATCTTACCCGATTTTTTGTCACGTCGTTATGATGTAAGGAATAAAGCTATTATTCCACCATTCATGTTTAACCAATTTTGTTGTTATACGTCTTGAAGGCGAGATGCACGAATACCAACAGAGTTGGATGTCTACGAATACGTCTATTACACGAAAATGCAAATGGACACACTACCTTCGTTTTTGTCAAGAATTTAAATTTCTCCCATTGCCTGCGACTATTTATGTCGTTTGCATGTATATTTCATACATGGCGAAGTCTTTTAAGTATAATACTATCATAAATTATCTTTCAGCCCTGTGGGTATTTCATAAAATAAATGGTTTCGATCACGTTCCAGTTGATCATTTCCAGATTAAAACGACTCTAATGGGAATTAAAAGAACCATTGGTTATACCGTAAAACAAGCAAGACCAATTCAAAAAATTGAATTATTAATGATATATTTCTCATTGAATATGTTTGTAATGGAAGATATGGCTTTTTGGTTATCATGTCTTCTAGGATTTCGTGGACTACTGAGAAAGACGAATATTCTCGAGGAAGGTTTTGCAATTTTGGTAAAAGATATTACCTTCACAAATACTCATGTTTATTTAAAAATTACGAGGTCAAAAACCATTCAATTTAATGACCGAATTTTGACAATTCCATTCTCAAAGATAAAGGATTCTCCTTTTTGTGTATTTCATTTTATATCAGAATTACTACGTATGGCTTCATTTAAGCCAGAAAATCATTTAATATCTTTCGTTAAAAATGGGAAATTACAACAATCTACTTATGGTTGGTTTTCCAAAAAGTTTTCTCAACTGTTGACTTTGAACGGCCTTGACAAGGCTACTTCACATTCACTACGTAGGGGTGGTGCATCTGCTTTGCACCAGGCAGGTGTATCTCTCAGTGACATAAAAGAAATTGGAGATTGGTCAAGTTGGAGTGTTCTTTCTTACTTACAAAGAACATTAGAAAACAAGATACAGTTGGACAAACATATTGTTGATACTCTTTTTTCCCCTTGATTTCTGTTTGGCAGGGGGTTGGCAAGTGACAATATGACAAATTATTGTAATAAAGACCCCTAATCATATTCTCAGCCAAACAGAAAGTCTTGTTATATATATTTATATATTATATTTAATATAATATTCATTGATGATATATTCATATACTTAATCTTCTATTCTTATCATCTTCTGGAACGTACACGGTTTATGTGAATCATAAAGACTAGTCTTTATGGACATATAAAATAGTAGTCCAGTAAAATCTCACCAGGGGACCACGGCGCTCATGGACCAGGGACCAACAACTCAGGAACCTGACACCAGAGGGCATTGGATACCAGACCATAAAAGGACGGGCAGGACCAGGGATCGACCTCACTCTACAGGGATCCGTCACCGCCGGCCCACCACGCTTCAGATTTTTTTTTATTATTTATTATTATTTTGCCAAGTGACAATATGACAAATTATTGTAATAAAGACCCCTAATCATATTCTCAGCCAAACAGAAAGTCTTGTTATATATATTTATATATTATATTTAATATAATATTCATTGATGATATATTCATATACTTAATCTTCTATTCTTATCATCTTCTGGAACGTACACGGTTTATAGTGCAATAAAATAAATGTACAAATTCATCATTTCAGAAACCAGTTCCCAAATGCACAGAGGGGTTTTCACTTGGCCTCCAGCCAATGCTTTTAAAACAGGCAAGATACTTGACCTTTGTTATGTCTCTTGCAAAATGAAGTTCAACTTAGCTGATTATCTAATTTACATAAGTTTCTCAAAGGAGCTCGATTGAGAGGCTGAAACGTGAATAACATATCTTCAGAATTTTTATCCAATTTTTATTTTCAAATTTAATGCATATCAAATATTTGTAATCACAATTTCTACACAGCTCCAGGCCATCTTTAAGATATGAATAATAACCAAATCACAAGAAAATAAGAATGTCAAAAATACTAAAGAACCCGGCCTAAGGTTAGTGTTCATGTTCAACAGAGAAAACAATAAATCAAATATCAATGAACGAGATAATAGAGTAATGAATTGAGCAATGCTTATAATTCTTCTTTAATTTCACTTCTTTTTCATTTCAGATTCTATCGTAACACCAGGAGATATTGGTATAGATCTCATTGAGAATGATTTTAAAACTGAAGTAATAAACATGATTCAGGAGGCAAAGGTAGGCAATTATAAGAAAGCCACTTATAATCACGTCTCACATGTTCAGAGTATAATCATTTGGAAACATAAATATAGATGAATATGTTCTTTACCTCATTATATCGGCTCTTTCATATCTCCTGTATTTCCACTCACCTCCAGAAATTCGGGAGAGATGAACCATTCTGCATCTTTGATATGGACCTGGTTCTTCAAAGATTTCAGTCCTGGAAAAATACCTTTCCCTCTATCAGGCCCTTCTTTGGTATGTACTGCATGGACTAACTTTTTTTTCAATTAATTATGTTATTTAAAGGCAGGTTTTGTAAATGACAAAGTTTCCTTATCGTTCCTTTTTTCCCTAGCAATTATGGGGAAATACTTTTTATGCCAGTAGGATATAAATGACAATGGCAATTCAGATACAAGCATATGTATGCTCAGAGGAGTTGATGCATAGTAATACCCGAGTGCATGCGAGAATATTCTGCAGAGTCAACCCTGAGGAACATACAACAACTTTTATCTGAGACCAGTCTATATTGTACCTTTTCTTCTCTAAGTGGTATTCTGTACTCTCAATCGATTTATGGGAGAAGAATTCTTAATAAACTAGGCTTAGAGCCCTCAGAATCCACTGGCCTGTCTCCCGTGCTAAAGTAGTACATTAATGCTACCCAAAGATTCCTATGGTCTCAATGATGCCAGTGGATTCTCAAGGCTCTAAGCCTAGTTCATTAAGAATGCTTCTCCCATAGAGCATAGTGAGAACCTTGTACAGAATACCACTTAGAGAGTGTGAGATCTTATGAGAGGGGTGCATTGATCAGCCAATATCAACAAAATGTTAAAATTGGTAAGAGAGCAAGAACTTGATTTTCTTGATATGATTTTTATAGCATAATGGTTTTTAAGATTATGGACTTGTTGCATAAATCACTCTTGATATTCTGTGTTAGGTTAGCAAACATCTGGCTATGGAAACACAAGGTTTCAAAGTCTGTTGTTGTTGCCACTGACTGTGCATTTTGTTCACTGATTGGTCAATTATTTTACCACCCTAGGTGCATGAAACTTTATGTTGTAGCCTGACACATTAATCAATGTTAAACCTATGACAGTATTAGGGGTAGGATAATATATAGGCTGTTTTTACATTTCATTGTATTCAATTTATATACAGTTTTTTAAATGACCAATCCATTTTTGGACTTTAAGCCAGATCATCCAATGATAGTACAATACTGGAGGAAATAAACTATCTATATTTAAACATTATATAGTTATTGAATGGTAACAATATTAAATAACAATATCAAATCAAACCATTGTTGCGGTTCCCAGTTCCTTGAATGGCCTGCTGAGCTATCTGTATACTTACATAGCTGTATCAGTAGTATGTTTACTATGACAGATAAATGCTATTCCTTCCAGATCAGTATACTTAAAATAGTGGAGAATCAGTATTTGCTTTGGCATGATTCATACAATGGAGAGACACTAATTAATGTGATTTGTATTCTTTCCAGCCGTCAAAGCACATGATGATCCCGTTGTCATCAAGCTACTTGCACAACTTGGAGCAGGGTTTGATTGTGCTAGCAAGGTTTGCATACACGATTCTAACTGGTTTATACTATATTTATGATTCAGAATTACAAATTTGATTTTGTTAAAGAGAAGACAAAATGACCACCAATCTCCTCACACACCATTTTGTACAAAATGGACTCTTTTTTCCATATTTTCCATTCTGTGTCAGGCAGAGATTACAAACAGCCGTAATCTCCATCCAGTAGATTACACAGTCGCTTATTTTAGAATGTAGACTTTGTATTTGGTGGATAATAAGATAAGTGTTATGATTACGGATACTGATTATTTTCTATTATCATGTAATCAAATCCATCACAAATTAGGATTAATCATTGATATTTCATTATATCATCACTTTTCCATAGTGTGTGATTTTGCTATGATTAAGATTTATACGACTAATAATAGATGTTGGTTTGAATTACTTTGTGGTTATTCAAACCAACATTAAAGTTATTTTCTTAGGATATTTTCATACTCCTGTAGCTGTTTTCATTTTATCAACAGTATGAAATAGAATTAGTCCAGAAACTTGGAGCCGAGGCAGATGACATTGTCTTCGCCAATCCAATCAGAATCCCGTCACACCTGGCATATGCTGCTGAGAAGGGAGTGTCTCTCCTGACATTTGATACAATTGATGAACTGCATAAAATCAAAAGTCTGTACCATCAGGCAAGGTAGGCATTAATTTGTATTGAAATATATGTATCAAAATATATCAAGCTATTGAATTTATTCAACTTCTTTTCTTTTCACAAGATACTTGTCTTCTCTTTCATGTTTTACCAGAGACTTGTCTTGTCTCTTTTTGCTTTTTACCAGAGATGTGTGTAATCTCTGTTCTTAGAGAATTTTGTCTCAATGGCTGTGACTAGGGAATGCCTCAAGTCTTTTCTTTTTGAATAATTTGTTCATTGATTGTCAATTATCATTTTTTACAATAGTTCAGCCAGAATTCATATCATCAAAAAAGTAGCTTGCATTTTAGATGTGTGACTGCTAGCCAGAAATTGTTGAAAATAACCTGTTTGAACAGTATTTGACTAAATCTATCAAATTGTAACCCAAATGTTACTGACGACTTTATAAATCCCAGATATCATTGTTTCCTGTTGTATATTATTCAAGGCTGCTGCTGACAGATTTTCTCACAGAAAATTTGTGTATACCTGGGAAATACTGTGGAATAGTGCATAAAATGCACCATCACCGATAAGTTTGTACCAAAATACAGTCGGTGGTAACACTGACTGACTTTTATGGAAACTATACAAATCTCCAGCGTTTTCGTCATCCAATGGAAACACAAGGTTTTAAAGTCTGTTGGTGTTGCCACTGGCTGTGCGTCAACATCAAATAGCCGGTGAGGGTTCAGCATTTAAAGACAAACGTGCGTAGGTATCGCACTGCCCCCTGTGCCTGCTAAATTTAACACTGGTGCTGCTATCTGGTTTCATGAAAATATAGCAGTTTCCTATAGACATCAATAGATAAGCACTTAGCTTCTTCAGATGGCCTTCCCATAGAAATCAGCATGGTGACATAGTATTTTTTTAGCACTTCTCATTTGTATATATTCCAAACTATCATAATCCAGAATTATTTGAAGATAGCAATAGAACATCAGTGTCATCTAGCAACAAAGTCAAAATATTGCATTTTCCAATAGACACCAATAGTTAAGCATTTACATTTTCAGATGACCCTCCCATAGAAGCTATCATGGTGACGTGCCATTTTTTTTGCATTTTCTAATTGTTGTTATATGGAACTTATATTAAACTGAGATATTTGCAAAACTCAATAGAACTTAGAAATCACCCAACTACCAACATTTGTCTTTAAACTGTTTCTACCCTTTCTTCTGGGTGGATACCAATTTAGTTTTGACATTAAAGGTCTAGTTCCCTACTGCTGAACTATACTCTGATGCCTCCAGCTTGGGGCTTTATAATCATGGATTATAATGAAGATGTTGGGCTCTAAAACTAGTTGTTGGCAGTGGCCTTGTTGCCTAATTTTTTCCAAATTAATTGATGAACTTTTTTCTGCACTCTCATTCACTGATCCAGCACCAGCTGATCGGTGGTTCTACATGCAGATCAGTACTCAGTAATAAAAATTAAAATTTCTGAGAGAATGAATATTAACCTACGCGCCTTAAGGGGTTTATATTGGTACCTAATCACAGAAATGTGGTCAACTGCTCCGATATTAGTTGACCTCCCAATTTCGATTTCGATTTTTTTTATCGGGAGGTGACTCGTAGACCATATCGCAGCCATATTGTAGTAGGTGGATGCCAGGCCTTATTGAGTAATCTTTGCCAAAATAATCTTTGACCATTACAAGTTCCAGGCTGCTTTCATTCACCGATCATGCATCAGTGTGACCAAATAGTAGATTGGTAGTTCTGAGGGTAGATTGTTGCTGAATTTGCAACACATATTAAGCCAGATTATTCATATTTTTTTTCAAAATCTCAGGAAGAATACATTGAATAAGGTAAAACTGATTTTGATATTTAAGGACTTTGTTTTATCGACAGACTACTTTTGAGGTTCTGCCCAGTTCAGGATGAGAACGTTGGAGACATTGCGGTACCATTTTCTCGTTCCTTCGGTGTCAGTTTGAAGGATGTCCCAGATATGCTGATTACTGCTAAAGAACTGGATCTCTCCATTGTAGGAGTTGCGTATGTACTTCATTCTAACAAAATCAATACTAGACTAAGTTTAACATGTAGTATTAGGTAAATTCTACAAAGTTTGACATTTTGTAAATATCTGAAAGATTAACTACACAATGACAATGACATATCTCATATGCTGTGAGCTAATGAAAAGGATTAAATGAAATGGTATTCATTGATGAATGTGCATGGAAATGATAAAAAGATATCAAAACTTAAATGCTTTGCATTTTATCCAGTCTGATGGCAATTTCTTGTTACCAATGTGTGTGTAGACGAGGCTATCGCTTACGCGACCACGCTTTTACCACTGAGAGTTGGAATCCCTCTCCTCCGCACATTATATACGGACTCTATGTTTTCCTGTGTTCTGATTGGTCTAGCCGACGGCTGTGACCCATATTGCCAGTTTTTCATTGGCTGTTAGAAATGCACCTCCGCTGTCGCATGGCGTGCGCCGTGCTTTGTGTAGTGTCTGCGTTGTGTCGCCGTGTTTTCAACCCGGTAACGCTTGGAGAGTGAATACATTTCGTTGGTCGTCCCTAGGGGAGCGATCATTTGTGCCTATGGTGGGGGTTTATGGCCCAGTCATTAAGCGGTGTTGGGGATCCGAAAAATTGTCGCAGAAAGTCGTGCGATATGTCGTTTTCGGCCAGTTTTTCGAGCTGATCACGCTCGTGGCATTCCCCAGTGTCACAGGTCAATGGTAAACGTGGTTTCGTCCTCTACAAGGACTCATCAGGCGTGCGATGACTTCTGTCATGTTGCGGTGTGTGTGATATGCAATTAGGGTTTCCTAATTGATATCTACATAGAGTGGGAGGGAACGTCTCTCTCTTTTTGAGAAGAGTCGTCTCTCTGTGGTTTCCGTAATCGGGCTGCTAGAGGACTATGTTGAACTTATTTTTGTAATTTTTTCATACAGTTTTCCCTTACGGGAATTGGTTTCGTATGGAAAAAAATTTTTGACGAGGCATTGTGGGTCTCTAGTTAGCCATATCGATTGTCCATGGTGTTCAATCGCCATGGGGATTGACTCTTGAGGCGGTGAATCCAGTTGAATTCAATTTTGTTTCTCAAGGTCGTTGCCCGTTTTCCTTCGGGGTGGCTGAAGATAAAGTCCAGTATGTGGACCTCTACATCTTCTATACCGTTATGATCACATCTATTGAAGTGTACCGGGACATCGTTTTGTGTCCCTTTCTTCTTGATGTTTCTCAGGTGTTCGTATATACGATCCCTGATTTTCCGTTTTGTTTGTCCCACGTACTGCATGTTGCACCGTTTGCATTCTATGCAATAGATTACGTTGGAACTGTTGCACGTCACATTTGTTTTCGTGGTGTGCTTCCTTTTTGTTGTCCTTGAGACGATCTCGCCATCCCTTTTCAGGACATTGCAGTATTTGCAATTTTTTCGTTCGCACGTGTTGCGTGTGCTTGGTGTTTTTTTCTGTGAGGGGCCTTCATTGTATGTGAGCTTTGCTCTCACTAGATGGTCCCTAAGGTTTTTCGGTCTTCTGAACCCGTAGACCACGCTCTTTTGGTGGATTTCTTTGGTGGTTTGGTGGTTCTTTGGGACCTCCCTAGAATATCCCAATTTCCTGATACGATTTGTCTCAGGTTATTGTTGTTGGGCCTATATGTGGAGATCAAGAAGACCTTGTCTCCCACATTCTCGTTCTTCTTGGCCTTTGGCCTTAGAAGGTTTTCCCGTTCGAAGGTATCCACCTTGCCCTTGCAGTCCTTGAGGATGTTCTCTGGGTAACCTTTTTCCCGGAACTCTTCAAGCTTTTGGGTGCAATGTGACTCGTAGTCTGCACTGTTGCTGCATATCCTTTTTATTCGCATAAGCTGCGAATATGAGATACTCTTTTTGGTTGCAGGTGGATGTACCGAGTCGAATCTCAGATATGTGTTCGCATCGGTCGGTTTGGTGTAGAGGTCGGTGTGTAACACTCCGTTCTCTAATATCACTTTCGTGTCTAGGAACATCGTTCGATTGTGGGAGCTTTCCACGGTGAACTTTATGGTGTCGTGAGAAGAGTTCAGATGGTCTATCCATTTTTTGAACTCTTCCTCACCATGTTCCCATACATAGAATATATCATCTATGTATCTCCACCAAATGTTTGGCTGGAGTTCGTGGGTATTCAGTAGTTTTTCCTCTACTGATTCCATGAAGAGGTTGGCATATGAGGGTGCCAACCTGGTGCCCATGGCTGTTCCCCTGATCTGGAGGAAATGATTGCCATTGAACACCATACTGTTTTTGGTCAGAACCATCTTAAGAAGATCCCGTATGGAATCGTTTGATGGTTGCTGTTGACCAGGTCTTGCGGATCTTAGTTTCTCCTCGATTACATTTATCCCTTCTTCGTTTGGGATGTTTGTATAGAGGGAACTCACGTCCAGGGTGCCTATTATCGCCCCTTCTTTGAGTGGCGGTAGTGCGCTGATCTTGTTCACAAAATCATTGGTATCTTTAATGTAAGATTTTACATTTGGTACCAATGGCTTTATAAAGTTGTCCACAAAACACAAGATTTTCTCGGTTGGACAACCGTTGGCAGAAACCACTGGTCTGCCCGGTGGTGGCCTTTCTTTTTTGTGAATCTTGGGAAGAAAGTAAATGTTAGGTGCCCTTGGTTTATCTGTTTTTAGGGCAACTGCCATTTTGTTACTTATTTCTCCCTCTGTTGTCATTTTCTCTATTTTCTCTGTGATCTGGCAGTACAGTGACATCGTTGGGTCGCTGTCTAGGGGTTTGTACGTAGCTGTATCGCCAAGTTGTCTCTTGGCTTCGGCTATGTAGGCCGTGGTGTCCATTACCACTGTGGCTCCCCCTTTATCTGCTGGTTTGATGACGATATCGTCATCCCTCGCGAGTGAGACGAGTGCATCTCTCTCTGCTTTGGTCACATTTGGTTTGATTCTATGCCGTTTATTTGTCGGATCAGAGAGTTTTATTTCGTTAATAGAAATAAAGCTCTCTAGGTTCTGGGAGCCTAGTGGTGGTTTCCAGTCCGATTTGCCCTTAAGTTTGCGGATCAGTTCTTTGTCTTCAAAGGACTGTCCCGCTGTCTTTAGTGCGGTTGTGGAGGTAGTCCCTATACTGGGCTGCTCCTTCGAAAAGAACTGGTTGGTTCTTAGTTTTTGATGAAATATGTCTAATTCCATTCTCATGTCCCCCTCGTTTACTGAGGTGGGAGTCGGACAGAAATTCAAACCTTTGTTTAGCAATGAGATCTCATTAGCTTTTAGAGTCTTACTGGATAGATTGACAACTATTGGTTTTTTCTGCGTAGCTTTACTCTTGATAGATTTATCGTAAGTTTGATTGTTAGCAGAATGATCAACAATGACACCTGGATACACAACCGGTGAGGCTTTATTTCCTTCACATGAAGAGACAATGGCATTTACATTGGTTGGATCAATCACAGCGTTACATTTTATCACACTATCTGATTTTTCAATGACCTGTGTAGGAGTGTCTCTTTCTGGGTTGTTCAGAGGAGCTGGCCTCACTGTCCGCACTGGGGTGGCTGCTTGCCCCCCCTGCCTCGGCCTCGTCCCCTTTTGTTGGGGCCACTGCCTCGGTCCGGGGTTGGCTTGCCTGGTTTGTAGTTCCCCTTCTGGCGTCCTCTTCCCCCCCTGCTGCCCCCAGCGGGAGGGTTTGAGGAAAAACCCGGTTTCTCATTCTCTTTGCGAGCTTTGAGTTGTTTCGCTGCCGCCGTAGCTGGGTCACGTATCTCGTGGCGTGCTGGCTTGCGTTCATTGAGTGTGAGGAGCCTGTCCTTGAGCCTCGCCTGTTCGCGGTTCGACTCAAACTCATGGGCTTTGGCATTATTTTCCCTCACAAGTCTCACTATCTTCATGGTATCCTCCGTGGTGTTGACCCCTGACACGAGGTGCCTCACGGTGTTATAGTACGCCTCAGCCGCTTGGAGGTGGGCCTGATGTGCCCGGTAGAAGTAACGGGTAGTTGCCTCCATTACCTCCTTCGCGGCTCTCATGCGTATCTCCTCCACTATATCCATCAATGGAGTGTTCATCACATACTGCGGCGGCTCTGTTATGCATGCCGCCCACGGTTCGATGTGGTTGAGCTGACCGACTCTCTCGTACCATTGGGCACGGAGTAGAGTTTTGGCTGCCCTAGTGCCCTCGTTCTTTGCAGCCCGCCAAGGGCCCTGCGCTGACTCGGGGACGATGTCGTCAATGCCCTGGAAAGATTTGGAACCAGTGTCAGTTACAGTTTTCACAGGTGAAATTATATTGAACGGGTTGAATTTTTTCCATACGAAACCAATTCCCGTAAGGGAAAACTGTATGAAAAAATTACAAAAATAATTTCTTGTTACCAACTTGGTCTTCAGCTATGGCCTTGGACTAAAATCTTCCAGGTGTCTGCCAAAAGATGCTTATAGCGTACAAACTAAGCAACCTGGGACCTGTTTCAATATTAGTGGTAGTAAAAGCGAGAGGAAGGTCTCAACAGTGGCAGTAACAGTGGCTATGTCAGCATAGTGAACGGAATATTTAAGAAATCAATATTCAATGAATGATTCAATAATTCCAGAATTATTCCTCGTGTTTTCCCCACATTTTGGTTTCTATTTGACGTCTCTACGTGCATTTTTTACTGAGTTCTGATGCCCAACATTATAGCTCTCGTTTGTAAGAAAAGCAAGTGAGACCTAAGGGTCGAGAGCTGCAGTAGGATGTGTGTGTGAACGGGCTGAGTGGTGCAGGGAATACAGTTTTTCGTTTGAATAGTATTATGGTTCTCACAAAGTAGTTGACTACTAAAAAATTATGAAATTCGATATATAGTTAAAACATGTATATAAAATTGTTCGGAGCATGTTTTTCTTTACTTAAATATGTTATAATATCGGATAAAATGTGATTTAAAATTGTTGTTATGATCAGTGGACCCTCTCATGAACAGTGGCAGTAGCAGGGAGACCTCACTAACTATTGAAACGGGTACTACCCCTGTTGGTGTCGGTCATTTCCTAAGTGCCGCTCGCTGTTCCGTTCACCTACTATTGAAACGGATACCATCACCAACAGCGAGAGGATTTTCAACTATTGAAACAGGTCCCTGGTCACTCTGAGTTGACAGTGGCAAATTCATTAGGATTTGGCATTTCATAATCGGTTCCGCAGACAGTGGGCATGTGACCTGCATCACTTTGCCAGTCTCTATACTTGAACTAACAGAGGCATCGCGCAGCTGGTGCATGGGAACCGTGTGGCTGCTGCTCGTGGGTAGGTGACCTACTCCACTGCACTAGTCTTTATACTTGACCTAACACAGAAACCGTGAAGCGCCTGCCCTATTTCTACACCTGAATGTGATCATGGGGGCCGTTTCATTAGTAGGGGGGTTAAAGCTAGAGGTAGGACTGCAACAGTGCCAGCAACAGCGATACCAACAGTGTCAAGCCCAAAACATCTTCGAAACGGTGCGGCCGTTTTCCTTCTTATTTTGTACGATTTTAGGTTATATGTATACCTTACTCGTGTAAAAATTTCATTGCCTAACTCCTACGGGAAGTGGGTAAAAAACATGCCCTCCTCTGACATAAACAAAGCTCTAAACCCAACAGTGACATGGTCTACCCTGTCACTAATAGTGCCTCAACAGTGATAGGTACAGTGAGAACTAACTTTGTAGTGAAACATTCTCTCTCACTGTTGGTCTCACTCCTTACCTGACTCACGTTCACGCTTGACTGCACCTTCTCATGAAACGCACACTGTCGCTGTGGTGGCACTGTTGCCAACAGTGAGACTTAGGGCTTCTAGTGAAACGGCCCCCAGGCTCATTCAAGAGAATGTGAGGTGAGCTGCTGTGATGAGAGTGCAAACTCACATGCAAAAATGAAATGAGGGCAACTTAGTCTATGGTGCCCAAATTGTACCTGAAGAGGTTCTGGTGATTGAAACTGCAAACTGTCTCAATCTGACCAAAATATCGTCCAAAACAGAGTGGACATTTCTCTCTTCTATTTTTTGATGCAGGTATATCTCAAAGAAGTTGGGGTTTTAATACACAAGTATACAATCATTGATAGTGGTCGTTCATATTTTCATGACAACAAAACCATGCAAACATGTTTTCCCCTGTAATTTTCTATTTACATTGTGGCTTTTATTTCTGAATTAATACAGAGAGGTTTATATCCATGGTACTCAAAGTACAAATTCAAACATTACATCTAGGTCATATCTTTTTATCCATCTTGGGTGCAACTTAGACTGTGCATGCTGTCTCTTTATCTGTATTTTTTTCTTAAATCAAGATATACACATCTTTTATTCATTTGTTTTATCATAGGAGCCTTGCTCTTCTTTATTGAGCATTTCATTAATTTTTTATTTACATTATGTACACATCCAAAGAATGGCTGCATGTAAATGTTTGAGTTTTAACAACTATTACACATTACAGATGACAAAAGAACAGACAGACAAACAAGACCAAAACGGGGCATTACAAATGGGAAGAAGGCATTTTGATGATGAAGATTATTGTCAAACATGAACTTTCTTTTTTTTTCAAATTGTTTATTGACAACATCTAGCAGGTGTGTGTGGTTAGACGAAGATGTGTACCTCAAGGTAACGCTACCACAAGTGTTCCGAGTTCAGAAGAAACGCTCCCAGGTCCGCGTCCTGGTCCCCTGTTTTCATTGGTCGACGGGTGTCTAGTCTAGACGTCCTCCCATTGGTTGCTAATGACACATTTTGTTAGTCGGCCCTCACGACCCGACTGTGGTCGATATATTCGCGGGCGACTCGCGCTTCCCTCACTATGTATCAGAGTGGGGGAAACGGGTACCGGCGAAGCTGGCGCATCAGAGCGGTCATTAAGGCTTTTGTGGCCTGGTCATTAGGGGGGGGGGGCGGTGGGCTGAAAAAGAATGATTTGTGTTCTTTTTCAGTATGGATACGTGGACATCTGTTTGTGCAAAAAAATTTCTCCCCCCATAACCCCACACATGTGGATTTGGTTGGAAAAACCTTTTTGAAATTCAACATCTAGCAGGTGTGCTAGTTCTTCCTGTCGTACATTATGAAGCTCATGAAAACTCGAGTACATCGAGATCTAACGGTGATGATGATTTATGTGATGGTGAATGGAGGTGATTACTTTCAGAGAATTCAATATGTATGGGTACTAACAGGTACAAATGTTAACTCTAGTACCAAAAAAAAGTGGACCAAGACCTAACCCCACCGCAGTAACGTCAGTTACTCAAACATTTACCAGGCTTCCTTTTTTTTAAATTCTTTATTTTCATTGGGACAGTCATCAGCGGTTAGCTGGTATGAGTGAGTCTCCCAACATTGGGGATTTACATCGGAGTTTCACCTTCTATATATATGACAAGTTTAGGGACCTGGATAAATAAAGGCCCACAGTGATTACACAATTCACAGTCCATATAAGTGAGTGGTTATATAAAGTCATTTTGACGTCTCTTATCCACAGTACAGGTGTGGTTTACTGGTTCTATGTTGATCAATTTATAGAATGTACTTTGCTGAGTCCATAGCATCAGGTGGGTCCAATCTTTGTCAAGTTAGATCATGGTTGGAAGGTCCGCAACAGGTGATTCACAACAAGATATGTCACAGGCTTAGTTACTGACATAAATTCCCTGCGGAAACTAACAGGTTTTTTGTCTTATATTTAACCAGGCCATAATACAATTGGGATGGGATTAAAAATGCTCTAGTCGGTTGGTAAACTCAATTTGTTGGCACAAATGTGGGAAATTTTGAGGGTTGTCGGATAATGGGAACCAAGTCAGGGCCTGTTTTTCTGAGTTATGAAACAGTATGGGCAAAATGCCTGTTTGGAACATTAATCTATATTCCATTCCTAAATACTGTAAATACATTTTAAACATCAGTTCTTTCTTTTCTCAGGTTTCTGGGTAGTGAAGGGGGGAAGGCCCTCTGAGTTACCCCTGCATTCATTTGTTGAACTGTACATAGAACATATGTCTTGAATCAAAGCGCGACTGGGTCTGCATTAACATTGACCAGTACAGGGTAGGTAATGCTTTCAAACCCAATGTGACTTTGGGGATTTCTTATGAAAGGAGCATAACGCACATAATTTGAATTTCACTTTCAAGATTCTTTACTGGCAGTGACTTCGGAAATGTGGAATATTTCCTTAAGCAAATCCCTTATTGCCGAATGGTGTTTGACATGGCTGAGGAGCATGGGTTTCAGATGTCCATACTTGACATTGGAGGAGGATTCCGAGGAACCAAAGCAGGCGAGGAACTTCTTCGCAAGGTATGACCACAATAAATGATATCTGCATATTGACATTGATACAGTAAATACAGTATTAGCCTCATTAAGATAACCACTAAATACAGATAGCCCCATGAGTCCAGGTGGGGCCCAAAGGCAGTCCCACAAGGCACTGAATGATGCATTGATTTTCCTGAATTCATAGAATCATTATACTTATGAACATAAAACTTTCATAACAAAATTGTGTATCATCGTTAGGAGGATGGTAAACATTATTATTACATACCTATAGCCGAACATCTATGAAATACTACCCACTGCTACGGGTGCAGTATAAATATTGTTCGGGCGCACTGTGCCCGTATCAAATATTCAGGCGCACTGTGACTATCGGGTCAGGTGGTACATAACATAAATATATAAAATTGCGTTTTTTTTAATATCTAGGTATGTAATAATAAGAAAACGGAGTGACTGAGCCTGTAGGGATGCCATTCTCGGCCTTTTGATGCCATAAATACGTCCCTCTGCCTGCGGCATCAGGACGTATTTATGGCATCAAAATACCTCGAACGGGCATCCCTTCGGGCTCAGTAACCACGTTTTCTCTTAATAATTAACATTTTCTTATGATTTGGTTCTAGGACTTCATAGGTTAGGCATTCCAATTTTCGTTTGAGATTGTATAGGTGTCTAGCATTTTAGTTAAAGGAACATATTTTTCAAAAATAGAGGGCCACTCCACCTTCACTCCACCTTCACATTTATCTAGAATCTTTGAGTAATAAAGTTTTATCCTTAATGATTAACATATCGTTTGTGTACAATTTAGTGAGCTATGATTCTGTTATACAAAGGAAGTCTAAGTTTTGTGTGATAAGCCATATTTGGTCCAATGTATTGTAGTGGGACGGGAATCCAGCAGTGTTCGTTTGTTTCACGGAAGGTGGCGCGATATGCCGATCCTTACTGTGCAGTGATTCCGGACAACGCCGCACACCAGAGTGGCGCGGCGGAGACCGGGATTACGTAACGCTTAGTATATATACTCAGCGTTCACAGTAGGTCGACAGGCTGTCCTCGCGCGTCCCTTCTACGGAACGGATCCTTGGGCCCTCACTTTGCAGGCGGGTTCTTGTAACCTTCCTGGTGGTTAGGCTAATCCTCCGGATTAGCCTATCCAGCGTTACCTAGCACCTATGTGCTAGGGTACTGTACTTGTGGGGAAGATCTTCCAGATCTTTCCGGAAAGTAAGTGATTAATAAACACCCTTGTTTATTAAATGACGTTGTTGTGTTATGTGTGAATAGGTCTGTGCAAACTAACCGAAAACCGAACCAACCTACGTAAGTGCGTAGGGTGGGATCCTGCCTGGAACTAGCGTTCCGGATTGGGGTCATCCAACCTGCTAGACAGGCGGCGACCACTACAGTATCATAAAAACTATGTGCGTTAGGATGCGGAGACGTAATTAATCTCTTAGCTTCTTTCCATTAGCTGATAAGTATGCAAAATCTGTTCAGTTGAGGGAACCCGTAAACAAGTCCATTGCGGAGATGTTCCCTGATGTGACGGTGATCTCAGAGCCGGGAAGGTTCTTTGTGGAGTCAGCCATGACACTGGCTACAAGTGTGATTGGGAAACGTAATTATGGTAAGACAAAAGCCATTGTTTGATAATGGTGGTAGCCTTTCCCATTGAAGTTTAGAGTAGCTGTCTATTCTCTGGCACTTAATATACATATTAAAGCAATATCAGTGACATTTTTATGACTGGAATAACACTTTTGCAATTCTAATCCTTGGAATTACTGCTTAGATATCATTTACGTATTCTAAGATGTAATGGAAAAAAGATATGTGTAATTTCAATGCATGATTAATGAAAAGTATAATAGAAATATGAAATAGCATAAATTCATTTAGTTACCAATTTCGATATTTAATATATGTATTTACTGACAGCTTTCCAGTGTTTCATTTGAGTTCGAGTATCCATTTCCTATGCTCCTTTTCTTTGTGTACCTGAAGACTTAGCTGATAGTTAGGCAAGCACCAGGTATTGAACTGTGAGCCTCAAGACCTGAATAAACCTTACTAAATTGTATTTGTACATGTACATTATATGCAGATAGATCTTATCCATAGATATATGATAAATTCTGCCATACAGCCTGCCATACCAATTGATTTGACTTTGCTAGACCAAGTACCTAAAAATACTGAAACCTTTTCAACATACAACTAGAAATCTATCAGCAATGGATGAACCACAGATGGAATTTAAAACGGTGTGACTAATTCTGAGGTAATTTTATTTTGGAGTCCATCTTACCTATCTCTTCAAAGGTGATGGTAATCCAGCCGACAATGAATTCGTGATATCAACTTCATCAACTGCAATCCTTAATCGTGGTCTCGCATGTCAATTCTTCAAAGGTTTTCGATATACTCCAATCCTTGCTTTAGTAAGTTTGACTTTTGTATATTGAAAGTTAACATCATGTAGCCTTCAACACATAAGTTTGATATACCACACATGTGATGTTATGATGAGGAAAAGGTGGGATCAGATATGAAATAGGATCAGATAAGAAATCAAGCGTTAATTCAAAGACTCAATATGTCTAATTCCAAAAGGACAATTCAATAATTTCCTAAATTGGTTGTAGTGCTTGTCCTTACTTGAACAGCAATTATAACATTTCTTGTATGTATACTGAGTTAAGATCTGTTCAAATGTTTCTTTAAGTCTGTTTCTGATAAGAGGTTGAGGGCAGGATTAGCAATAATAAATGGCTGTTCTGTTATGGATTATATTGTTTAAAGCAGGTTATTTTAATAATAAGTGACTAAATGTTTCCATTCACTAATAATTTAATGAGTGTTCATCCTGTGGTCTTTTGATTTTTGAACTAAGATTTTTCTCTTTTTGATAGGAAGAGAATGTGTAGTCACTGAACCCATAGGGAAGGGCATTCAAGGTCTTTTGTAACAGAAATAGGTAATTTTATTTACTAACGAATGTGGGCTACTGAAGACTAGAAATTGATATCCAGATAGAATTGCATAGAGGGTCTTTGCATTAGGGATCAATATACACCATGTGCCTCACGCACTGTCCATAATAATTAACAGAAATACTGTACAATTATTTGCAGAGGAATCCCCTCACTCAGGACAGACGATCTTGCGTCCTAAGAGGGCCGACTTGCTTGCCTCCTGACATCATTCGATGTAGTGACGTGCCTGATCTTGAGGTTTGGTTAATTTGACATCTGTTTTTACATCAATGTTCAATATAGTCCTGAGCATTTAATATTGTCAGGGACGGGGGGTACTGTCCTATTTACATATCTATGTTTTCATTTATGAGAACATGCTGGTACATGCCATATAGGTTGCCTAAAGGTTAGAGAAGCTCATAGGCTTCCACCTTGCTGCAAAAGAGTATCTTTTCACTATCTGCATGCTATTCACTGTGATATTGGGAAAGGAGCAGGGTGCCAGTGTCTCAGGGTCTTAGAGGTGTTGCCAGCAGACCATGACCAATCACTAAAGAGCTAAATACCTCAAGAACCACTGCTGCTTGATATGTTTAGATACTATGGGCAGTTCAGACTGTTGGTTTTAAGGGAAATAGACAAGGCATACCTCTGTATCTCAGAATGCACAGTGTGAACTGCGCAATTCCCTCTAGTCTGAGACTGAGCGTACTGGGTACGCCCAGCCTTAGTCTAGAGGTACCTGGTATGCTCAGTTGCAAGCACTTTTTGAATGTCAAGCATGTTTGATATTTGGTACCATTAGTCTAAGACTGGGCATACCTAGGTACCTCCAGTTGCAAGCTTTCCAGTCGCAATGGGGATAGTTCACACACTAGTTTGCACATAACTTGCGACTGGGCGTACCTCCGTCTTAAAAAAAATCCTAGTTTCAGACTAGAAGCACCTACTCGCTATCCCCCTCACTTGCAAAATCTGAACTGGCCTCTAGACTCAGGCAATTGCAGAAATTGCAAGTTGACTGTCTGCAGGTGTGCTACAGAAAATGTTCCCTAGACTGAATGTAAGCCGAACCTTCTAATTGTCGTTCATTCATAATTCAGTGCTCATTCCTCAATACCCGACGTCGAAATAGATCCTCCTGAGTAGATTTCCACCCTGGGTTCCAACACCTGCCGTCTGTTAGGAGCTGGTCTCCGTGCAGTAGGCCCCGATATCTTTGGGTCCTCCCCTCATTTTTACCCACACAGTAATCCTCTCAGCTGTCGTGATAATCATCTTCTGAATACTCTTCAATAGGAGACCTGCCTTTTTGAGTCTGAGTATCCCCTATTACGCCAATCAACTGTTCCAACGACTTTTCCAGATAAGTCATTCTGGAACTCATGGAACTCTCCAAGCTGATTTATTTGTTACATGCCAGTAAAAGCTACTCTAGGACCTATGCTTGAAGAGTAACACACTGGTTACTGGTAAATCACCCTGGGCAGATTAGTACCAATAGAGGCAGGAATTCCTGCCTTGAAATGGCACCCCATAACAGTCTGAGTTTGAGCCTGTGCGCCCTGGCCCTGGCGATAACAGACTGTACTAGAGTCTAATTCCTCAGTGGCTCCATCTGGTGGTTGTAGGCGGAAATATAAACCACTAGAGTCCTTCAGTGTCCACATATTATTTTGGCCATCAATTTCAACCAAGGTGATTTTGTTTAAGTAGCACCTGGGAAATTTCTATATTTTACTTTGGGGTTTAATGTCCCCGTGTTTATAAACTATCAAACTGGATCTCTTTCAAGTAGCCAAGGAAATATGCACACCAATTTCTCAGAATAGTAATTTGAGTGTGACAATATCTGACTTTGTAAGAGATCTGTTTTGTTACAGTTTTCGATTTCAAGGTCCCTCTGCCTACAAAGGCACTAAAAAATCTAATTCATTTCAGCAAACATTTCTCTTCATACAAAGCAAAACTAAAATTGCTGATTCCATTTTGAAGGGCATTTGACGTGATTTAGTTCTTACAGAAAGATATATTCTTATAAGATTTTCAAATCTTTTAAGCAGGAATCATATGCAACCATAGAGTAACATTTATTAAAAAAAATTTTTCCATGAGACACATTTTGTATTTTACAATGCTTTCTTTTGCAGATAGGTGACTGGCTGATCTTTGAGGAAGTTGGAGCATACACCGTCACTTTTGCTGTGGCGTTCAATGGTTTCCCAATTCCACCCATCCGGCGAGTGATGACAAAGAATATCTGGGAATCTGGCTTTGTTAAATCCTTTTTCTGAAGACATACATAAGCGGCAGATTTCTAACCTTTTTGGTGGGATGGTAGTCAGGTGGGATGATCAGTTACAAATTGAAGGATGTCAATTTAATAATACATAAATATCAATATTGATGGAACATTTATTTGTATCATTTTTTCCAAAAGTTATATTTCATAAACACCATCAGAGGCCAATGTGTTATAACATCTTAA
This sequence comes from Alentia gelatinosa, assembly GCA_950022655.1. NCBI lineage: Eukaryota > Metazoa > Annelida > Polychaeta > Phyllodocida > Polynoidae > Alentia > Alentia gelatinosa. Next base: position 53,132,259 of record OX465590.1, on the reverse strand, counting down.
TCACAACATTTTATTTAGGTATACAAACCCAAGGTTACATCTATTTAGTACCTCTCACAGCTTTGCATTTTGCTAGATCTTACATTTAATTCATGTCTTCAGAGGAATGAATGCAAATATATATACTTTCATGGAGGTGGTTTATAAAACGCTGAGTTACCACTTTATGTTATCATAAGGCCCGGCGTCCACCTACTACGATATGGCACTGATATGGTCTACGATGCACCTCCCGATAAAAAATAAAAATCGCGTCGGAAGGTTACCTGATATCGGGGCAGTTGACCACGTTTCTGCGATTAGACACCGATAAAAACCCCATACAACACATAGTGGAGTGGCTTGTCTAGACATATGTCTACGATTTTACACCTTCCCGATATGGCACCGATTTTGATATTTTGTATCGGTGCCATATCGGGAGGTCTACGATTCTATCGTAGTAGGTGGACGCCGGGCCTAACACATTATCCAATAGTGCTTACCATGACATATCATGTGAGTTCTAATTAACAAGATCAAGGGTTCTCACCTCTCAGAATCTTTTTAGAATAATAAAAACAACAGGACACATACATGGGACAGTGTATCGAGGTATACCCAGATATGAATCTATTTCTAAAAAGAATGACCACCTAATTTAACATATATCAGTATAATTAAGCAAGTGTAGTTTTCCTCTTTCATACTTTTTTACATATAATGCAAACATTACATCAGGAGTGTACATGTTCATATGGAAATAATACCTTGAAGCCAGGAATCCTGTCCATGGTGTAACAGCCAGAAAATATATCTTAAATAACCTGGCTGGTATTTGGTCAACCTTCAAGTCATTTTGCTGGTTTATCTTTGGTTCCTGTGACGTTACGACTGTTTTTCTTCGTCAAATAACAGCGTCTACAGCTACTTGTATAACTTTTGGTACCGATCTGTTAATAAATGGTCAAAAAAAAGTGCATCACCTGTAAATTTCTGTTTTCTCTGAATGTCCTCTGCGCAAATGTACTGCGACTTAAATAAGGAAAACCTTTTGTTAAACATACTATTCACGATGTCATTCCTGTAATCATTTTGACAGATTCTCCAAGACTTCACAGTCTCCTGAAGGTTTTCTTGTGAACATAAAATCCTGTTAACTATTACCATTATCAAATCTCAATGAGCATTCTTTTGATATACTACCAAGTCCATAACACATTTTACTATATACCCATGCCGTATTTACTGTAAATATGTACCGTTTTGACATATAACGTAAAAATACTGTACGGACCACTGGTCCGTACACTAAAATACGGACCACCTTGCCAAACACGTTTATTAAAATATCGGTGGTTAAAAATTAAATTAATAATTTCTTTTTTAATTTTGGGTATATTATAACGTCCAACCATGCTTTTACAAGTCACAGAACTCGATGATAATTCATGGTTTGTACGGAACTCAGCATAAATGCCTCGTTCCGTACAAACCGTAAATTACCATCTCGTTCTGTGACTTGTACAGCATAGTCAGGACGTTCTATATCAGTACAATTCTGAAAAATGAATTTTCCATTCTCTGCGACAGAAGAACAATCATAAGCTGAGGCCTTGAAATTGAGTCAGTCAGTGTGGCATTCCAATCCAGAACTTCGCCTAAGATTTGAAAAAGCACCTGTAGACATGTACCTTTGTCACCAATCAATTGCATTCCAATGTTCCAAACTGGAAATGATAAATCAAGGAACATGTTCCTTCCTGTTGTCGGTGACCACAAAGTTTAAGAAACACCCTCAATGATGCCCAACCATATTGGCCAATAATTAGTGGTTTGGTGAGGAGAAAAAGCAATTGCTCGAATATATATTTTCAAATGCCGAGGGCTGTAGTAAAAGCCTACTAATAATCTTAGATTATCAAACGGCCCCTGGATCGTATATTTGAAGACCTTTTTTGTACATCGTACAAGGGTTATCTTTTAAAAACATTTAGGTCTGCTCGCTAAGACAGTAGTAGCCGTCCATAAGGTCGTCCATAAGTGTTAAATAAACTGTACACAAATCTTCCCTGGGTCTCTATGACATACAGAAAAGGGTCTACATGTACGAGCTTACATTGTATTTAATTGTAAATTAATTTTAATTCTGAGTTGGACTGTCAGACCTTACAACCTTCCTGTGATGTCACATCATATGACTTTTTACCTGTTCGTTTTCAACTCCCACACCTCAGGGACGTGTGTATCTTTTTACTCTCGGACTCAACTGTAGTCCCACCTTCAAAAACCAGATATTCACTGTAACGCAAGAGGGAATGACACGCCAATGTAAGCTACCAATGTCAACACAAAAAACGTGACATAACGCTCAAAAACTCCTTCAGAAAATGGATGCACAGCGGCAGGTAGAGGCGGAAAGCGAACTCCAAAATGGCGGCGCCTGTGATGAGGCACCGGCAAAGGCACAGAAGGTAACGGCCAAGCAGAACGCGACTGCCATATCAGCAGTAGCACACAGGGTGGACAGCCTAGATGAAAAACTTGGGGGAATAACCGACCTCCTAAGTAAACTGGTAAGCAGCCGTGATAACCAAGAACAATGCAGAACGCCACACGGACATTACGTAGCAAACCACAGGCAGCCTGACTTCTCCCCGGGCTCACCCAGCCGTGACGCGGGGCAGGCCCCAATCTATCACCACCCCCACCACAGTGCACGAGCACGCACGCCAACGACCTACCCAGAGCGGCTATCGGACCTAAGCTTGAAGGAAGACGCCGCAGACAGGGTAGCCCAGGCGGTTCAGCAAGCCCTCCAGCCGGAGGCTTGAGGTAATGGAACAACACCACATCATTTTGTCTTCCGCGGTTTGAAGCGGACTAAAACCACTTTAGACGACTTAACGATCCCCGAATACGTGTTCTGATATATGCAAATGATCAAGCTTGCACCCGACCAGGAAACCCGAGATGCGATGTCGACACACCTGGAGGCACTCGTCGACGATGCGAGATTATACCCCTGGCAAAATGTCCGCGGATTCTCGGAGGATGTGTGCGAGAAAGTCTCCCAGGGGAAGCTAACATGGGGCAGTACATACGAAATCGATCGTATACAGACCAGGTTATCTCACGTTCACACAACAGCGAACTCAGCTGCCGCACCTAAGACGAAAGACCAAGCGCCAAGACAGAGCGGGGGACAATTAGACATGCCACAACATGTGGCCAGGGCCAGACCCGGGCCCCCATGCGAGCTATTCCAAAAAGACAAGTGCCCGGAGGACAACCACCACGTCGTGGCAGGTATACGCCGCCTGCAGGTATGCACCGGATGCCTATCTACGAAGGCAGCCTTGTACCCACATAGCTTGCCTCAGTGTAGGTCGGCACAAGGCAAGACCAGAGTGTTTTACAGCTCAAGATTCAGTGTAAAAGAAAACGGGAGAAAGATCACCGGACTTAAACGAAAGCCCAACATTAGCCTAAGGGACTATCGGTGAGGCAGACGCTAACGTGAGTCACATGCACAATATAAATAACAACACACGCACGTGTCACGACAATGTAAACATAGGGATGGACATGCGCACTCAACCAGGCTGTATAGGCTCGGCTGACTCGGCTGGGACTACCGCCAGCCCCAGTGGTTGTGGTGACGCAAAGAAAAGGTTCGTGTAAATAATGTTTCAGCTGTCTGTTTGAATACTGCTATGTCACTGTACTCAGATGTTTCTCATGATGTATCTTCTAATGTGAATGTTCATGCTCATGTCCTACCTACTGTGTGTACCTATGCCCATGTAACCAAACCGGTCGGTCGTTCAGCGGCCTGGTGTCCTCCCGCGATAGCTGCACCCATTCCGCTTAGCGGACACAGCCCAGTGGGGCACAGTGGCCCTGGTGATGCTTATACCTGGCCAACGGGAATTAAGCTTATGCTTCGCAACACACCTGGAGGAGAATGTTCCGAAAGTGCACCTGTCAGTGTGGCATTTACATTGACACTTGACCATTGTGATCATGACACCTCGTTCGGCTCGGCGGACTGCTCGGCGATAGCGGCCTCACACGTCAAGCTTGCCCCCTCCGGGAGTGGCTCCGGGCAACTCACCCTGGAGGTGCCTGGAGTAAAATGGGTGGACAGCCCTCGAACGAGTACGCCGGAGAAAAAGCCGCTCAGAGGACTACCACTAACGGACCACGCCGATAGCCAGGTGCACGTGCCTGGAGGCATACCCCCAAGCAGTATATGGAAAGGATAATATGTAGCTGGCCACGACCTACAGCCGAGGCGGCCAGTACTGCAAGCCTACACATGCGGATATACAGTGAAGTCGTAAAGACGGGCCTGCCAAACTACATGGCAGCCCGCATTGACATACCGTCAAACATGAACTGCAGTCATTGGGAAAGAGCCTTAGAGGACTACCACGACGCGGAGTTGTGTAGATACCTCCGCTACGGCTGGCCTGCTTTGTACACGGCAGACAGAATACCAACAACAACGCATGACAACCATGCTTCTGCAAAGAGATACCCAGCGGCAGTGACCAACTTTATCACAAAGGAGATGGAGTACGGGGCCATGATTGGGCCTTTTGCGACCCTGCCTTTCGCCCTGTGGACACAACTCAGCCCCCTGCTCACCCGTCCTAAGCCTGGACCGGAGGGCACGAGGCGAGTCATCATGGACTTAAGTTACCCCCCCCCCCGGAGAAAGCGTCAATGACGGCATCGGCAAGAATTTCCACCAGGGGGCAAACCGCGCCTACACTCTCCTGACCATAGCGGACCTGGCAGCCTTGGTGCTGCAGGCCGGCAGAGGATGCCTGCTTTGGAAGACGGATCTGAGGCATGCGTATAGGCAGCTGCGGGTCGACCCCCTGCACTATCCCCTCCTAGGTTTGTTACACCAAGGCAAGATGTACGTCGATATATGCCCTTCGTTTGGTTGCCGGTTCTCCGGGGGGGCACAACAGCGCGTCTCTAACGCACTGACGTAGCTGATGTCGAGAAGATACGGGGCAGCAACCCTCGTGTACGTCGACGATTTCATTGGCGTACACAATGACTTCCAGCACACAACCCACGCTTTCGCAGGTTTCGAGACGACTTGCCAGGAACTGGGCGTCGAGATAGCCCCGGAGAAGTCTGTCTTTCCCACCACAAAGCTACAGTGGTTGGGATTTGAGATAGACACTATCGCGATGGAAATCACCGTACCCCAAGAGAAACTCGCGAGTGTCGTGGAAACGTGCGCTACATGGATCGATAGGGAATTGGCGACTAGACATGATTTCCAAGCACTCTGCGGAAGGCTAAATCATGTCAGCCAATGCATCCCGCCCGCAGGGCGGTACATGTCCAGGCTGCTGGGAAACCTGAGACAGGCCACATTGGACGACGCCCCGATCCGTATCTCAGAGGAGGCGAAACAGGACATAAGGTGGTTCCTTGATTTTGCTACTCAATTTAACAGACGGAAACTCCTGGTCATTGATAGACCCGTTATCACAGTGGAATGCGACGCCAGCATGACCGGCTTGGGCGCCTTCTGTCTCGCTTCAGGGAAGTATTACAGCATCCCCCTGCCTTTGAAATATAGAGATGTACACCATATATCACAGATCGAAGTGGTCAACTGTGTCCTTGCACTAAAGAGCCTTTTACCTGAAAATGTCAGGGGTCATGCCATCCACATAATAACAGATAACATCGCTGCAATGTTCTCCCTAAATATGGGCAGGACAAGGGACAAGACCTTAGCTGCCTGTGCCAGAGAAATCGCCCTGGTAGAGGCACTACTGGACATCACGGTCACCGTGTGCCACCAACCGGGTGCAAGCTTGGTCCTTGCGGATGCTCTCTTGCGCCAACATAGTGATAATGCGATGACGGATAAGGCCAGATCTATGATAACCAATCTAAATCTATCTTCGTGTGCCCCTGTGGAATCAATGTATGTCCTATCGCCGCCATAAGCCAATCTGTTTTTATATTTTGTCTTTTCCCAACAGTCTCAGCGAATCCACTACTGGCACGACAACTGGAGGCGACTTGGGCTGCGGCTGTTGCTCCAGGGACCATGAAGAACCTCAAACGACAGGCCACTTCATATGCTTCCTTCATGGTACACCACGACTTTGAACTGTCAGCTCCAACTCAACTTCACGTCGCAATTATTGGCCAATTCTCACAGAAGTCCAGCCTCAGTCCGGTCATAAAAAGATATCTGTCAAAGAGTTCATCTTGTTAATTCCCCTTTCGGTTGGAATGACATTTTGTTATATATGATCAATTTTACATAGCAATGGGTCAAAAAGGGGTAAAATCTTCTCAATAACTCAAATTTACGATTTTTCAGTCATCGCCTTGCCATACCGGCCTCCATAAAGACGGATCAATTAAAGTAATGAGAATGCAACAAAGACCACGATAAGATCAATTCTATTATTGTTCTTAGTTTTAAAAACACCTCCCTGGGTAACTAAATCCATGGGGTAGCACTTACCCACCAGGTGTTATCTGTAGATCATTGGCCTTGGCACTTCATAGCCGGCGGCCGCTAGACAATCATTGTATTTGATGTATATTCATAACCACAGACTAATTTCATGTCTTTTTCAGCAAAGTATGAGTCAAGGTCAGGTGTATTATCCTACCCCTAATACAAAATCCCATAGGCTTAACATTAAGATTCCGTATGCCATGCTGACTGGCATACGGACGTTTGTATGCCACTAGGGGCATACGGAATTTTGATGATTTTCATTCATGATTTTCTTATTAAAATATTGTAGAGAGGGGTAGGATAAAATCAAAACCTGATTCGTTTTAATCTTGGCTCCCGAATGCCACTCCTGGCGTATGGTTCCGGATACCACTCGGCTCCGCCTCGTGATATCACTACGCCAAACTCCAGTCGTGGCATACAGGAGCCCAGATTAAAACTCATCCGGTTTTACGATAGGACATGCTGACTGATTTCGGTGCCGACGAATGGAGATGGGGCTCCCCTCTCATGAGATCTCACACTCTCTAAGTGGTATTCTGTACTCTCACTACGCTCTATGTAGAAGAATTCTTAACAAGCTACCCTTAGAGCCTTGAGAATCCACTTGCCTGCCTCCCGTGCTTAAGACGTACATCAATGCAACCCAAAGATTCCTATATTCTCAATGATGCCACCTAGTGGGAATACTGTGTGCCAGTGGACTCTCAAGGCTCCAAGCCTAGTTTGTTTAGAATTCTTCCCCCATAGAGCACAGTGAGAACCTTGTACAGATTACGACTTAGAGAGTGTGAGATCTTATGAGAGGGGTGCACCGTGGTGGGCAGGCTCCAAGGAAACACTACTGCTCTTCTTCCTAAAATTATGTCTCTCCACTTAGGCCTTAACAATGGACCTATTTCTTTTAGGGAGAGAACAGAAAGATGCACTCATGTTAGGCCTCGTTCTTCTTCAGCGAACAGAAACATTGTTGTCATTACGCCTTATCCCCTAACACAAGAGCATGAGTCGAGAATTGGGCAAATAAAATTTATTTTAATTTTATAATGACCTTTACCAACATTGAATATTAATACAGTAGAATATTAATATGAGATAAGGTAAATAGTAGTAATTGACAAATATAAAATAAGGTCAATTACGGTTGAAAAATACATATTGTGTAATTGACAAATATAATGATAGGTCAATTATGATAAGTATATATGGTTATATACGAGTAAGTGATAAGTATATATAGTTATACAATATGAATATACAATAGCCCTACGGGAGTAGGTGATAGAAAGAAGGTGAGGGTGGGTGGGAAGTAAAAAGTATGAGTGTACGTGGTGAAGTACAAGAAGAGACTGAGGGGGAGGTCAGAGCGGTGCGGATTCACGTGACTGCGTGGTTCACGTGACCGACACCAGAGGGAGGGTGCGCAGGGTGCGCTGGGGGTGTAGTACGTCAGGGGGAGTAATGACCGCCCCTGACCAACGGCCATGGGTAACCAATTAGGGTGCTTCAGATGTGTCATCTCAAGAAATAACGAGTTAAAAGGTGAACCATAATAAAGAAGAAACCAACAAGTTTTGGTCAAAGTCATTGTTCTCTACGAGTTTGATGCAGTGTGATATGAACGGGGCGACAGCCGAGTGAATATCATGTAGCATTTGGACGAGTTGGAGAACAACAAATTTGACCAAAACGAGTTGCTTTCGTGCCCAGTAAGTAAGTTTTTTTCTGTCAATATATATATTTTAAATACGAGCAACGCTCTTCTTTTATTCAGTTTTCAAGAATCCAATACAGAGTTCATTCTCTATACTATTTAACCTTATCTATTAACATGTGACCACTCCCTCGATGAACCATTGTATATCCATTTAGCTACATGTGTCATTTCCATCGCCCAACATTAGTCCCTGAAAGGAAACGTTAGCACATGCGCAGTCTCATTACTCTACAAACTTTCCTAAAGAATAATATACCCTTTTTTTTTTTTTTTAGAAATGTTTTGCTATATCCTGCTGCTCGAGATTTTTTTTATTTTTTTTTTTTATATTCATTCCAATGACTCAGCAGCTCTTTGTGATGCAGGGTGGTGTTAATGACTGTCGCACAAGGGTATTATCAAGATTACGTCATGTTTTACATAGCGCTTAATCATTAACCAAATAAACACAGATTTATAGAAATATAATTGCCTCTAACAGTTCCAACATACTATTTAGGAGACAAAGCATTGAGATTGTTAGAATCCTGTGTGAACACACGACTGAGGGCTACATTTAATACACCTTTCAGCCCACAGTGAACAAGACGGATTTGAAAATGGACACAGGTATGTTCAATTTGCAATTCTTTCATCAATCAGAGCAGAATACGTAGGATGCATATTGCAGTGCAACTATATAGTTCATAATGTATTGAAAGGTATTTATTCCTATGATTAATTTTGTTAGTAGTGTTTGTTTTATTATCCACCTAACACAAGGTTTTCATAGAAAACATATGGGGATTGTGTATTATCGTAAAACTGGATGAGGTTTAATCTTTGCCACCGTATTCCACGACTGGAGTTTGGCAAAGTGACTTCGTGAGGCGAAGCCGAGTGAAGTCCGGAGCCAAAACTACAGGAGGCTACGACAATGGCTTTCCGACAAGGTCCACGACAGCTCTACGATTGGAAGCCTTGGCGTAGCCTTGTCGTGGTTGGTGGACCACAGTTCCCGACAAGAGGCTACGACAAGGCCACGGCAGGCTGCGACATGAAGCTTGTCGGGGGCCTGTCGGGGGCCTTCCGACAAGGTTACGACAAAATCAAACATATTCGATTTCGATTTTGGAGCCGTGTCGTGGCGTGTCGTGGCGTGTCGTGGCGTGTCGGGAGGTTGTCCCAGAGGTCTACGATAGAATATTTAGGTGGAGCGTGCACTTCCCGACAGGCTGCGACAAGGGGTCACGACAGCCCCCCTTCTCATGACAAGGCTGCGACAAGGCTGCGATTGGAACTTTCTTGTCGGCGCGTGTCGCAGCCCTGTCGTGGTTGGTGGACGCCCCCTCTTACTCTCCTCCCAACATCAGAGCACCACTGTTGACCAGAGACACTCCATAAACTCTCGAAGTTTTTGCAATGACAAATCACAGGCTGTGCAAAAAATGCGGGTACAGGCACAGTCCCCTCACGCGGAAAAAGTGTCATCTCAGCAAGGATTCACGGAATATCGATCCAAAGTGGACTTTGGTATACGAAATCAGGTCGTCAATGTCCCTCTCTGGTGAGGTACAAAAGGCAGGAAAATCTCTTTCAAGGCAAGATCAACATCAGGCCAGTGCCGAGGAGAAAGAAGAATTTCCGGAGGACAAGTCGTCAGAAGACTCAGTAGACAAGACGTTGCTCACCAAGCTTCATCTCGGGGTAAGAAAGAAGCTCATCACCGTTCACCGGCCACCCAAGGGAGGGAGCTGAGAAAAGTTAGATCCAAGATGGCCTTGGTATGTGACTCTGTGCGTGACTTGTCTGAAGAACTTCATGCCACAAAAGACAAGCTAGCAAGCATCGAGGGCTTGCTTTTGGAATCTCTACGAGGCTCGTCAAAATCAAGAAAGCCCAGGTCACATCGGTTGCCATCAGCCGATGCTAGACCCCCGGAACTGCCTGGTCATGAATACAAGAGAACTGAGCCTGTAGGAGAACTGAGCCAGAGGTGTGAATGCGAACTGAGCCTTCAGGAGAACTGAGCCTCCAAGAGAAGTGAGCCTGGCTCAGTCAGTGCTGGGCTGTAGTAGCGTGTTACTAAGGATATTTAAAAAAACTGGCACACCGCGATGTCACGCTCGCGGCAAACTCCGCAACGGGAAACGGCGAATTATCATAAGTTCCCTCTTGTAAATCAATATATAAACTTACCAATCGTTTTCGGCATGTCTTTAGCTATCTACTGGTCGTTATCTGGTATTCCCACGTTAATTATTCACAGCGTCATGACCTGAGATGTACAGAGTAACTTGCTAATTAGCGGTGGGCCCAGGCTCAGTTCTCCTGAAGGCTCAGTTCGCACCTCTGAATCTCAACCCCAGGCTCAGTTCTCCTGCGGGCTCAGTTCGCACGTCTGGCTCAGTTCTCCTGCGGGCTCAGTTCTTCAGGTACCCTGGACATACCGCCCAGCGAAGCAGGGGAAGGCACGAGGAGCGACGATCAGGCCGGAGGCGACGAGAATCAACCGGAGCTAGGAACTCGACTTCAAACTCTACCTCCAACTCATAGAGGACGTCATCGTCGACAGATACTTAGTAGAAACCAAACGAGAGTTAGACTTGTCAATGTTTATGCCACGACGGGAAGGTTGTGTATTACTACACGAGGCGTAGCCGAGTGTAGTGAGGAGCAGACTTGACCAGAGTGGCATAGACATTGACAAGTCTAACTCGAGTTCGGTTTCGTATTTATCCTACCTCGTCTATGCTTATATTACTGTTAAAAAGATAAATATTGAGTCAACGACCAACAGAACTTTTTTCATAGTAGCAGACATCCTGCTCTCTGATTGGTCAATATTGTTATTACTCTAGTGGCATAAAAAACACTTTATGTCACGGCCTGCCACATAAAATTTCCCTATGTTAAGTCTATGGCCGTTTTTTATTAGGGGTAGGATACAAGTGATTACTCCATGGATCGTCATCGTCGCAAACATCGTCATAACAGGAGAAAGTAGGCAAGAGGTAGGAATACAATCTTCAAGTTAAAGCTTTCCTCCCAAAGGAAGAAAGGTCAAAGCAGATGACGCAGGAAAGGCTCTGGTTCTGCCACGGCAAATTAATGCTGGAACGGAATGCTAGTCAACTCGTGCCTTAGTCAACTCGTACCTTAGTCAATTCGGGGTTTTCGTCCTTTTTCTGGTCAACTCGTCCTTTTTCATTAAACATGGAGTAATCCTGGATGTATGTTTGGAAACATGCGCTGAACACAAATAAAGCTTTTATTCATGCATACTACTAAGTATTAGCGCGTACCGTTAGCTAGAAGTTGCCGCGAAAGTATGTGACATACTGTGATAAAATACTATGTGACTCAGGTGCAAATGTATTTTCATGATTGAAATGAAATTGGAATGTACTCCTATGTTTATGAAATGAAAATGGAATGTACTCATACTAATATCAAATTCAGGAAAACAATTGCTATCTAACATCATATAATTGTTATCTATTATATAATTCAGTTATATATAGGTGTAAGACAATTGGAAAACAAAAAGGACGAGTTGACTAGGGAAAAGGACAAGTTGACCAAAAAAGCATGAGTTGACTAAGGGACGAGTTGACTAAGGGACGAGTTGACCAGTCATCCTGGAGCGTTATAAGAATGGTGAGGACATTAAAGGCATGCTTGAGCATAATTGTTTCATAGGAGAAAAGGCGGCCTCTCGTGTTTATCAAACCTCGGGCCTCCTAAAATACGAGGAGGCTGTGAGGGAGTTAACAAAAGAAAAGAGAGTTTTGGCGCACACAAGTGGTGATATGGCAATCGCCATGAGAGTACTGAATTTGCCCGAGACACAAGCCAGCATATGGTAAGAGGAATTCCCAACGTGATTCTCTTTTACCGGGAAATAGGCCAGTGTGTCTGGGGTACAGTGCTGATGGGTGTACCTACACTCCGTGAGATTGTTAGAAGTCTGTGTAAACACACGACTGAGGGCTACATTTGATACACCTTTCAGCCCACAGTGAACAAGACGGATTTGAAAATGGACACAGGTATGTTCAATTTGTAATTCTTTCATCAATCAGAGCAGTATATGTATGATGCATATTGCAGTGCAACTATATACTTCATAATGTATTGAAAGGTATTTATTCCTATGATTAATTTTGTTAGTAGTATTGGTTTTATTATCCACCTAACACAAAGTTTTCATAGAAAACATAAGGGGATTGTGTATAGATACATACCTGGAGCACAGGATATGTTGTATGCTCCAGATCGCGTTAAAGGGCGCATACAGAGAAATAGTGTGTACTAAATACACAATATTGACTGGTTTCAGATACAAGCGGTCGTATGCTCCGAGAAGTTGACGCGTAGTAATATTCGAGCGTATGCAAGGATATTGCGCAGAGTCGACTCTGAGGAGCATACAACCGCTTTTATCTGAAACCAGTCCATAGTGTATTTATTATCCACCTTTTCTGGGCAAGTGGCATGTCGATATCAATTCATTTAAGTTATGCACTATTTTCCCGTACGCACTATTTTTCCGTATGCGCCACCTGGAGCATACAACATATCCGTAAGCGCCGGGTATGTCGATACAAACTCCCTATGTGTTCCCTATGGACACTTTGTATTAGGTGGATAATAGATAGTGCCTACCTGAACTAATATCGGTTTATCTTGAAATAGTCGCGGGTGTCAGAGCGTGTCCAATAGTCATCAAGTGGTAAGTCATCAAGCTTGAATTAGTCGACTACTAACTAATAGGCCTTTTTCCACAGGCCGGTGTCGCACCTTATCTACGTGGTTACGGAATGCTTTTAGCCAAACATACCCCTGGCAACGTATACTTTATCATCTTAATGTATGAAAGCAATACATTTATAATACGCATGTACATTATTCCCATAGAGATAAAAGTGATTGCATTGTATTCTGTGGTATTCCAGCTCCACTTTGGTATGACATACATGCATATCAACTCAGTAATTCTTTAGATATAGCTTAGATAACACAATTATACCCAAACTGTCTACACAATAATACATTGGCAGGCCTTTCTCCAAGTTAAAACCAAGATAACAATCTCGTTAATACAATACCCTAGTTTGTTCCAGTAATTTAATCCGCCAAAAAATAACACTCCCGTAATCACACCCACCGTTCACACTTTAGGTGTGATTGCTGTATATCTCTCTGTGCATGTGGGCGGACTCGGCCGTGTTTGTCCGAGCGGCCGCGTAACGAGACAGTGGGCCGTTAGGCGGCGCTGAACGACAAAACCTGTATTCAAGCTACACTGGCAACCAGAGCTACACAAAATTAGCACTGGTCGGGTTAGATAACACCGCACAAAACTTACCACTTTACATATATATGCGAACGGCGCATATAGGTATGCTTTTGCGTATACAAGGTCGTCCTATTCCCCGTGTATATACGCCTCATCTGTAGGCGCATACCACTATCCAATAGTTCCGATCTCTGCCACTTGGGGACACCACTGTACTATATCTCATTTGCCTTTGGTAATTAAGCCCTTTGTATATGGAAAATCCAATGTTATATCATCAATTTTTATTATAAAATTGTTCTAAAACCCTATTTATTAGCTTTTCATTAAATATATATAATAGATCCAGCTTTTTTTTTTTTTTTTAACGTCTTACTTCCTTTAACGTCTTTTTAACGTCTTACTTCGAGTACTGTATATTGTTAAGATAAAGGAAAAGAACTGTATCTAACTATAAACTTAGTGGCGCCACCAAACGGATACTGCTTGAATCGACTAGCGCCACAAGCGCCACCGCCGTCACTGCCGTTAGAGCGCCACTTCCCATCCAGTTTTTTTCTGAACGGACGCGATGTATGCCGCTCTGCTAAGATGGCTCGTGATATTTGCCATGGCCGTTTGCACGGTCTGTGGATACAGCTATGACGGCCGTTCATTCCGGGAAGGGTGCCCCAAATGTGTTTTTCCCGGAGGAAGACGAACCAGAGACCTGAGCGAAGACCCCACTACCCGGGACCAAGAAACATGAAGTGACTTTGCCAAACTCCAGTCATGGCATACGGTGGCCAAGATTAAAACTCATCCAGTTTTACGATAGTATGCCACTGTATATATATTATATTATATTATATTATATCCCACACTATTTATTGTTCCAGTTATATTGATTAACTTTATAATTACAAGAAGTTTGCAGGGTAAATCTATTGTGTACAACACCAGAGATTCATGTAACAACTTTTATTAATAGAATAGTCATAAATTATAAACCAACGAGTTACCATGGCAACTAGTTAGCATGGTCTATACATGCTCATTTATGTACTTCATATCTATCATAAACTGAACCAAATACTTGACAAAGACCACTAACCGGCCGAAACGTTGTACCATTGTTCAAATAAAAAGCCATCATCTGAACCGGATTTGGCAGCTGTTGGGTTATACTTGTCTAAAACTATCAGTCTATATAACACAAGGTTTGTTCAGATACCATCATTGAAGTCCTCGCTCCCGACTCCGACCCCAAGCCTACCCCGAGTTTGAACCAACACTGACCTGCCCCTGTCACCCTAAAGTCACTCATCCAACACTGACACTCTCACCCCCGCCTCAACCAACACTGACACCCTCACCCCCGCCTCAACCAACACTAAAACCCTCACCCTCACCCCCGCCTCAACCAACACTAAAACCCTCACCCCCGCCTCAACCAACACTGACACCCTCACCCCCGCCTCAACCAACACTGAAACCCTCACCCTCACCCCCGCCTCATCCAACACTGAAACCCTCACCCCCGCCTCAACCAACACTAAAACCCTCACCCCCGCCTCATCCAACACTGAAACCCTCACCCTCACCCCCGCCTCAACCACCACTAAAACCCTCACCCCCGCCTCAACCAACACTGAAACCCTCACCCCCGCCTCAACCAATACTGAAACTCTCACCCCCGCCTCAACCAACACTGACACCCTCACCCTCACCCCCGCCTCAACCAACACTAAAACCCTCACCCCGCCTCAACCAACACTAAAACCCTCACCCCCGCCTCATCCAACACTGAAACCCTCACCCTCAACCCCGCCTCAACCAACACTAAAACCCTCACCCCCGCCTCAACCAACACTGAAACCCTAACCCCCGCCTCAACCAATACTGAAACTCTCACCCCCACCTCAACCAACACTGACACCCTCACCCTCACCCCCGCCTCAACCAACACTAAAACCCTCAGCCCGCCTCAACCAACACTAAAACCCTCACCCCCGCCTCATCCAACACTGAAACCCTCACCCTCACCCCCGCCTCAACCAACACTAAAACCCTCACCCCCGCCTCAACCAACACTGAAACCCTCACCCCCGCCTCAACCAACACTGAAACCCTCACCCCGCCTCAACCAACACTGAAACCCTCACCCTCACCCCGCCTCAACCAAAACTAAAACCCTCAACCCCGCCTCAACCAACACTGAAACCCTCACCCTCACCCCCGCCTCAACCAACACTAAAACCCTCACCCCCGCCTCAACCAACACTGAAACCCTCACCCTCACCCCCGCCTCAACCAACACTAAAACCCTCACCCCCCCCTCAACCAACACTAAAACCCTCACCCTCACCCCCGCCTCAACCAACACTAAAACCCTCACCCCCGCCTCAACCAACACTGAAACCCTCACCCCCGCCTCAACCAACACTGAAACCCTCACCCTCAACCCCGCCTCAACCAACACTAAAACCCTCACCCTCACCCCCGCCTCAACCAACACTAAAACCCTCACCCCCGCCTCAAACAACACTCAAACCCTCACCCCCGCCTCAACCAACACTGAAACCCTCACCCCCGCCTCAACCAACACTGAAACCCTCACCCTCACCCCCGCCTCAACCAACACTAAAACCCTCAACCCCGCCTCATCCAACACTGACACCCTCACCCCCGCCTCATCCAACACTGACACCCTCACCCTCACTCCCGCCTCATCCAATACTACAACCCTCACCCTCACGCCCGCCTCAACCAACACTAAAACCCTCAACCCCGCCTCATCCAACACTGACACCCTCACCCCCGCCTCATCCAACACTGACACCCTCACCCTCACTCCCGCCTCATCCAATACTACAACCCTCACCCTCACGCCCGCCTCAACCAACACTAAAACCCTCAACCCCGCCTCATCCAACACTGACACCCTCACCCCCGCCTCAACCAACACTGAAACCCTCACCCTCACTCCCGCCTCATCCAACACTGAAACCCTCACCCTCACCCCCGCCTCATCCAACACTGAAACCCTCAACCTCACCCCCGCCTCAACCAACACTGACACCCTCACCCTCACCCCCGCCTCAACCAACACTAAAACCCTCAGCCCGCCTCAACCAACACTAAAACCCTCACCCCCGCCTCATCCAACACTAAAACCCTCACCCTCACCCCCGCCTCAACCAACACTAAAACCCTCACCCCCGCCTCAACCAACACTGAAACCCTCACCCCCGCCTCAACCAACACTAAAACCCTCACCCCCGCCTCAACCAACACTGAAACCCTCACCCCGCCTCAACCAACACTGAAACCCTCACCCTCACCCCCGCCTCAACCAAAACTAAAACCCTCAACCCCGCCTCAACCAACACTGAAACCCTCACCCTCACCCCCGCCTCAAACAACACTAAAACCCTCACCCCCGCCTCAACCAACACTAAAACCCTCACCCTCACCCCCGCCTCAACCAACACTAAAACCCTCACCCCCGCCTCAACCAACACTGAAACCCTCACCCCCGCCTCAACCAACACTGAAACCCTCACCCTCAACCCCGCCTCAACCAATACTAAAACCCTCACCCTCACCCCCGCCTCAACCAACACTAAAACCCTCACCCCCGCCTCAAACAACACTCAAACCCTCACCCCCGCCTCAACCAACACTGAAACCCTCACCCCCGCCTCAACCAACACTGAAACCCTCACCCTCACCCCCGCCTCAACCAACACTAGAACCCTCAACCCCGCCTCATCCAACACTGACACCCTCACCCCCGCATCATCCAACACTGACACCCTCACCCTCACTCCCGCCTCATCCAACACTGAAACCCTCACCCTCACCCCCGCCTCAACCAACACTAAAACCCTCAACCCCGCCTCATCCAACACTGACACCCTCATCCCCGCCTAAACCAACACTGAAACCCTCACCCTCACTCCCGCCTCATCCAACACTGAAACCCTCACCCTCACCCCCGCCTCATACAACACTGAAACCCTCACCCTCACCCCCGCCTCAACCAACACTGAAACCCTCACCCCCGCCTCAACCAACACTGACACCCTCACCCCAGCCTCAACCAACACTGAAACCCTCACCCCCGCCTCAACCAACACTGAAACCCTCACCCTCACCCCCGCCTCATCCAACACTGAAACCCTTACCCTCACCCCCGCCTCAACCAACACTGAAACCCTCACCCCCGCCTCAACCAACACTGACACCCTCACCCCCGCCTCAACCAACACTGAAACCCTCACCCCCGCCTCAACCAACACTGAAACCCTCACTCCCGCCTCATCTAACACTGAAACCCTCACCCCCGCCTCAACCAACACTGAAACCCTCACCCTCACCCCCGCCTCATCCAACACTGAAACCCTCACCCCCGCCTCAACCAACACTGAAACCCTCACCCTCACCCCCGCCTCAACCAACACTGAAACCCTCACCCCCGCCTCAACCAACACTAAAACCCTCACCCCCGCCTCAACCAACACTGAAACCCTCACCCTCACCCCCGCCTCAACCAACACTAAAACCCTCACCCCCGCCTCAACCAACACTGAAACCCTCACCCCCGCCTCAACCAACACTGAAACCCTCACCCTCACTCCCGCCTCATCCAACACTGAAACCCTCAGCCCCGCCTTAACCAATACTAAAACCCTCAACCCCGCCTCATCCAACACTGACACCCTCACCCCCGCCTCATCCAACACTGACACCCTCACCCCCGCCTCATCCAACACTGAAACCCTCACCCTCACTCCCGCCTCATCCAACACTGAAACCCTCACCCTCATCCCCGCCTCATCCAACACTGAAACCCTCACCCTCAACCCCGCCTCAACCAACACTAAAACTCTCACCCCCGCCTCAACCAACACTGAAACTCTCACCCTCACCCCTGCCTCAACCAACACTAGAACCCTCACCCCCGCCTCAACCAACACTGAAACCCTCACCCTCACCCCCGCCTCAACCAATACTGAAACCCTCACCCCCGCCTCAACCAATACTGAAACCCTCACCCCCGCCTCAACCAACACTGAAACCCTCACCCTCACCCCCGCCTCATCCAACACTGAAACCCTCACCCTCACCCCCGCCTCATCCAACACTGAAACCCTCACCCTCACCCCCGCCTCAACCAACACTGAAACCCTCACCCTCACCCCCGCCTCAACCAACACTGAAACCCTCACCCTCATCCCCGCCTCATCCAACACTGAAACCCTCACCCCTGCCTCAACCAACACTAAAACCCTCACCCCCGCCTCAACCAACCCTGAAACCCTCACCCCCGCCTCAACCAACACTAAAACCCTCACCCTCACTCCCGCCTCATCCAACACTGAAACCCTCACCCTCACCCCTGCCTCAACCAACACTGAAACCCTCACCCTCACCCCCGCCTCAACCGATGCTGAAACCCTCACCCCCGCCTCAAACAACACTGAAACCCTCACCCCCGCCTCATCCAACACTGAAACCCTCACCCTCAACCCCGCCTCAACCAACACTGACACCCTCACCCCCGCCTCATCCAACACTGACACCCTCACCCCCGCCTCATCCAACACTGAAACCCTCACCCTCACCCCTGCCTCAACCAACACTAAAACCCTCACCCCCGCCTCAACCAACACTGAAACCCTCACCCCCGCCTCAACCAACACTAAAACCCTCACCCTCACTCCCGCCTCATCCAACACTGAAACCCTCACCCTAACCCCCACCTCATCCAACACTGAAACCCTCACCCCCGCCTCATCCAACACTGAAACCCTCACCCTCACCCCCGCCTCAACCAACACTGAAACCCTCACCCCCGCCTCAACAAACACTAAAACCCTCACCCCCGCCTCAACCAATACTGAAACCCTCACCCCCACCTCAACCAACACTGAAACCCTCACCCTCACCCCCGCCTCATCCAACACTGAAACCCTCACCCCCGCCTCATCCAACACTGAAACCCTCACCCTCACCCCCGCCTCAACCAACACTGAAACCCTCACCCCCGCCTCAACCAACACTAAAACCCTCACCCCCGCCTCAACCAAAACTGAAACCCGCACCCCCGCCTCAACCAACACTGAAACCCTCACCCTCACCCCCGCCTCATCCAACACTGAAACCCTCAACCTCACCCCCGCCTCATCCAACACTGAAACCCTCACCCTCACCTCCGCCTCAACCAACACTGAAACCCTCACCCTCACCCCCGCCTCAACCAACACTGAAACCCTCACCCTCATCCCCGCCTCAACCAACACTAAAACCCTCACCCCCACCTCAACCAACACTGAAACCCTCAACCCTGCCTCAACCAATACTGAAACTCTCACCCCCGCCTTAACCAACACTGACACCCTCACCCCCGCCTCAACCAACACTGACACCCTCACCCCCGCCTCAACCAACACTAAAACCCTCACCCCCGCCTCAACCAACACTAAAACCCTCACCCTCACTCCCGCCTCATCCAACACTGAAACCCTCACCCCCGCCTCATCCAACACTGAAACCCTCACCCTCACCCCCGCCTCAACCAACACTGAAACCCTCACCCCCGCCTCATCCAACACTGAAACCCTCACCCTCAACCCCGCCTCAACCAACACTTAAACCCTCACCCTCACCCCGCCTCAACCAACACTGAAACCCTCACCCTCACCCCCGCCTCAACCAACACTGAAACCCTCAACCCCGCCTCAACCAACACTAAATCCCTCACCCCCGCCTCAACCAACACTGAAACCCTCACCCTCACCCCTGCCTCAACCAACACTGAAACCCTCACCCCCACCTCAACCAACACTGAAACCCTCACCCTCACCCCCGCCTCATCCAACACTGAAACCCTCACCCTCACCCCCGCCTCAACCAACACTGACACCCTCACCCCCGCCTCATCCAACACTGACACCCTCACCCCCGCCTCATCCAACACTGAAACCCTCACCCCCGCCTCAACCAACACTGAAACCCTCACCCTCACCCCCGCCTCAACCAACACTGAAACCCTCACCCCAACCTCAACCAACACTGAAACCCTCACCCTCACCCCCGCCTCATCCAACACTGAAACCCTCACCCTCACCCCCGCCTCAACCAACACTGACACCCTCACCCCCGCCTCATCCAACACTGACACCCTCACCCCCGCCTCATCCAACACTGAAACCCTCACCCTCAACCCCGCCTCAACCAACACTAAAACCCTCACCCCCACCTCAACCAACACTGAAACCCTCACCCTCATCCCCGCCTCATCCAACACTGAAACCCTCACCCCCGCCTCAACCAACACTGACACCCTCACCCCCGCCTCAACCAACACTGAAACCCTCAACCCTGCCTCAATCAACACTAAAACCCTCACCCCCCCCCGCCTCAACCAACACTGAAACCCTCACCCCCACCTCAACCAACCCTGAAACCCCCACCCCCGCCTCAACCAATACTGAAAACCTCACCCCCACCTCAACCAACGCTGACACCCTCACCCCCGCCTCAACCAACACTAAAACCCTCACCCTCACCCCCGCCTCAACCAACACTAAAACCCTCACCCCCGCCTCAACCAACACTGAAACCCTCACCCCCGCCTCAACCAACACTGAAACCCTCAGCCCCGCCTCATCCAACACTGAAACCCTCAACCCCGCCTTAACCAACACTAAAACCCTCACCCTCACTCCCGCCTCATCCAACACTGAAACCCTCACCCTCACCCCCGCCTCATCCAACACTGAAACCCTCACCCCCGCCTCATCCAACACTGAAACCCTCACCCTCACCCCCGCCTCAACCAACACTGAAACCCTCACCCCCGCCTCAACCAACACTAAAACCCTCACCCCCGCCTCAACCAATACTGAAACCCTCATCCCCGCCTCAAACAACACTGAAACCCTCACCCTCACCCCCGCCTCATCCAACACTGAAACCCTCACCCCCGCCTCATCCAACACTGAAACCCTCACCCTCACCCCCGCCTCAACCAACACTGAAACCCTCACCCTCACCCCCGCCTCAACCAACACTGAAACCCTCACCCTCATCCCCGCCTCATCCAACACTGAAACCCTCACCCCTGCCTCAACCAACACTAAAACCCTCACCCCCGCCTCAACCAACCCTGAAACCCTCACCCCCGCCTCAACCAACACTAAAACCCTCACCCTCACTCCCGCCTCATCCAACACTGAAACCCTCACCCTCACCCCTGCCTCAACCAACACTGAAACCCTCACCCTCACCCCCGCCTCAACCGATGCTGAAACCCTCACCCCCGCCTCAAACAACACTGAAACCCTCACCCCCGCCTCATCCAACACTGAAACCCTCACCCTCAACCCCGCCTCAACCAACACTGACACCCTCACCCCCGCCTCATCCAACACTGACACCCTCACCCCCGCCTCATCCAACACTGAAACCCTCACCCTCACCCCTGCCTCAACCAACACTAAAACCCTCACCCCCGCCTCAACCAACACTGAAACCCTCACCCCCGCCTCAACCAACACTAAAACCCTCACCCTCACTCCCGCCTCATCCAACACTGAAACCCTCACCCTAACCCCCACCTCATCCAACACTGAAACCCTCACCCCCGCCTCATCCAACACTGAAACCCTCACCCTCACCCCCGCCTCAACCAACACTGAAACCCTCACCCCCGCCTCAACAAACACTAAAACCCTCACCCCCGCCTCAACCAATACTGAAACCCTCACCCCCACCTCAACCAACACTGAAACCCTCACCCTCACCCCCGCCTCATCCAACACTGAAACCCTCACCCCCGCCTCATCCAACACTGAAACCCTCACCCTCACCCCCGCCTCAACCAACACTGAAACCCTCACCCCCGCCTCAACCAACACTAAAACCCTCACCCCCGCCTCAACCAAAACTGAAACCCGCACCCCCGCCTCAACCAACACTGAAACCCTCACCCTCACCCCCGCCTCATCCAACACTGAAACCCTCAACCTCACCCCCGCC
The DNA here is from genome assembly GCA_950022655.1 of Alentia gelatinosa. NCBI lineage: Eukaryota > Metazoa > Annelida > Polychaeta > Phyllodocida > Polynoidae > Alentia > Alentia gelatinosa. Next base: position 53,109,738 of record OX465590.1, on the reverse strand, counting down.
TCATCCAACACTGAAACCCTCACCCTCACCTCCGCCTCAACCAACACTGAAACCCTCACCCTCACCCCCGCCTCAACCAACACTGAAACCCTCACCCTCATCCCCGCCTCAACCAACACTAAAACCCTCACCCCCACCTCAACCAACACTGAAACCCTCAACCCTGCCTCAACCAATACTGAAACTCTCACCCCCGCCTTAACCAACACTGACACCCTCACCCCCGCCTCAACCAACACTGACACCCTCACCCCCGCCTCAACCAACACTAAAACCCTCACCCCCGCCTCAACCAACACTAAAACCCTCACCCTCACTCCCGCCTCATCCAACACTGAAACCCTCACCCCCGCCTCATCCAACACTGAAACCCTCACCCTCACCCCCGCCTCAACCAACACTGAAACCCTCACCCCCGCCTCATCCAACACTGAAACCCTCACCCTCAACCCCGCCTCAACCAACACTTAAACCCTCACCCTCACCCCGCCTCAACCAACACTGAAACCCTCACCCTCACCCCCGCCTCAACCAACACTGAAACCCTCAACCCCGCCTCAACCAACACTAAATCCCTCACCCCCGCCTCAACCAACACTGAAACCCTCACCCTCACCCCTGCCTCAACCAACACTGAAACCCTCACCCCCACCTCAACCAACACTGAAACCCTCACCCTCACCCCCGCCTCATCCAACACTGAAACCCTCACCCTCACCCCCGCCTCAACCAACACTGACACCCTCACCCCCGCCTCATCCAACACTGACACCCTCACCCCCGCCTCATCCAACACTGAAACCCTCACCCCCGCCTCAACCAACACTGAAACCCTCACCCTCACCCCCGCCTCAACCAACACTGAAACCCTCACCCCAACCTCAACCAACACTGAAACCCTCACCCTCACCCCCGCCTCATCCAACACTGAAACCCTCACCCTCACCCCCGCCTCAACCAACACTGACACCCTCACCCCCGCCTCATCCAACACTGACACCCTCACCCCCGCCTCATCCAACACTGAAACCCTCACCCTCAACCCCGCCTCAACCAACACTAAAACCCTCACCCCCACCTCAACCAACACTGAAACCCTCACCCTCATCCCCGCCTCATCCAACACTGAAACCCTCACCCCCGCCTCAACCAACACTGACACCCTCACCCCCGCCTCAACCAACACTGAAACCCTCAACCCTGCCTCAATCAACACTAAAACCCTCACCCCCCCCCGCCTCAACCAACACTGAAACCCTCACCCCCACCTCAACCAACCCTGAAACCCCCACCCCCGCCTCAACCAATACTGAAAACCTCACCCCCACCTCAACCAACGCTGACACCCTCACCCCCGCCTCAACCAACACTAAAACCCTCACCCTCACCCCCGCCTCAACCAACACTAAAACCCTCACCCCCGCCTCAACCAACACTGAAACCCTCACCCCCGCCTCAACCAACACTGAAACCCTCAGCCCCGCCTCATCCAACACTGAAACCCTCAACCCCGCCTTAACCAACACTAAAACCCTCACCCTCACTCCCGCCTCATCCAACACTGAAACCCTCACCCTCACCCCCGCCTCATCCAACACTGAAACCCTCACCCCCGCCTCATCCAACACTGAAACCCTCACCCTCACCCCCGCCTCAACCAACACTGAAACCCTCACCCCCGCCTCAACCAACACTAAAACCCTCACCCCCGCCTCAACCAATACTGAAACCCTCATCCCCGCCTCAAACAACACTGAAACCCTCACCCTCACCCCCGCCTCATCCAACACTGAAACCCTCACCCCCGCCTCATCCAACACTGAAACCCTCACCCTCACCCCCGCCTCAACCAACACTGAAACCCTCACCCTCACCCCCGCCTCAACCAACACTGAAACCCTCACCCTCATCCCCGCCTCAACCAACACTAATACCCTCACCCCCGCCTCAACCAACACTGAAACCCTCACCCCCGCCTCAACCAATACTGAAACTCTCACCCCTGCCTCAACCAACACTGACACCCTCACCCCCGCCTCAACCAATTCTGAAACCCTCACCCTCATCCACGCCTCATCCAACACTGAAACCCTCAACCCTGCCTCAACCAACACTAAAACCCTCACCCCCCCGCCTCAACCAACACTGAAACCCTCACCCCCACCTCAACCAACCCTGAAACCCTCACCCCCGCCTCAACCAATACTGACACCCTCACCCCCGCCTCAACCAACACTGACACCCTCACCCCCGCCTCAACCAACACTAAAACCCTCACCCTCACCCCCGCCTCAACCAACACTAAAACCCTCACCCCCGCCTCAACCAACACTGACACCCTCACCCCCGCCTCAACCAACACTGAAACCCTCACCCTCAACCCCGCCTCAACCAACACTAAAACCCTCACTCTCACCCCGCCTCAACCAACACTGAAACCCTCACCCTCACCCCTGCCTCAACCAACACTGAAACCCTCAACCCCGCCTCAACCAACACTAAATCCCTCACCCCCGCCTCAACCAACACTGAAACCCTCATCCTCACCCCCGCCTCAACCAACACTGAAACCCTCACCCCCGCCTCAACAAACACTGAAACCCTCACCCTCAACCCCGCCTCAACCAACACTGACACCCTCACCCCCGCCTCAACCAACACTGAAACCCTCACCCCCGCCTCAACAAACACTGACACCCTCACCCCCGCCTCAACCAACACTAAAACCCTCACCCCCGCCTCAACCAACACTAAAACCCTCACCCCCGCCTCAACCAATACTAAAACCCTCACCCCCGCCTCAACCAACACTAAAACCCTCACCCTCACTCCCGCCTCATTCAACACTGAAACCCTCACCCCCGCCTCAACCAACACTAAAACCCTCAACCCCGCCTCATCCAACACTGACACCCTCACTTCCGCCTCATCCAACACTGACACCCTCACCCCCGCCTTAACCAACACTGAAACCCTCACCCCCGCCTCAACCAACACTGAAACCCTCACCCCCGCCTCAACCAACACTGAAACCCTTACCCCCGCCTCAACCAACACTGAAACCCTCACCCCCGCCTCAACCAATACTGAAACCCTCACCCTCACCCCCGCCTCATCCAACACTGAAACCCTCACCCCCGCCTCAACAAACACTGAAACCCTCACCCTTATCCCCGCCTCAACCAACACTAAAACCCTCACCCCCGCCTCAACCAACACTGAAACCCTCAACCCCGCCTCAACCAATACTGAAACCCTCACCCTCACCCCGCCTCAACCAACGCTGAAACCCTCACCCTCACCCCTGCCTCAACCAACACTGAAACCCTCAACCCCGCCTCAACCAACACTAAATCCCTCACCCCCGCCTCATCCAACACTGAAACCCTCACCCTCACCCCCGCCTCAACCAACACTGAAACCCTCACCCCCGCCTCAACCAACACTAAAACCCTCACCCCCGCCTCAACCAATACTGAAACCCTCACCCCCGCCTCAAACAACACTGAAACCCTCACCCTCACCCCCGCCTCATCCAACACTGAAACCCTCACCCCCGCCTCATCCAACACTGAAACCCTTACCCTCACCCCCGCCTCAACCAACACTGAAACCCTCACCCCCGCCTCAACCAACAGTAAAACCCTCACCCCCGCCTCAACCAATACTGAAACCCTCACCCCCGCCTCAACCAACACTGAAACCCTCACCCTCACCCCCGCCTCATCCAACACTGAAACCCTCAATCTCACCCCCGCCTCATCCAACACTGAAACCCTCACCCTCACCCCCGCCTCAACCAACACTGAAACCCTCACCCTCACCCCCGCCTCAACCAACACTGAAACCCTCACCCTCATCCCCGCCTCAACCAACACTAATACCCTCACCCCCGCCTCAACCAACACTGAAACCCTCACCCCTGCCTCAACCAATACTGAAACTCTCACCCCCGCCTCAACCAACACTGACACCCTCACCCCCGCCTCAACCAACACTGAAACCCTCACCCTCATCCCCGCCTCATCCAACACTGAAACCCTCAACCCTGCCTCAACCAACACTAAAACCCTCACCCCCCCCGCCTCAACCAACACTGAAACCCTCACCCCCACCTCAACCAACCCTGAAACCCTCACCCCCGCCTCAACCAATACTGAAACCCTCACGCCCGCCTCAACCAACACTGACACCCTCACCCCCGCCTCAACCAACACTAAAACCCTCACCCTCACCCCCGCCTCAACCAACACTAAAACCCTCACCCCCGCCTCAACCAACACTGACACCCTCACCCCCGCCTCAACCAACACTGAAACCCTCACCCTCAACCCTGCCTCAACCAACACTAAAACCCTCACCCTCACCCCGCCTCAACCAACACTGAAACCCTCACCCTCACCCCTGCCTCAACCAACACTGAAACCCTCAACCCCGCCTCAACCAACACTAAATCCCTCACCCCCACCTCAACCAACACTGAAACCCTCACCCTCACCCCCGCCTCAACCAACACTGAAACCCTCACCCCCGCCTCAACCAACACTGAAACCCTCACCCCCGCCTCAACAAACACTGAAACCCTCACCCTCACCCCCGCCTCAACCAACACTGACACCCTCACCCTTGCCTCAACCAACACTAAAACCCTCACCCCCGCCTCAACCAACACTAAAACCCTCAACCCCGCCTCATCCAACACTGACACCCTCACCCCCGCCTCATCCAACACTGACACCCTCACCCCCGCCTCAACCAACACTGAAACCCTCACCCCCGCCTCAACCAACACTGAAACCCTCACCCCCGCCTCAACCAACACTGAAACCCTCACCCCCGCCTCAACCAATACTGAAACCCTCACTCTCACCCCCGCCTCATCCAACACTGACACCCTCACCCCCGCCTCAACCAACACTGAAACCCTCACCCTCATCCCCGCCTCATCCAACACTGAAACCCTCACCCCCGCCTCAACCAACACTGAAACCCTCACCCCCGCCTCAACCAACACTGACACCCTCACCCCCGCCTCAACCAACACTAAAACCCTCACCCCCGCCTCAACCAACACTAAAACCCTCACCCTCACTCCCGCCTCATCCAACACTGAAACCCTCACCCCCGCCTCATCCAACACTGAAACCCTCACCCCCGCCTCATCCAACACTGAAACCCTCACCCTCACCCCCGCCTCAACCAACACTGAAACCCTCACCCCCACCTCATCCAACACTGAAACCCTCACCCTCAACCCCGCCTCAACCAACACTTAAACCCTCACCCTCACCCCGCCTCAACCAACACTGAAACCCTCACCCTCACCCCCGCCTCAACCAACACTAAAACCCTCAACCCCGCCTCAACCAACACTAAATCCCTCACCCCCGCCTCAACCAACACTGAAACCCTCACCCTCACCCCCGCCTCAACCAACACTGAAACCCTCACCCCCGCCTCAACCAACACTGAAACCCTCACCCCCGCCTCAACAAACACTGAAACCCTCACCCTCACCCCCGCCTCAACCAACACTAAAACCCTCACCCCCGCCTCAACCAACACTGAAACCCTCACCCCCGCCTCAACAAACACTGACACCCTCACCCCTGCCTCAACCAACACTAAAACCCTCACCCCCGCCTCAACCAACACTGAAACCCTCACCCCCGCCTCAACCAACACTGAAACCCTCACCCCCGCCTCAACCAACACTGAAACCCTCACTCTCAACCCCGCCTTAACCAACACTAAAACCCTCACCCTCACCCCCGCCTCATCCAACACTGAAACCCTCACCCCCGCCTCAACCAACACTAAAACCCTCACCCCCGCCTCAACCAACACTGACACCCTCACCCCCACCTCAACCAACACTGAAACCCTCACCCCCGCCTCAACCAACACTGAAACCCTCACCCCCGCCTCAACCAACACTAAAACCCTCACCCCCGCCTCAACCAACACTTAAACCCTCACCCCCGCCTCAACCAACACTAAAACCCTCAACCCCGCCTCATCCAACACTGACACCCTCACCCCCGCCTCATCCAACACTGACACCCTCACCCCCGCCTCAACCAACACTGAAACCCTCACCCCCGCCTCAACCAACACTGAAACCCTCACCCCCGCCTCAACCAACACTGAAACCCTCACCCCCGCCTCAACCAATACTGAAACCCTCACCCTCACCCCCGCCTCATCCAACACTGAAACCCTCACCCCCGCCTCAACCAACACTGAAACCCTCACCCTCACCCCCGCCTCAACCAACACTGAAACCCTCACCCCCGCCTCAACCAACACTGAAGCCCTCACCCTCACCCCCGCCTCAACCAACACTGAAACCCTCACCCTCACCCCCGCCTCAACCAACACTAAAACCCTCACCCCCGCCTCAACAAACACTGAAACCCTCACCCCCGCCTCAACCAACACTAAAACCCTCACCCTCACTCCCGCCTCATCCAACACTGAAACCCTCAGCCCCGCCTCATCCAACACTGAAACCCTCACCCTCACCCCCGCCTCAACCAACACTGAAACCCTCAGCCCCGCCTCATCCAACACTGAAACCCTCACCCTCAACCCCGCCTCAACCAACACTTAAAGCCTCACCCTCACCCTGCCTCAACCAACACCTAAACCCTCACCATCACCCCCGCCTCATCCAACACTGACACCCTCACCCCCGCCTCAACAAACACTGAAACCCTCACCCTCATCCCCGCCTCAACCAACACTAAAACCCTCACCCCCGCCTCAACCAACACTGAAACCCTCAACCCCGCCTCAACCAATACTGAAACTCTCACCCCCGCCTTAACCAACACTGACACCCTCACCCCCGCCTCAACCAACACTGAAACCCTCACCCTCATCCCCGCCTCATCCAACACTGAAACCCTCACCCCCGCCTCAACCAACACTGAAACCCTCACCCCCGCCTCAACCAACACTGACACCCTCACCCCCGCCTCAACCAACACTAAAACCCTCACCCTCACTCCCGCCTCATCCAACACTGAAACCCTCACCCCCGCCTCATCCAACACTGAAACCCTCACCCCCGCCTCATCCAACACTGAAACCCTCACCCTCACCCCCGCCTCAACCAACACTGAAACCCTCACCCCCGCCTCATCCAACACTGAAACCCTCACCCTCAACCCCGCCTCAACCAACACTTAAACCCTCACCCTCACCCAGCCTCAACCAACACTGAAACCCTCACCCTCACCCCCGCCTCAACCAACACTGAAACCCTCAACCCCGCCTCAACCAACACTAAATCCCTCACCCCCGCCTCAACCAACACTGAAACCCTCACCCTCACCCCCGCCTCAACCAACACTGACACCCTCTACCCCGCCTCATCCAACACTGACACCCTCACCCCCGCCACATCCAACACTGAAACCCTCACCCTCACCCCCGCCTCAACCAACACTAAAACCCTCAACCCCGCCTCAACCAACACTAAATCCCTCACCCCCACCTCAACCAACACTGAAACTCTCACCCTCACCCCCGCCTCATCCAACACTGACACCCTCACCCCCGCCTCAACCAACACTGAAACCCTCACCCCCGCCTCAACCAACACTGAAACCCTCACCCCCGCCTCAACCAACACTGAAACCCTCACCCCCGCCTCAACCAATACTGAAACCCTCACTCTCACCCCCGCCTCATCCAACACTGACACCCTCACCCCCGCCTCAACCAACACTGAAACCCTCACCCTCATCCCCGCCTCATCCAACACTGAAACCCTCACCCCCGCCTCAACCAACACTGAAACCCTCACCCCCGCCTCAACCAACACTGACACCCTCACCCCCGCCTCAACCAACACTAAAACCCTCACCCCCGCCTCAACCAACACTAAAACCCTCACCCTCACTCCCGCCTCATCCAACACTGAAACCCTCACCCCCGCCTCATCCAACACTGAAACCCTCACCCCCGCCTCATCCAACACTGAAACCCTCACCCTCACCCCCGCCTCAACCAACACTGAAACCCTCACCCCCACCTCATCCAACACTGAAACCCTCACCCTCAACCCCGCCTCAACCAACACTTAAACCCTCACCCTCACCCCGCCTCAACCAACACTGAAACCCTCACCCTCACCCCCGCCTCAACCAACACTAAAACCCTCAACCCCGCCTCAACCAACACTAAATCCCTCACCCCCGCCTCAACCAACACTGAAACCCTCACCCTCACCCCCGCCTCAACCAACACTGAAACCCTCACCCCCGCCTCAACCAACACTGAAACCCTCACCCCCGCCTCAACAAACACTGAAACCCTCACCCTCACCCCCGCCTCAACCAACACTAAAACCCTCACCCCCGCCTCAACCAACACTGAAACCCTCACCCCCGCCTCAACAAACACTGACACCCTCACCCCTGCCTCAACCAACACTAAAACCCTCACCCCCGCCTCAACCAACACTGAAACCCTCACCCCCGCCTCAACCAACACTGAAACCCTCACCCCCGCCTCAACCAACACTGAAACCCTCACTCTCAACCCCGCCTTAACCAACACTAAAACCCTCACCCTCACCCCCGCCTCATCCAACACTGAAACCCTCACCCCCGCCTCAACCAACACTAAAACCCTCACCCCCGCCTCAACCAACACTGACACCCTCACCCCCACCTCAACCAACACTGAAACCCTCACCCCCGCCTCAACCAACACTGAAACCCTCACCCCCGCCTCAACCAACACTAAAACCCTCACCCCCGCCTCAACCAACACTTAAACCCTCACCCCCGCCTCAACCAACACTAAAACCCTCAACCCCGCCTCATCCAACACTGACACCCTCACCCCCGCCTCATCCAACACTGACACCCTCACCCCCGCCTCAACCAACACTGAAACCCTCACCCCCGCCTCAACCAACACTGAAACCCTCACCCCCGCCTCAACCAACACTGAAACCCTCACCCCCGCCTCAACCAATACTGAAACCCTCACCCTCACCCCCGCCTCATCCAACACTGAAACCCTCACCCCCGCCTCAACCAACACTGAAACCCTCACCCTCACCCCTGCCTCAACCAACACTGAAACCCTCACCCCCGCCTCAACCAACACTGAAGCCCTCACCCTCACCCCCGCCTCAACCAACACTGAAACCCTCACCCTCACCCCCGCCTCAACCAACACTAAAACCCTCACCCCCGCCTCAACAAACACTGAAACCCTCACCCCCGCCTCAACCAACACTAAAACCCTCACCCTCACTCCCGCCTCATCCAACACTGAAACCCTCAGCCCCGCCTCATCCAACACTGAAACCCTCACCCTCACCCCCGCCTCAACCAACACTGAAACCCTCAGCCCCGCCTCATCCAACACTGAAACCCTCACCCTCAACCCCGCCTCAACCAACACTTAAAGCCTCACCCTCACCCTGCCTCAACCAACACCTAAACCCTCACCATCACCCCCGCCTCATCCAACACTGACACCCTCACCCCCGCCTCAACAAACACTGAAACCCTCACCCTCATCCCCGCCTCAACCAACACTAAAACCCTCACCCCCGCCTCAACCAACACTGAAACCCTCAACCCCGCCTCAACCAATACTGAAACTCTCACCCCCGCCTTAACCAACACTGACACCCTCACCCCCGCCTCAACCAACACTGAAACCCTCACCCTCATCCCCGCCTCATCCAACACTGAAACCCTCACCCCCGCCTCAACCAACACTGAAACCCTCACCCCCGCCTCAACCAACACTGACACCCTCACCCCCGCCTCAACCAACACTAAAACCCTCACCCTCACTCCCGCCTCATCCAACACTGAAACCCTCACCCCCGCCTCATCCAACACTGAAACCCTCACCCCCGCCTCATCCAACACTGAAACCCTCACCCTCACCCCCGCCTCAACCAACACTGAAACCCTCACCCCCGCCTCATCCAACACTGAAACCCTCACCCTCAACCCCGCCTCAACCAACACTTAAACCCTCACCCTCACCCAGCCTCAACCAACACTGAAACCCTCACCCTCACCCCCGCCTCAACCAACACTGAAACCCTCAACCCCGCCTCAACCAACACTAAATCCCTCACCCCCGCCTCAACCAACACTGAAACCCTCACCCTCACCCCCGCCTCAACCAACACTGACACCCTCTACCCCGCCTCATCCAACACTGACACCCTCACCCCCGCCACATCCAACACTGAAACCCTCACCCTCACCCCCGCCTCAACCAACACTAAAACCCTCAACCCCGCCTCAACCAACACTAAATCCCTCACCCCCACCTCAACCAACACTGAAACTCTCACCCTCACCCCCGCCTCATCCAACACTGACACCCTCACCCCCGCCTCAACCAACACTGAAACCCTCACCCCCGCCTCAACCAACACTGAAACCCTCACCCCCGCCTCAACCAACACTGAAACCCTCACCCCCGCCTCAACCAATACTGAAACCCTCACTCTCACCCCCGCCTCATCCAACACTGACACCCTCACCCCCGCCTCAACCAACACTGAAACCCTCACCCTCATCCCCGCCTCATCCAACACTGAAACCCTCACCCCCGCCTCAACCAACACTGAAACCCTCACCCCCGCCTCAACCAACACTGACACCCTCACCCCCGCCTCAACCAACACTAAAACCCTCACCCCCGCCTCAACCAACACTAAAACCCTCACCCTCACTCCCGCCTCATCCAACACTGAAACCCTCACCCCCGCCTCATCCAACACTGAAACCCTCACCCCCGCCTCATCCAACACTGAAACCCTAACCCTCACCCCCGCCTCAACCAACACTGAAACCCTCACCCCCGCCTCATCCAACACTGAAACCCTCACCCTCAACCCCGCCTCAACCAACACTTAAACCCTCACCCTCACCCCGCCTCAACCAACACTGAAACCCTCACCCTCACCCCCGCCTCAACCAACACTGAAACCCTCAACCCCGCCTCAACCAACACTAAATCCCTCACCCCCGCCTCAACCAACACTGAAACCCTCACCCTCACCCCCGCCTCAACCAACACTGACACCCTGTACCCCGCCTCATCCAACACTGACACCCTCACCCCCGCCACATCCAACACTGAAACCCTCACCCTCACCCCCGCCTCAACCAACACTAAAACCCTCAACCCCGCCTCAACCAACACTAAATCCCTCACCCCCGCCTCAACCAACACTGAAACCCTCACCCTCACCCCCGCCTCATCCAACACTGACACCCTCACCCCCGCCTCAACCAACACTGAAACCCTCATCCCCGCCTCAACCAACACTGAAACCCTCACCCCCGCCTCAACCAACACTGAAACCCTCACCCCCGCCTCAACCAATACTGAAACCCTCACTCTCACCCCCGCCTCATCCAACACTGACACCCTTACCCCCGCCTCAACCAACACTGAAACCCTCACCCTCATCCCCGCCTCATCCAACACTGAAACCCTCACCCCCGCCTCAACCAACACTGAAACCCTCACCCCCGCCTCAACCAACACTGACACCCTCACCCCCGCCTCAACCAACACTAAAACCCTCACCCCCGCCTCAACCAACACTAAAACCCTCACCCTCACTCCCGCCTCATCCAACACTGAAACCCTCACCCCCGCCTCATCCAACACTGAAACCCTCACCCCCGCCTCATCCAACACTGAAACCCTCACCCTCACCCCCGCCTCAACCAACACTGAAACCCTCACCCCCGCCTCATCCAACACTGAAACCCTCACCCTCAACCCCGCCTCAACCAACACTTAAACCCTCACCCTCACCCCGCCTCAACCAACACTGAAACCCTCACCCTCACCCCCGCCTCAACCAACACTGAAACCCTCAACCCCGCCTCAACCAACACTAAATCCCTCACCCCCGCCTCAACCAACACTGAAACCCTCACCCTCACCCCCGCCTCAACCAACACTGACACCCTCTACCCCGCCTCATCCAACACTGACACCCTCACCCCCGCCACATCCAACACTGAAACCCTCACCCTCACCCCCGCCTCAACCAACACTAAAACCCTCAACCCCGCCTCAACCAACACTAAATCCCTCACCCCCGCCTCAACCAACACTGAAACCCTCACCCTCACCCCCGCCTCAACCAACACTGAAACCCTCACCCCCGCCTCAACCAACACTAAAACCCTCACCCCCGCCTCAACCAACACTGAAACCCTCACCCCCGCCTCAACCAACACTGAAACCCTTACCCCCGCCTCAACAAACACTGACACCCTCACCCCCGCCTCAACCAACACTAAAACCCTCACCCCCGCCTCAACCAACACTGAAACCCTCACCCCCGCCTCAACCAACACTGAAACCCTCACCCCCGCCTCAACCAACACTGAAACCCTCACCCTCAACCCCGCCTTAACCAACACTAAAACCCTCACCCTCACCCCCGCCTCATCCAACACTGAAACCCTCACCCCCGCCTCAACCAACACTAAAACCCTCACCCCCGCCTCAACCAACACTGACACCCTCACCCCCACCTCAACCAACACTGAAACCCTCACCCCCGCCTCAACCAACACTGAAACCCTCACCCCCGCCTCAACCAACACTAAAACCCTCACCCCCGCCTCAACCAACACTAAAACCCTCACCCCCGCCTCAACCAACACTAAAACCCTCACCCCCGCCTCAACCAACACTAAAACCCTCAACCTGCCTCATCCAACACTGACACCCTCACCCCCGCCTCATCCAACACTGACACCCTCACCCCCGTCTCAACCAACACTGAAACCCTCACCCCCGCCTCAACCAACACTGAAACCCTCACCCCCGCCTCAACCAATACCGAAACCCTCACCCTCACCCCCGCCTCATCCAACACTGAAACCCTCACCCCCGCCTCAACCAACACTGAAACCCTCACCCTCACCCCCGCCTCAACCAACACTGAAACCCTCACCCCCGCCTCAACCAACACTGAAGCCCTCACCCTCACCCCCGCCTCAACCAACACTGAAACCCTCACCCTCACCCCCGCCTCAACCAACACTAAAACCCTCACCCCCGCCTCAACCAACACTGAAACCCTCACCCCCGCCTCAACCAACACTAAAACCCTAACCCTCACTCCCGCCTCATCCAACACTGAAACCCTCAGCCCCGCCTCATCCAACACTGAAACCCTCACCCTCACCCCCGCCTCAACCAACACTGAAACCCTCAGCCCCGCCTCATCCAACACTGAAACCCTCACCCTCAACCCCGCCTCAACCAACACTTAAAGCCTCACCCTCACCCCGCCTCAACCAACACCTAAACCCTCACCATCACCCCCGCCTCATCCAACACTGACACCCTCACCCCCGCCTCAACAAACACTGAAACCCTCACCCTCATCCCCGCCTCAACCAACACTAAAACCCTCACCCCCGCCTCAACCAACACTGAAACCCTCAACCCCGCCTCAACCAATACTGAAACTCTAACCCCCGCCTTAACCAACACTGACACCCTCACCCCCGCCTCAACCAACACTGAAACCCTCACTCTCATCCCCGCCTCATCCAACACTGAAACCCTCACCCCCGCCTCAACCAACACTGAAACCCACACCCCCGCCTCAACCAACACTGACACCCTCACCCCCGCCTCAACCAACACTAAAACCCTCACCCTCACTCCCGCCTCATCCAACACTGAAACCCTCACCCCCGCCTCATCCAACACTGAAACCCTCACCCCCGCCTCATCCAACACTGAAAACCTCACCCTCACCCCCGCCTCAACCAACACTGAAACCCTCACCCCCGCCTCATCCAACACTGAAACCCTCACCCTCAACCCCGCCTCAACCAACACTTAAACCCTCACCCTCACCCCGCCTCAACCAACACTGAAACCCTCACCCTCACCCCCGCCTCAACCAACACTGAAACCCTCAACCCCGCCTCAACCAACACTAAATCCCTCACCCCCGCCTCAACCAACACTGAAACCCTCACCCTCACTCCCGCCTCAACCAACACTGACACCCTCTACCCCGCCTCATCCAACACTGACACCCTCACCCTCAACCCCGCCTCAACCAACACTGAAACCCTCAGCCCCGCCTCATCCAACACTAAAACCCTCACCCCCGCCTCAACCAATACTGAAACCCTCAACCCCGCCTCAACCAACACTAAATCCCTCACCCCCGCCTCAACCAACACTGAAACCCTCACCCTCACCCCCGCCTCAACCAACACTGAAACCCTCACCCCCGCCTCAACCAACACTGAAACCCTCACCCCCGCCTCAACAAACACTGAAACCCTCACCCTCACCCCCGCCTCAACCAACACTAAAACCCTCACCCCCGCCTCAACCAACACTGAAACCCTCATCCCCGCCTCAACAAACACTGAAACCCTCACCCTCACCCCCGCCTCAACCAACACTAAAACCCTCACCCCCGCCTCAACCAACACTGAAACCCTCACCCCCGCCTCAACAAACACTGACACCCTCACCCCCGCCTCAACCAACACTAAAACCCTCACCCCCGCCTCAACCAACACTGAAACCCTCACCCCCGCCTCAACCAACACTGAAACCCTCACCCCGCCTCAACCAACACTGAAACCCTCACCCTCAACCCCGCCTTAACCAACACTAAAACCCTCACCCTCACCCCCGCCTCATCCAACACTGAAACCCTCACCCCCGCCTCAACCAACACTAAAACCCTCACCCCCGCCTCAACCAACACTGAAACCCTCACCCCCGCCTCAACCAACACTAAAACCCTCACCCCCGCCTCAACCAACACTAAAACCCTCACCCCCGCCTCAACCAACACTAAAACCCTCACCCTCACTCCCGCCTCATCCAACACTGAAACCCTCACCCCCGCCTCAACCAACACTAAAACCCTCAACCCCGCCTCATCCAACACTCACACCCTCACCCCCGCCTCATCCAACACTGACACCCTCACCCCCGCCTCAACCAACACTGAAACCCTCACCCCCGCCTCAACCAACACTGAAACCCTCACCCCCGCCTCAACCAACACTGAAACCCTCACCCCCGCCTCAACCAACACTGAAACCCTTACCCCCGCCTCAACCAATACTGAAACCCTCACCCTCACCCCCGCCTCATCCAACACTGAAACCCTCACCCCCGCCTCAACCAACACTGAAACCCTCACCCTCACCCCCGCCTCAACCAACACTGAAACCCTCACCCCCGCCTCAACCAACACTGAAGCCCTCACCCTCACCCCCGCCTCAACCAACACTGAAACCCTCACCCTCACCCCCGCCTCAACCAACACTAAAACCCTCACCCCCGCCTCAACCAACACTGAAACCCTCACCCCCGCCTCAACCAACACTAAAACCCTCACCCTCACTCCCGCCTCATCCAAAACTGAAACCCTCAGCCCCGCCTCATCCAACACTGAAACCCTCACCCTCAACCCCGCCTCAACCAACACTGAAACCCTCAGCCCCGCCTCATCCAACACTGAAACCCTCACCCTCAACCCCGCCTCAACCAACACTTAAACCCTCACCCTCACCCCGCCTCAACCAACACCTAAACCCTCACCATCACCCCCGCCTCAACCAACACTGAAACCCTCAACCCCGCCTCAACCAACACTAAATCCCTCACCCCCGCCTCAACCAACACTGAAACCCTCACCCTCACCCCCGCCTCAACCAACACTGAAACCCTCACCCCCGCCTCAACCAAAACTAAAACCCTTACCCCTGCCTTAACCAACACTGAAACCCTCACCCTCACCCCCGCCTCATCCAACACTGAAACCCTCACCCTCACCCCCGCCTCAACCAACACTGACACCCTCACCCCCGCCTCATCCAACACTGACACCCTCACCCCCGCCTCATCCAACACTGAAACCCTCACCCTCACCCCCGCCTCAACCAACACTAAAACGCTCACCCCCGCCTCAACCAACACTGAAACCCTCACCCCCGCCTCAACCAACACTAAAACCCTCACCCTCACTCCCGCCTCATCCAACACTGAAACCCTCACCCTCACCCCCGCCTCATCCAACACTGAAACCCTCACCCCCGCCTCATCCAACACTGAAACCCTCACCCTCACCCCCGCCTCAACCAACACTGAAACCCTCACCCCCGCCTCAACCAACACTAAAACCCTCAACCCCGCCTCAACCAATACTGAAACCCTCACCCCCGCCTTAACCAACACTGAAACCCTCACCCTCATCCCCGCCTCATCCAACACTGAAACCCTCAACCCTGCCTCAACCAACACTAAAACCCTCACCCCCCCGCCTCAACCAACACTGAAACCCTCACCCCCACCTCAACCAACCCTGAAACCCTCACCCCCGCCTCAACCAATACTGAAACCCTCACCCACGCCTCAACCAACACTGACACTCTCACCCCCGCCTCAACCAACACTAAAACCCTCACCCTCACCCCTGCCTCAACCAACACTAAAACCCTCACCCCCGCCTCAACCAACACTGAAACCCTCACCCCCGCCTCAACCAATACTGAAACCCTCAACCCCGCCTCAACCAACACTAAATCCCTCACCCCCGCCTCAACCAACACTGGAACCCTCACCCTCACCCCCGCCTCAACCAACACTGAAACCCTCACCCCCGCCTCAACCAACACTGAAACCCTCACCCCCGCCTCAACAAACACTGAAACCCTCACCCCCACCTCAACCAACACTGACACCCTCACCCCCGCCTCAACCAACACTAAAACCCTCACCCCCGCCTCAACCAACACTGACACCCTCACCCCCGCCTCAACCAACACTAAAACCCTCACCCCCGCCTCAACCAACACTAAAACCCTTACCCCCGCCTCAACCAACACTGAAACCCTCACCCCCGCCTCAACCAACACTGAAACCCTCAACCCCGCCTCAACCAACACTGAAACCCTCACCCTCACCCCCGCCTTAACCAACACTAAAACCCTCACCCTCACCCCCGCCTCATCCAACACTGACACCCTCACCCCCGCCTCAACCAACACTAAAACCCTCACCCCCGCCTCAACCAACACTGACACCCTCACCCCCACCTCAACCAACACTGAAACCCTCACCACCGCCTCAACCAACACTGAAACCCTCACCCCCGCCTCAACCAACACTAAAACCCTCACCCCCGCCTCAACCAACACTAAAACCCTCACCCCCGCCTCAACCAACACTAAAACCCTCACCCCCGCCTCAACCAACACTAAAACCCTCACCCTCACTCCCGCCTCATCCAACACTGAAACCCTCACCCCCGCCTCAACCAACACTAAAACCCTCAACCCCGCCTCATCCAACACTGACACCCTCACCCCCGCCTCATCCAACACTGACACCCTCACCCCCGCCTCAACCAACACTGAAACCCTCACCCCCGCCTCAACCAACACTGAAACCCTCACCCCCGCCTCAACCAACACTGAAACCCTCACCCCCGCCTCAACCAACACTGAAACCCTCACCCCCGCCTCAACCAATACTGAAACCCTCACCCTCACCCCCGCCTCATCCAACACTGAAACCCTCACCCCCGCCTCAACCAACACTGAAACCCTCACCCTCACCCCCGCCTCAACCAACACTAAAACCTTCACCTCTGCCTCAACCAACACTGAAACCCTCACCCTCACCCCCGCCTCAACCAACACTAAAACCCTCACCCCCGCCTCAACCAACACTGAAACCCTCGACCCTGCCCCCGCCTCAACCAACACTAAAACCCTCACCCCCGCCTCAACCAACACTGAAACCCTCACCCCCGCCTCAACCAACACTGACACCCTCACCCCGCCTCAACCAACACTGACACCCTCACCCTCAACCCCGCCTTAACCAACACTAAAACCCTCACCCTCAACCCGCCTCAACCAACACTAAAACCCTCACCCCCGCCTCAACCAACACTGAAACCCTCACCCTCACCCCCGCCTCATCCAACACTGAAACCCTCACCCCCGCCTCAACCAACACTGAAACCCTCACCCTCACCCCCGCCTCAACCAACACTAAAACCTTCACCCCTGCCTCAACCAACACTGAAACCCTCACCCTCACCCCCGCCTCAACCAACACTAAAACCCTCACCCCCGCCTCAACCAACACTGAAACCCTCGACCTCGCCCCCGCCTCAACCAACACTAAAACTCTCACCCCCGCCTCAACCAACACTGAAACCCTCACCCCCGCCTCAACCAACACTGATACCCTCACCCCGCCTCAACCAACACTGACACCCTCACCCTCAACCCCGCCTTAACCAACACTAAAACCCTCACCCTCAACCCGCCTCAACCAACACTAAAACCCTCACCCCCGCCTCAACCAACACTGAAACCCTCACCCCCGCCTCAACCAACACTAAAACCCTCACCCTCACTCCCGCCTCATCCAACACTGAAACCCTCACCCTCACCCCCGCCTCAACCAACACTGAAACCCTCACCCTCACCCCCGCCTCAACCAATGCTAAAACCCTCACCCCCGCCTCAAACAACACTGAAACCCTCACCCCCGCCTCATCCAAAACTGAAACCCTCACCCTCACCCCCGCCTCAACCAACACTGAAACCCTCAGCCCCGCCTCATCCAACACTGAAACCCTCACCCTCAACCCCGCCTCAACCAACACTTAAACCCTTACCCTCACCCCGCCTCAACCAACACCTAAACCCTCACCATCACCCCCGCCTCAACCAACACTGAAACCCTCAACCCCGCCTCAACCAACACTAAATCCCTCACCCCCGCCTCAACCAACACTGAAACCCTCACCCTCACCCCCGCCTCAACCAACACTGAAACCCTCACCCCCGCCTCAACCAACATTAAAACCCTCACCCCTGCCTCAACCAACACTGAAACCCTCACCCTCACCCCCGCCTCATCCAACACTGAAACCCTCACCCTCACCCCCGCCTCAACCAACACTGACACCCTCACCCCCGCCTCATCCAACACTGACACCCTCACCCCCGCCTCATCCAACACTGAAACCCTCACCTTCACCCCTGCCTCAACCAACACTAAAACGCTCACCCCCGCCTCAACCAACACTGAAACCCTCACCCCCGCCTCAACCAACACTAAAACCCTCACCCTCACTCCCGCCTCATCCAACACTGAAACCCTCACCCTCACCCCCGCCTCATCCAACACTGAAACCCTCACCCCCGCCTCATCCAACACTGAAACCCTCACCCTCACCCCCGCCTCAACCAACACTAAAACCTTCACCCCTGCCTCAACCAACACTGAAACCCTCACCCTCACCCCCGCCTCAACCAACACTGAAACCCTCACCCTCACCCCCGCCTCAACCAATGCTGAAACCCTCACCCCCGCCTCAAACAACACTGAAACCCTCACCCCCGCCTCATCCAAAACTGAAACCCTCACCCTCACCCCCGCCTCAACCAACACTGACACCCTCTACCCCGCCTCATCCAACACTGACACCCTCACCCCCGCCACATCCAACACTGAAACCCTCACCCTCACCCCCGCCTCAACCAACACTAAAACCCTCAACCCCGCCTCAACCAACACTAAATCCCTCACCCCCGCCTCAACCAACACTGAAACCCTCACCCTCACCCCCGCCTCAACCAACACTGAAACCCTCACCCCCGCCTCAACAAACACTGAAACCCTCACCCCCGCCTCAACAAACACTGAAACCCTCACCCTCACCCCCGCCTCAACCAACACTAAAACCCTCACCCCCGCCTCAACCAACACTGAAACCCTCACCCCCGCCTCAACAAACACTGACACCCTCACCCCCGCCTCAACCAACACTAAAACCCTCACCCCCGCCTCAACCAACACTGAAACCCTCACCCCCGCCTCAACCAACACTGAAACCCTCACCCCCGCCTCAACCAACACTGAAACCCTCACCCTCAACCCCGCCTTAACCAACACTAAAACCCTCACCCTCACCCCCGCCTCATCCAACACTGAAACCCTCACCCCTGCCTCAACCAACACTAAAACCCTCACCCCCGCCTCAACCAACACTGACACCCTCACCCCCACCTCAACCAACACTGAAACCCTCACCCCCGCCTCAACCAACACTGAAACCCTCACCCCCGCCTCAACCAACACTAAAACCCTCACCCCCGCCTCAACCAACACTAAAACCCTCACCCCCGCCTCAACCAACACTAAAACCCTCACCCCCGCCTCAACCAACACTAAAACCCTCAACCTGCCTCATCCAACACTGACACCCTCACCCCCGCCTCATCCAACACTGACACCCTCACCCCCGCCTCAACCAACACTGAAACCCTCACCCCCGCCTCAACCAACACTGAAACCCTCACCCCCGCCTCAACCAATACTGAAACCCTCACCCTCACCCCCGCCTCATCCAACACTGAAACCCTCACCCCCGCCTCAACCAACACTGAAACCCTCACCCCCGCCTCAACCAACACTGAAGCCCTCACCCTCACCCCCGCCTCAACCAACACTGAAACCCTCACCCTCACCCCCGCCTCAACCAACACTAAAACCCTCACCCCCGCCTCAACCAACACTGAAACCCTCACCCCCGCCTCAACCAACACTAAAACCCTAACCCTCACTCCCGCCTCATCCAACACTGAAACCCTCAGCCCCGCCTCATCCAACACTGAAACCCTCACCCTCACCCCCGCCTCAACCAACACTGAAACCCTCAGCCCCGCCTCATCCAACACTGAAACCCTCACCCTCAACCCCGCCTCAACCAACACTTAAAGCCTCACCCTCACCCCGCCTCAACCAACACCTAAACCCTCACCATCACCCCCGCCTCATCCAACACTGACACCCTCACCCCCGCCTCAACAAACACTGAAACCCTCACCCTCATCCCCGCCTCAACCAACACTAAAACCCTCACCCCCGCCTCAACCAACACTGAAACCCTCAACCCCGCCTCAACCAATACTGAAACTCTTACCCCCGCCTTAACCAACACTGACACCCTCACCCCCGCCTCAACCAACACTGAAACCCTCACTCTCATCCCCGCCTCATCCAACACTGAAACCCTCACCCCCGCCTCAACCAACACTGAAACCCACACCCCCGCCTCAACCAACACTGACACCCTCACCCCCGCCTCAACCAACACTAAAACCCTCACCCTCACTCCCGCCTCATCCAACACTGAAACCCTCACCCCCGCCTCATCCAACACTGAAACCCTCACCCCCGCCTCATCCAACACTGAAACCCTCACCCTCACCCCCGCCTCAACCAACACTGAAACCCTCACCCCCGCCTCATCCAACACTGAAACCCTCACCCTCAACCCCGCCTCAACCAACACTTAAACCCTCACCCTCACCCCGCCTCAACCAACACTGAAACCCTCACCCTCACCCCCGCCTCAACCAACACTGAAACCCTCAACCCCGCCTCAACCAACACTAAATCCCTCACCCCCGCCTCAACCAACACTGAAACCCTCACCCTCACTCCCGCCTCAACCAACACTGACACCCTCTACCCCGCCTCATCCAACACTGA
This sequence comes from Alentia gelatinosa, assembly GCA_950022655.1. NCBI lineage: Eukaryota > Metazoa > Annelida > Polychaeta > Phyllodocida > Polynoidae > Alentia > Alentia gelatinosa. Next base: position 53,088,144 of record OX465590.1, on the reverse strand, counting down.
CACCCTCACCCTCAACCCCGCCTCAACCAACACTGAAACCCTCAGCCCCGCCTCATCCAACACTAAAACCCTCACCCCCGCCTCAACCAATACTGAAACCCTCAACCCCGCCTCAACCAACACTAAATCCCTCACCCCCGCCTCAACCAACACTGAAACCCTCACCCTCACCCCCGCCTCAACCAACACTGAAACCCTCACCCCCGCCTCAACCAACACTGAAACCCTCACCCCCGCCTCAACAAACACTGAAACCCTCACCCTCACCCCCGCCTCAACCAACACTAAAACCCTCACCCCCGCCTCAACCAACACTGAAACCCTCATCCCCGCCTCAACAAACACTGAAACCCTCACCCTCACCCCCGCCTCAACCAACACTAAAACCCTCACCCCCGCCTCAACCAACACTGAAACCCTCACCCCCGCCTCAACAAACACTGACACCCTCACCCCCGCCTCAACCAACACTAAAACCCTCACCCCCGCCTCAACCAACACTGAAACCCTCACCCCCGCCTCAACCAACACTGAAACCCTCACCCCGCCTCAACCAACACTGAAACCCTCACCCTCAACCCCGCCTTAACCAACACTAAAACCCTCACCCTCACCCCCGCCTCATCCAACACTGAAACCCTCACCCCCGCCTCAACCAACACTAAAACCCTCACCCCCGCCTCAACCAACACTGAAACCCTCACCCCCGCCTCAACCAACACTAAAACCCTCACCCCCGCCTCAACCAACACTAAAACCCTCACCCCCGCCTTAACCAACACTAAAACCCTCACCCTCACTCCCGCCTCATCCAACACTGAAACCCTCACCCCCGCCTCAACCAACACTAAAACCCTCAACCCCGCCTCATCCAACACTCACACCCTCACCCCCGCCTCATCCAACACTGACACCCTCACCCCCGCCTCAACCAACACTGAAACCCTCACCCCCGCCTCAACCAACACTGAAACCCTCACCCCCGCCTCAACCAACACTGAAACCCTCACCCCCGCCTCAACCAACACTGAAACCCTCACCCCCGCCTCAACCAATACTGAAACCCTCACCCTCACCCCCGCCTCATCCAACACTGAAACCCTCACCCCCGCCTCAACCAACACTGAAACCCTCACCCTCACCCCCGCCTCAACCAACACTGAAACCCTCACCCCCGCCTCAACCAACACTGAAGCCCTCACCCTCACCCCCGCCTCAACCAACACTGAAACCCTCACCCTCACCCCCGCCTCAACCAACACTAAAACCCTCACCCCCGCCTCAACCAACACTGAAACCCTCACCCCCGCCTCAACCAACACTAAAACCCTCACCCTCACTCCCGCCTCATCCAAAACTGAAACCCTCAGCCCCGCCTCATCCAACACTGAAACCCTCACCCTCAACCCCGCCTCAACCAACACTGAAACCCTCAGCCCCACCTCATCCAACACTGAAACCCTCACCCTCAACCCCGCCTCAACCAACACTTAAACCCTCACCCTCACCCCGCCTCAACCAACACCTAAACCCTCACCATCACCCCCGCCTCAACCAACACTGAAACCCTCAACCCCGCCTCAACCAACACTAAATCCCTCACCCCCGCCTCAACCAACACTGAAACCCTCACCCTCACCCCCGCCTCAACCAACACTGAAACCCTCACCCCCGCCTCAACCAAAACTAAAACCCTTACCCCTGCCTTAACCAACACTGAAACCCTCACCCTCACCCCCGCCTCATCCAACACTGAAACCCTCACCCTCACCCCCGCCTCAACCAACACTGACACCCTCACCCCCGCCTCATCCAACACTGACACCCTCACCCCCGCCTCATCCAACACTGAAACCCTCACCCTCACCCCCGCCTCAACCAACACTAAAACGCTCACCCCCGCCTCAACCAACACTGAAACCCTCACCCCCGCCTCAACCAACACTAAAACCCTCACCCTCACTCCCGCCTCATCCAACACTGAAACCCTCACCCTCACCCCCGCCTCATCCAACACTGAAACCCTCACCCCCGCCTCATCCAACACTGAAACCCTCACCCTCACCCCCGCCTCAACCAACACTGAAACCCTCACCCCCGCCTCAACCAACACTAAAACCCTCAACCCCGCCTCAACCAATACTGAAACCCTCACCCCCGCCTCAACCAACACTGAAACCCTCACCCTCATCCCCGCCTCATCCAACACTGAAACCCTCAACCCTGCCTCAACCAACACTAAAACCCTCACCCCCCCGCCTCAACCAACACTGAAACCCTCACCCCCACCTCAACCAACCCTGAAACCCTCACCCCCGCCTCAACCAATACTGAAACCCTCACCCACGCCTCAACCAACACTGACACTCTCACCCCCGCCTCAACCAACACTAAAACCCTCACCCTCACCCCCGCCTCAACCAACACTAAAACCCTCACCCCCGCCTCAACCAACACTGAAACCCTCACCCCCGCCTCAACCAATACTGAAACCCTCAACCCCGCCTCAACCAACACTAAATCCCTCACCCCCGCCTCAACCAACACTGGAACCCTCACCCTCACCCCCGCCTCAACCAACACTGAAACCCTCACCCCCGCCTCAACCAACACTGAAACCCTCACCCCCGCCTCAACAAACACTGAAACCCTCACCCCCACCTCAACCAACACTGACACCCTCATCCCCGCCTCAACCAACACTAAAACCCTCACCCCCGCCTCAACCAACACTGAAACCCTCACCCCCGCCTCAACCAACACTGAAACCCTCACCCTCACCCCCGCCTTAACCAACACTAAAACCCTCACCCCCGCCTCAACCAACACTGACACCCTCACCCCCGCCTCAACCAACACTAAAACCCTCACCCCCGCCTCAACCAACACTAAAACCCTTACCCCCGCCTCAACCAACACTGAAACCCTCACCCCCGCCTCAACCAACACTGAAACCCTCAACCCCGCCTCAACCAACACTGAAACCCTCACCCTCACCCCCGCCTTAACCAACACTAAAACCCTCACCCTCACCCCCGCCTCATCCAACACTGACACCCTCACCCCCGCCTCAACCAACACTAAAACCCTCACCCCCGCCTCAACCAACACTGACACCCTCACCCCCACCTCAACCAACACTGAAACCCTCACCACCGCCTCAACCAACACTGAAACCCTCACCCCCGCCTCAACCAACACTAAAACCCTCACCCCCGCCTCAACCAACACTAAAACCCTCACCCCCGCCTCAACCAACACTAAAACCCTCACCCCCGCCTCAACCAACACTAAAACCCTCACCCTCACTCCCGCCTCATCCAACACTGAAACCCTCACCCCCGCCTCAACCAACACTAAAACCCTCAACCCCGCCTCATCCAACACTGACACCCTCACCCCCGCCTCATCCAACACTGAAACCCTCACCCCCGCCTCATCCAACACTGAAACCCTCACCCTCACCCCCGCCTCAACCAACACTGAAACCCTCACCCCCGCCTCATCCAACACTGAAACCCTCACCCTCAACCCCGCCTCAACCAACACTTAAACCCTCACCCTCACCCCGCCTCAACCAACACTGAAACCCTCACCCTCACCCCCGCCTCAACCAACACTGAAACCCTCAACCCCGCCTCAACCAACACTAAATCCCTCACCCCCGCCTCAACCAACACTGAAACCCTCACCCTCACTCCCGCCTCAACCAACACTGACACCCTCTACCCCGCCTCATCCAACACTGACACCCTCACCCTCAACCCCGCCTCAACCAACACTGAAACCCTCAGCCCCGCCTCATCCAACACTAAAACCCTCACCCCCGCCTCAACCAATACTGAAACCCTCAACCCCGCCTCAACCAACACTAAATCCCTCACCCCCGCCTCAACCAACACTGAAACCCTCACCCTCACCCCTGCCTCAACCAACACTGAAACCCTCACCCCCGCCTCAACCAACACTGAAACCCTCACCCCCGCCTCAACAAACACTGAAACCCTCACCCTCACCCCCGCCTCAACCAACACTAAAACCCTCACCCCCGCCTCAACCAACACTGAAACCCTCATCCCCGCCTCAACAAACACTGAAACCCTCACCCTCACCCCCGCCTCAACCAACACTAAAACCCTCACCCCCGCCTCAACCAACACTGAAACCCTCACCCCCGCCTCAACAAACACTGACACCCTCACCCCCGCCTCAACCAACACTAAAACCCTCACCCCCGCCTCAACCAACACTGAAACCCTCACCCCCGCCTCAACCAACACTGAAACCCTCACCCCGCCTCAACCAACACTGAAACCCTCACCCTCAACCCCGCCTTAACCAACACTAAAACCCTCACCCTCACCCCCGCCTCATCCAACACTGAAACCCTCACCCCCGCCTCAACCAACACTAAAACCCTCACCCCCGCCTCAACCAACACTGAAACCCTCACCCCCGCCTCAACCAACACTAAAACCCTCACCCCCGCCTCAACCAACACTAAAACCCTCACCCCCGCCTCAACCAACACTAAAACCCTCACCCTCACTCCCGCCTCATCCAACACTGAAACCCTCACCCCCGCCTCAACCAACACTAAAACACTCAACCCCGCCTCATCCAACACTCACACCCTCACCCCCGCCTCATCCAACACTGACACCCTCACCCCCGCCTCAACCAACACTGAAACCCTCACCCCCGCCTCAACCAACACTGAAACCCTCACCCCCACCTCAACCAACACTGAAACCCTCACCCCCGCCTCAACCAACACTGAAACCCTCACCCCCGCCTCAACCAATACTGAAACCCTCACCCTCACCCCCGCCTCATCCAACACTGAAACCCTCACCCCCGCCTCAACCAACACTGAAACCCTCACCCTCACCCCCGCCTCAACCAACACTGAAACCCTCACCCCCGCCTCAACCAACACTGAAGCCCTCACCCTCACCCCCGCCTCAACCAACACTGAAACCCTCACCCTCACCCCCGCCTCAACCAACACTAAAACCCTCACCCCCGCCTCAACCAACACTGAAACCCTCACCCCCGCCTCAACCAACACTAAAACCCTCACCCTCACTCCCGCCTCATCCAAAACTGAAACCCTCAGCCCCGCCTCATCCAACACTGAAACCCTCACCCTCAACCCCGCCTCAACCAACACTGAAACCCTCAGCCCCGCCTCATCCAACACTGAAACCCTCACCCTCAACCCCGCCTCAACCAACACTTAAACCCTCACCCTCACCCCGCCTCAACCAACACCTAAACCCTCACCATCACCCCCGCCTCAACCAACACTGAAACCCTCAACCCCGCCTCAACCAACACTAAATCCCTCACCCCCGCCTCAACCAACACTGAAACCCTCACCCTCACCCCCGCCTCAACCAACACGGAAACCCTCACCCCCGCCTCAACCAAAACTAAAACCCTTACCCCTGCCTTAACCAACACTGAAACCCTCACCCTCACCCCCGCCTCATCCAACACTGAAACCCTCACCCTCACCCCCGCCTCAACCAACACTGACACCCTCACCCCCGCCTCATCCAACACTGACACCCTCACCCCCGCCTCATCCAACACTGAAACCCTCACCCTCACCCCCGCCTCAACCAACACTAAAACGCTCACCCCCGCCTCAACCAACACTGAAACCCTCACCCCCGCCTCAACCAACACTAAAACCCTCACCCTCACTCCCGCCTCATCCAACACTGAAACCCTCACCCTCACCCCCGCCTCATCCAACACTGAAACCCTCACCCCCGCCTCATCCAACACTGAAACCCTCACCCTCACCCCCGCCTCAACCAACACTGAAACCCTCACCCCCGCCTCAACCAACACTAAAACCCTCAACCCCGCCTCAACCAATACTGAAACCCTCACCCCCGCCTCAACCAACACTGAAACCCTCACCCTCATCCCCGCCTCATCCAACACTGAAACCCTCAACCCTGCCTCAACCAACACTAAAACCCTCACCCCCCCGCCTCAACCAACACTGAAACCCTCACCCCCACCTCAACCAACCCTGAAACCCTCACCCCCGCCTCAACCAATACTGAAACCCTCACCCACGCCTCAACCAACACTGACACTCTCACCCCCGCCTCAACCAACACTAAAACCCTCACCCTCACCCCCGCCTCAACCAACACTAAAACCCTCACCCCCGCCTCAACCAACACTGAAACCCTCACCCCCGCCTCAACCAATACTGAAACCCTCAACCCCGCCTCAACCAACACTAAATCCCTCACCCCCGCCTCAACCAACACTGGAACCCTCACCCTCACCCCCGCCTCAACCAACACTGAAACCCTCACCCCCGCCTCAACCAACACTGAAACCCTCACCCCCGCCTCAACAAACACTGAAACCCTCACCCCCACCTCAACCAACACTGACACCCTCACCCCCGCCTCAACCAACACTGAAACCCTCACCCTCATCCCCGCCTCATCCAACACTGAAACCCTCACCCCTGCCTCAACCAACACTAAAACCCTCACCCCCGCCTCAACCAACCCTGAAACCCTCACCCCCGCCTCAACCAACACTAAAACCCTCACCCTCACTCCCGCCTCATCCAACACTGAAACCCTCACCCTCACCCCTGCCTCAACCAACACTGAAACCCTCACCCTCACCCCCGCCTCAACCGATGCTGAAACCCTCACCCCCGCCTCAAACAACACTGAAACCCTCACCCCCGCCTCATCCAACACTGAAACCCTCACCCTCAACCCCGCCTCAACCAACACTGACACCCTCACCCCCGCCTCATCCAACACTGACACCCTCACCCCCGCCTCATCCAACACTGAAACCCTCACCCTCACCCCTGCCTCAACCAACACTAAAACCCTCACCCCCGCCTCAACCAACACTGAAACCCTCACCCCCGCCTCAACCAACACTAAAACCCTCACCCTCACTCCCGCCTCATCCAACACTGAAACCCTCACCCTAACCCCCACCTCATCCAACACTGAAACCCTCACCCCCGCCTCATCCAACACTGAAACCCTCACCCTCACCCCCGCCTCAACCAACACTGAAACCCTCACCCCCGCCTCAACAAACACTAAAACCCTCACCCCCGCCTCAACCAATACTGAAACCCTCACCCCCACCTCAACCAACACTGAAACCCTCACCCTCACCCCCGCCTCATCCAACACTGAAACCCTCACCCCCGCCTCATCCAACACTGAAACCCTCACCCTCACCCCCGCCTCAACCAACACTGAAACCCTCACCCCCGCCTCAACCAACACTAAAACCCTCACCCCCGCCTCAACCAAAACTGAAACCCGCACCCCCGCCTCAACCAACACTGAAACCCTCACCCTCACCCCCGCCTCATCCAACACTGAAACCCTCAACCTCACCCCCGCCTCATCCAACACTGAAACCCTCACCCTCACCTCCGCCTCAACCAACACTGAAACCCTCACCCTCACCCCCGCCTCAACCAACACTGAAACCCTCACCCTCATCCCCGCCTCAACCAACACTAAAACCCTCACCCCCACCTCAACCAACACTGAAACCCTCAACCCTGCCTCAACCAATACTGAAACTCTCACCCCCGCCTTAACCAACACTGACACCCTCACCCCCGCCTCAACCAACACTGACACCCTCACCCCCGCCTCAACCAACACTAAAACCCTCACCCCCGCCTCAACCAACACTAAAACCCTCACCCTCACTCCCGCCTCATCCAACACTGAAACCCTCACCCCCGCCTCATCCAACACTGAAACCCTCACCCTCACCCCCGCCTCAACCAACACTGAAACCCTCACCCCCGCCTCATCCAACACTGAAACCCTCACCCTCAACCCCGCCTCAACCAACACTTAAACCCTCACCCTCACCCCGCCTCAACCAACACTGAAACCCTCACCCTCACCCCCGCCTCAACCAACACTGAAACCCTCAACCCCGCCTCAACCAACACTAAATCCCTCACCCCCGCCTCAACCAACACTGAAACCCTCACCCTCACCCCTGCCTCAACCAACACTGAAACCCTCACCCCCACCTCAACCAACACTGAAACCCTCACCCTCACCCCCGCCTCATCCAACACTGAAACCCTCACCCTCACCCCCGCCTCAACCAACACTGACACCCTCACCCCCGCCTCATCCAACACTGACACCCTCACCCCCGCCTCATCCAACACTGAAACCCTCACCCCCGCCTCAACCAACACTGAAACCCTCACCCTCACCCCCGCCTCAACCAACACTGAAACCCTCACCCCCACCTCAACCAACACTGAAACCCTCACCCTCACCCCCGCCTCATCCAACACTGAAACCCTCACCCTCACCCCCGCCTCAACCAACACTGACACCCTCACCCCCGCCTCATCCAACACTGACACCCTCACCCCCGCCTCATCCAACACTGAAACCCTCACCCTCAACCCCGCCTCAACCAACACTAAAACCCTCACCCCCACCTCAACCAACACTGAAACCCTCACCCTCATCCCCGCCTCATCCAACACTGAAACCCTCACCCCCGCCTCAACCAACACTGACACCCTCACCCCCGCCTCAACCAACACTGAAACCCTCAACCCTGCCTCAATCAACACTAAAACCCTCACCCCCCCCCGCCTCAACCAACACTGAAACCCTCACCCCCACCTCAACCAACCCTGAAACCCCCACCCCCGCCTCAACCAATACTGAAAACCTCACCCCCACCTCAACCAACGCTGACACCCTCACCCCCGCCTCAACCAACACTAAAACCCTCACCCTCACCCCCGCCTCAACCAACACTAAAACCCTCACCCCCGCCTCAACCAACACTGAAACCCTCACCCCCGCCTCAACCAACACTGAAACCCTCAGCCCCGCCTCATCCAACACTGAAACCCTCAACCCCGCCTTAACCAACACTAAAACCCTCACCCTCACTCCCGCCTCATCCAACACTGAAACCCTCACCCTCACCCCCGCCTCATCCAACACTGAAACCCTCACCCCCGCCTCATCCAACACTGAAACCCTCACCCTCACCCCCGCCTCAACCAACACTGAAACCCTCACCCCCGCCTCAACCAACACTAAAACCCTCACCCCCGCCTCAACCAATACTGAAACCCTCATCCCCGCCTCAAACAACACTGAAACCCTCACCCTCACCCCCGCCTCATCCAACACTGAAACCCTCACCCCCGCCTCATCCAACACTGAAACCCTCACCCTCACCCCCGCCTCAACCAACACTGAAACCCTCACCCTCACCCCCGCCTCAACCAACACTGAAACCCTCACCCTCATCCCCGCCTCAACCAACACTAATACCCTCACCCCCGCCTCAACCAACACTGAAACCCTCACCCCCGCCTCAACCAATACTGAAACTCTCACCCCTGCCTCAACCAACACTGACACCCTCACCCCCGCCTCAACCAATTCTGAAACCCTCACCCTCATCCACGCCTCATCCAACACTGAAACCCTCAACCCTGCCTCAACCAACACTAAAACCCTCACCCCCCCGCCTCAACCAACACTGAAACCCTCACCCCCACCTCAACCAACCCTGAAACCCTCACCCCCGCCTCAACCAATACTGAAACCCTCACCCCCGCCTCAACCAACACTGACACCCTCACCCCCGCCTCAACCAACACTAAAACCCTCACCCTCACCCCCGCCTCAACCAACACTAAAACCCTCACCCCCGCCTCAACCAACACTGACACCCTCACCCCCGCCTCAACCAACACTGAAACCCTCACCCTCAACCCCGCCTCAACCAACACTAAAACCCTCACTCTCACCCCGCCTCAACCAACACTGAAACCCTCACCCTCACCCCTGCCTCAACCAACACTGAAACCCTCAACCCCGCCTCAACCAACACTAAATCCCTCACCCCCGCCTCAACCAACACTGAAACCCTCATCCTCACCCCCGCCTCAACCAACACTGAAACCCTCACCCCCGCCTCAACAAACACTGAAACCCTCACCCTCAACCCCGCCTCAACCAACACTGACACCCTCACCCCCGCCTCAACCAACACTGAAACCCTCACCCCCGCCTCAACAAACACTGACACCCTCACCCCCGCCTCAACCAACACTAAAACCCTCACCCCCGCCTCAACCAACACTAAAACCCTCACCCCCGCCTCAACCAATACTAAAACCCTCACCCCCGCCTCAACCAACACTAAAACCCTCACCCTCACTCCCGCCTCATTCAACACTGAAACCCTCACCCCCGCCTCAACCAACACTAAAACCCTCAACCCCGCCTCATCCAACACTGACACCCTCACTTCCGCCTCATCCAACACTGACACCCTCACCCCCGCCTTAACCAACACTGAAACCCTCACCCCCGCCTCAACCAACACTGAAACCCTCACCCCCGCCTCAACCAACACTGAAACCCTTACCCCCGCCTCAACCAACACTGAAACCCTCACCCCCGCCTCAACCAATACTGAAACCCTCACCCTCACCCCCGCCTCATCCAACACTGAAACCCTCACCCCCGCCTCAACAAACACTGAAACCCTCACCCTTATCCCCGCCTCAACCAACACTAAAACCCTCACCCCCGCCTCAACCAACACTGAAACCCTCAACCCCGCCTCAACCAATACTGAAACCCTCACCCTCACCCCGCCTCAACCAACGCTGAAACCCTCACCCTCACCCCTGCCTCAACCAACACTGAAACCCTCAACCCCGCCTCAACCAACACTAAATCCCTCACCCCCGCCTCATCCAACACTGAAACCCTCACCCTCACCCCCGCCTCAACCAACACTGAAACCCTCACCCCCGCCTCAACCAACACTAAAACCCTCACCCCCGCCTCAACCAATACTGAAACCCTCACCCCCGCCTCAAACAACACTGAAACCCTCACCCTCACCCCCGCCTCATCCAACACTGAAACCCTCACCCCCGCCTCATCCAACACTGAAACCCTTACCCTCACCCCCGCCTCAACCAACACTGAAACCCTCACCCCCGCCTCAACCAACAGTAAAACCCTCACCCCCGCCTCAACCAATACTGAAACCCTCACCCCCGCCTCAACCAACACTGAAACCCTCACCCTCACCCCCGCCTCATCCAACACTGAAACCCTCAATCTCACCCCCGCCTCATCCAACACTGAAACCCTCACCCTCACCCCCGCCTCAACCAACACTGAAACCCTCACCCTCACCCCCGCCTCAACCAACACTGAAACCCTCACCCTCATCCCCGCCTCAACCAACACTAATACCCTCACCCCCGCCTCAACCAACACTGAAACCCTCACCCCTGCCTCAACCAATACTGAAACTCTCACCCCCGCCTCAACCAACACTGACACCCTCACCCCCGCCTCAACCAACACTGAAACCCTCACCCTCATCCCCGCCTCATCCAACACTGAAACCCTCAACCCTGCCTCAACCAACACTAAAACCCTCACCCCCCCCGCCTCAACCAACACTGAAACCCTCACCCCCACCTCAACCAACCCTGAAACCCTCACCCCCGCCTCAACCAATACTGAAACCCTCACGCCTGCCTCAACCAACACTGACACCCTCACCCCCGCCTCAACCAACACTAAAACCCTCACCCTCACCCCCGCCTCAACCAACACTAAAACCCTCACCCCCGCCTCAACCAACACTGACACCCTCACCCCCGCCTCAACCAACACTGAAACCCTCACCCTCAACCCTGCCTCAACCAACACTAAAACCCTCACCCTCACCCCGCCTCAACCAACACTGAAACCCTCACCCTCACCCCTGCCTCAACCAACACTGAAACCCTCAACCCCGCCTCAACCAACACTAAATCCCTCACCCCCACCTCAACCAACACTGAAACCCTCACCCTCACCCCCGCCTCAACCAACACTGAAACCCTCACCCCCGCCTCAACCAACACTGAAACCCTCACCCCCGCCTCAACAAACACTGAAACCCTCACCCTCACCCCCGCCTCAACCAACACTGACACCCTCACCCTTGCCTCAACCAACACTAAAACCCTCACCCCCGCCTCAACCAACACTAAAACCCTCAACCCCGCCTCATCCAACACTGACACCCTCACCCCCGCCTCATCCAACACTGACACCCTCACCCCCGCCTCAACCAACACTGAAACCCTCACCCCCGCCTCAACCAACACTGAAACCCTCACCCCCGCCTCAACCAACACTGAAACCCTCACCCCCGCCTCAATCAATACTGAAACCCTCACTCTCACCCCCGCCTCATCCAACACTGACACCCTCACCCCCGCCTCAACCAACACTGAAACCCTCACCCTCATCCCCGCCTCATCCAACACTGAAACCCTCACCCCCGCCTCAACCAACACTGAAACCCTCACCCCCGCCTCAACCAACACTGACACCCTCACCCCCGCCTCAACCAACACTAAAACCCTCACCCCCGCCTCAACCAACACTAAAACCCTCACCCTCACTCCCGCCTCATCCAACACTGAAACCCTCACCCCCGCCTCATCCAACACTGAAACCCTCACCCCCGCCTCATCCAACACTGAAACCCTCACCCTCACCCCCGCCTCAACCAACACTGAAACCCTCACCCCCACCTCATCCAACACTGAAACCCTCACCCTCAACCCCGCCTCAACCAACACTTAAACCCTCACCCTCACCCCGCCTCAACCAACACTGAAACCCTCACCCTCACCCCCGCCTCAACCAACACTAAAACCCTCAACCCCGCCTCAACCAACACTAAATCCCTCACCCCCGCCTCAACCAACACTGAAACCCTCACCCTCACCCCCGCCTCAACCAACACTGAAACCCTCACCCCCGCCTCAACCAACACTGAAACCCTCACCCCCGCCTCAACAAACACTGAAACCCTCACCCTCACCCCCGCCTCAACCAACACTAAAACCCTCACCCCCGCCTCAACAGACACTGAAACCCTCACCCCCGCCTCAACAAACACTGACACCCTCACCCCTGCCTCAACCAACACTAAAACCCTCACCCCCGCCTCAACCAACACTGAAACCCTCACCCCCGCCTCAACCAACACTGAAACCCTCACCCCCGCCTCAACCAACACTGAAACCCTCACTCTCAACCCCGCCTTAACCAACACTAAAACCCTCACCCTCACCCCCGCCTCATCCAACACTGAAACCCTCACCCCCGCCTCAACCAACACTAAAACCCTCACCCCCGCCTCAACCAACACTGACACCCTCACCCCCACCTCAACCAACACTGAAACCCTCACCCCCGCCTCAACCAACACTGAAACCCTCACCCCCGCCTCAACCAACACTAAAACCCTCACCCCCGCCTCAACCAACACTTAAACCCTCACCCCCGCCTCAACCAACACTAAAACCCTCAACCCCGCCTCATCCAACACTGACACCCTCACCCCCGCCTCATCCAACACTGACACCCTCACCCCCGCCTCAACCAACACTGAAACCCTCACCCCCGCCTCAACCAACACTGAAACCCTCACCCCCGCCTTAACCAACACTGAAACCCTCACCCCCGCCTCAACCAATACTGAAACCCTCACCCTCACCCCCGCCTCATCCAACACTGAAACCCTCACCCCCGCCTCAACCAACACTGAAACCCTCACCCTCACCCCCGCCTCAACCAACACTGAAACCCTCACCCCCGCCTCAACCAACACTGAAGCCCTCACCCTCACCCCCGCCTCAACCAACACTGAAACCCTCACCCTCACCCCCGCCTCAACCAACACTAAAACCCTCACCCCCGCCTCAACAAACACTGAAACCCTCACCCCCGCCTCAACCAACACTAAAACCCTCACCCTCACTCCCGCCTCATCCAACACTGAAACCCTCAGCCCCGCCTCATCCAACACTGAAACCCTCACCCTCACCCCCGCCTCAACCAACACTGAAACCCTCAGCCCCGCCTCATCCAACACTGAAACCCTCACCCTCAACCCCGCCTCAACCAACACTTAAAGCCTCACCCTCACCCTGCCTCAACCAACACCTAAACCCTCACCATCACCCCCGCCTCATCCAACACTGACACCCTCACCCCCGCCTCAACAAACACTGAAACCCTCACCCTCATCCCCGCCTCAACCAACACTAAAACCCTCACCCCCGCCTCAACCAACACTGAAACCCTCAACCCCGCCTCAACCAATACTGAAACTCTCACCCCCGCCTTAACCAACACTGACACCCTCACCCCCGCCTCAACCAACACTGAAACCCTCACCCTCATCCCCGCCTCATCCAACACTGAAACCCTCACCCCCGCCTCAACCAACACTGAAACCCTCACCCCCGCCTCAACCAACACTGACACCCTCACCCCCGCCTCAACCAACACTAAAACCCTCACCCTCACTCCCGCCTCATCCAACACTGAAACCCTCACCCCCGCCTCATCCAACACTGAAACCCTCACCCCCGCCTCATCCAACACTGAAACCCTCACCCTCACCCCCGCCTCAACCAACACTGAAACCCTCACCCCCGCCTCATCCAACACTGAAACCCTCACCCTCAACCCCGCCTCAACCAACACTTAAACCCTCACCCTCACCCAGCCTCAACCAACACTGAAACCCTCACCCTCACCCCCGCCTCAACCAACACTGAAACCCTCAACCCCGCCTCAACCAACACTAAATCCCTCACCCCCGCCTCAACCAACACTGAAACCCTCACCCTCACCCCCGCCTCAACCAACACTGACACCCTCTACCCCGCCTCATCCAACACTGACACCCTCACCCCCGCCACATCCAACACTGAAACCCTCACCCTCACCCCCGCCTCAACCAACACTAAAACCCTCAACCCCGCCTCAACCAACACTAAATCCCTCACCCCCACCTCAACCAACACTGAAACTCTCACCCTCACCCCCGCCTCATCCAACACTGACACCCTCACCCCCGCCTCAACCAACACTGAAACCCTCACCCCCGCCTCAACCAACACTGAAACCCTCACCCCCGCCTCAACCAACACTGAAACCCTCACCCCCGCCTCAACCAATACTGAAACCCTCACTCTCACCCCCGCCTCATCCAACACTGACACCCTCACCCCCGCCTCAACCAACACTGAAACCCTCACCCTCATCCCCGCCTCATCCAACACTGAAACCCTCACCCCCGCCTCAACCAACACTGAAACCCTCACCCCCGCCTCAACCAACACTGACACCCTCACCCCCGCCTCAACCAACACTAAAACCCTCACCCCCGCCTCAACCAACACTAAAACCCTCACCCTCACTCCCGCCTCATCCAACACTGAAACCCTCACCCCCGCCTCATCCAACACTGAAACCCTCACCCCCGCCTCATCCAACACTGAAACCCTAACCCTCACCCCCGCCTCAACCAACACTGAAACCCTCACCCCCGCCTCATCCAACACTGAAACCCTCACCCTCAACCCCGCCTCAACCAACACTTAAACCCTCACCCTCACCCCGCCTCAACCAACACTGAAACCCTCACCCTCACCCCCGCCTCAACCAACACTGAAACCCTCAACCCCGCCTCAACCAACACTAAATCCCTCACCCCCGCCTCAACCAACACTGAAACCCTCACCCTCACCCCCGCCTCAACCAACACTGACACCCTGTACCCCGCCTCATCCAACACTGACACCCTCACCCCCGCCACATCCAACACTGAAACCCTCACCCTCACCCCCGCCTCAACCAACACTAAAACCCTCAACCCCGCCTCAACCAACACTAAATCCCTCACCCCCGCCTCAACCAACACTGAAACCCTCACCCTCACCCCCGCCTCATCCAACACTGACACCCTCACCCCCGCCTCAACCAACACTGAAACCCTCATCCCCGCCTCAACCAACACTGAAACCCTCACCCCCGCCTCAACCAACACTGAAACCCTCACCCCCGCCTCAACCAATACTGAAACCCTCACTCTCACCCCCGCCTCATCCAACACTGACACCCTTACCCCCGCCTCAACCAACACTGAAACCCTCACCCTCATCCCCGCCTCATCCAACACTGAAACCCTCACCCCCGCCTCAACCAACACTGAAACCCTCACCCCCGCCTCAACCAACACTGACACCCTCACCCCCGCCTCAACCAACACTAAAACCCTCACCCCCGCCTCAACCAACACTAAAACCCTCACCCTCACTCCCGCCTCATCCAACACTGAAACCCTCACCCCCGCCTCATCCAACACTGAAACCCTCACCCCCGCCTCATCCAACACTGAAACCCTCACCCTCACCCCCGCCTCAACCAACACTGAAACCCTCACCCCCGCCTCATCCAACACTGAAACCCTCACCTTCAACCCCGCCTCAACCAACACTTAAACCCTCACCCTCACCCCGCCTCAACCAACACTGAAACCCTCACCCTCACCCCCGCCTCAACCAACACTGAAACCCTCAACCCCGCCTCAACCAACACTAAATCCCTCACCCCCGCCTCAACCAACATTGAAACCCTCACCCTCACCCCCGCCTCAACCAACACTGACACCCTCTACCCCGCCTCATCCAACACTGACACCCTCACCCCCGCCACATCCAACACTGAAACCCTCACCCTCACCCCCGCCTCAACCAACACTAAAACCCTCAACCCCGCCTCAACCAACACTAAATCCCTCACCCCCGCCTCAACCAACACTGAAACCCTCACCCTCACCCCCGCCTCAACCAACACTGAAACCCTCACCCCCGCCTCAACCAACACTAAAACCCTCACCCCCGCCTCAACCAACACTGAAACCCTCACCCCCGCCTCAACCAACACTGAAACCCTTACCCCCGCCTCAACAAACACTGACACCCTCACCCCCGCCTCAACCAACACTAAAACCCTCACCCCCGCCTCAACCAACACTGAAACCCTCACCCCCGCCTCAACCAACACTGAAACCCTCACCCCCGCCTCAACCAACACTGAAACCCTCACCCTCAACCCCGCCTTAACCAACACTAAAACCCTCACCCTCACCCCCGCCTCATCCAACACTGAAACCCTCACCCCCGCCTCAACCAACACTAAAACCCTCACCCCCGCCTCAACCAACACTGACACCCTCACCCCCACCTCAACCAACACTGAAACCCTCACCCCCGCCTCAACCAACACTGAAACCCTCACCCCCGCCTCAACCAACACTAAAACCCTCACCCCCGCCTCAACCAACACTAAAACCCTCACCCCCGCCTCAACCAACACTAAAACCCTCACCCCCGCCTCAACCAACACTAAAACCCTCAACCTGCCTCATCCAACACTGACACCCTCACCCCCGCCTCATCCAACACTGACACCCTCACCCCCGTCTCAACCAACACTGAAACCCTCACCCCCGCCTCAACCAACACTGAAACCCTCACCCCCGCCTCAACCAATACCGAAACCCTCACCCTCACCCCCGCCTCATCCAACACTGAAACCCTCACCCCCGCCTCAACCAACACTGAAACCCTCACCCTCACCCCCGCCTCAACCAACACTGAAACCCTCACCCCCGCCTCAACCAACACTGAAGCCCTCACCCTCACCCCCGCCTCAACCAACACTGAAACCCTCACCCTCACCCCCGCCTCAACCAACACTAAAACCCTCACCCCCGCCTCAACCAACACTGAAACCCTCACCCCCGCCTCAACCAACACTAAAACCCTAACCCTCACTCCCGCCTCATCCAACACTGAAACCCTCAGCCCCGCCTCATCCAACACTGAAACCCTCACCCTCACCCCCGCCTCAACCAACACTGAAACCCTCAGCCCCGCCTCATCCAACACTGAAACCCTCACCCTCAACCCCGCCTCAACCAACACTTAAAGCCTCACCCTCACCCCGCCTCAACCAACACCTAAACCCTCACCATCACCCCCGCCTCATCCAACACTGACACCCTCACCCCCGCCTCAACAAACACTGAAACCCTCACCCTCATCCCCGCCTCAACCAACACTAAAACCCTCACCCCCGCCTCAACCAACACTGAAACCCTCAACCCCGCCTCAACCAATACTGAAACTCTAACCCCCGCCTTAACCAACACTGACACCCTCACCCCCGCCTCAACCAACACTGAAACCCTCACTCTCATCCCCGCCTCATCCAACACTGAAACCCTCACCCCCGCCTCAACCAACACTGAAACCCACACCCCCGCCTCAACCAACACTAAAACCCTCACCCCCGCCTCAACCAACACTAAAACCCTCACCCTCACTCCCGCCTCATCCAACACTGAAACCCTCACCCCCGCCTCATCCAACACTGAAACCCTCACCCCCGCCTCATCCAACACTGAAAACCTCACCCTCACCCCCGCCTCAACCAACACTGAAACCCTCACCCCCGCCTCATCCAACACTGAAACCCTCACCCTCAACCCCGCCTCAACCAACACTTAAACCCTCACCCTCACCCCGCCTCAACCAACACTGAAACCCTCACCCTCACCCCCGCCTCAACCAACACTGAAACCCTCAACCCCGCCTCAACCAACACTAAATCCCTCACCCCCGCCTCAACCAACACTGAAACCCTCACCCTCACTCCCGCCTCAACCAACACTGACACCCTCTACCCCGCCTCATCCAACACTGACACCCTCACCCTCAACCCCGCCTCAACCAACACTGAAACCCTCAGCCCCGCCTCATCCAACACTAAAACCCTCACCCCCGCCTCAACCAATACTGAAACCCTCAACCCCGCCTCAACCAACACTAAATCCCTCACCCCCGCCTCAACCAACACTGAAACCCTCACCCTCACCCCCGCCTCAACCAACACTGAAACCCTCACCCCCGCCTCAACCAACACTGAAACCCTCACCCCCGCCTCAACAAACACTGAAACCCTCACCCTCACCCCCGCCTCAACCAACACTAAAACCCTCACCCCCGCCTCAACCAACACTGAAACCCTCATCCCCGCCTCAACAAACACTGAAACCCTCACCCTCACCCCCGCCTCAACCAACACTAAAACCCTCACCCCCGCCTCAACCAACACTGAAACCCTCACCCCCGCCTCAACAAACACTGACACCCTCACCCCCGCCTCAACCAACACTAAAACCCTCACCCCCGCCTCAACCAACACTGAAACCCTCACCCCCGCCTCAACCAACACTGAAACCCTCACCCCGCCTCAACCAACACTGAAACCCTCACCCTCAACCCCGCCTTAACCAACACTAAAACCCTCACCCTCACCCCCGCCTCATCCAACACTGAAACCCTCACCCCCGCCTCAACCAACACTAAAACCCTCACCCCCGCCTCAACCAACACTGAAACCCTCACCCCCGCCTCAACCAACACTAAAACCCTCACCCCCGCCTCAACCAACACTAAAACCCTCACCCCCGCCTCAACCAACACTAAAACCCTCACCCTCACTCCCGCCTCATCCAACACTGAAACCCTCACCCCCGCCTCAACCAACACTAAAACCCTCAACCCCGCCTCATCCAACACTCACACCCTCACCCCCGCCTCATCCAACACTGACACCCTCACCCCCGCCTCAACCAACACTGAAACCCTCACCCCCGCCTCAACCAACACTGAAACCCTCACCCCCGCCTCAACCAACACTGAAACCCTCACCCCCGCCTCAACCAACACTGAAACCCTTACCCCCGCCTCAACCAATACTGAAACCCTCACCCTCACCCCCGCCTCATCCAACACTGAAACCCTCACCCCCGCCTCAACCAACACTGAAACCCTCACCCTCACCCCCGCCTCAACCAACACTGAAACCCTCACCCCCGCCTCAACCAACACTGAAGCCCTCACCCTCACCCCCGCCTCAACCAACACTGAAACCCTCACCCTCACCCCCGCCTCAACCAACACTAAAACCCTCACCCCCGCCTCAACCAACACTGAAACCCTCACCCCCGCCTCAACCAACACTAAAACCCTCACCCTCACTCCCGCCTCATCCAAAACTGAAACCCTCAGCCCCGCCTCATCCAACACTGAAACCCTCACCCTCAACCCCGCCTCAACCAACACTGAAACCCTCAGCCCCGCCTCATCCAACACTGAAACCCTCACCCTCAACCCCGCCTCAACCAACACTTAAACCCTCACCCTCACCCCGCCTCAACCAACACCTAAACCCTCACCATCACCCCCGCCTCAACCAACACTGAAACCCTCAACCCCGCCTCAACCAACACTAAATCCCTCACCCCCGCCTCAACCAACACTGAAACCCTCACCCTCACCCCCGCCTCAACCAACACTGAAACCCTCACCCCCGCCTCAACCAAAACTAAAACCCTTACCCCTGCCTTAACCAACACTGAAACCCTCACCCTCACCCCCGCCTCATCCAACACTGAAACCCTCACCCTCACCCCCGCCTCAACCAACACTGACACCCTCACCCCCGCCTCATCCAACACTGACACCCTCACCCCCGCCTCATCCAACACTGAAACCCTCACCCTCACCCCCGCCTCAACCAACACTAAAACGCTCACCCCCGCCTCAACCAACACTGAAACCCTCACCCCCGCCTCAACCAACACTAAAACCCTCACCCTCACTCCCGCCTCATCCAACACTGAAACCCTCACCCTCACCCCCGCCTCATCCAACACTGAAACCCTCACCCCCGCCTCATCCAACACTGAAACCCTCACCCTCACCCCCGCCTCAACCAACACTGAAACCCTCACCCCCGCCTCAACCAACACTAAAACCCTCAACCCCGCCTCAACCAATACTGAAACCCTCACCCCCGCCTCAACCAACACTGAAACCCTCACCCTCATCCCCGCCTCATCCAACACTGAAACCCTCAACCCTGCCTCAACCAACACTAAAACCCTCACCCCCCCGCCTCAACCAACACTGAAACCCTCACCCCCACCTCAACCAACCCTGAAACCCTCACCCCCGCCTCAACCAATACTGAAACCCTCACCCACGCCTCAACCAACACTGACACTCTCACCCCCGCCTCAACCAACACTAAAACCCTCACCCTCACCCCCGCCTCAACCAACACTAAAACCCTCACCCCCGCCTCAACCAACACTGAAACCCTCACCCCCGCCTCAACCAATACTGAAACCCTCAACCCCGCCTCAACCAACACTAAATCCCTCACCCCCGCCTCAACCAACACTGGAACCCTCACCCTCACCCCCGCCTCAACCAACACTGAAACCCTCACCCCCGCCTCAACCAACACTGAAACCCTCACCCCCGCCTCAACAAACACTGAAACCCTCACCCCCACCTCAACCAACACTGACACCCTCACCCCCGCCTCAACCAACACTAAAACCCTCACCCCCGCCTCAACCAACACTGACACCCTCACCCCCGCCTCAACCAACACTAAAACCCTCACCCCCGCCTCAACCAACACTAAAACCCTTACCCCCGCCTCAACCAACACTGAAACCCTCACCCCCGCCTCAACCAACACTGAAACCCTCAACCCCACCTCAACCAACACTGAAACCCTCACCCTCACCCCCGCCTTAACCAACACTAAAACCCTCACCCTCACCCCCGCCTCATCCAACACTGACACCCTCACCCCCGCCTCAACCAACACTAAAACCCTCACCCCCGCCTCAACCAACACTGACACCCTCACCCCCACCTCAACCAACACTGAAACCCTCACCACCGCCTCAACCAACACTGAAACCCTCACCCCCGCCTCAACCAACACTAAAACCCTCACCCCCGCCTCAACCAACACTAAAACCCTCACCCCCGCCTCAACCAACACTAAAACCCTCACCCCCGCCTCAACCAACACTAAAACCCTCACCCTCACTCCCGCCTCATCCAACACTGAAACCCTCACCCCCGCCTCAACCAACACTAAAACCCTCAACCCCGCCTCATCCAACACTGACACCCTCACCCCCGCCTCATCCAACACTGACACCCTCACCCCCGCCTCAACCAACACTGAAACCCTCACCCCCGCCTCAACCAACACTGAAACCCTCACCCCCGCCTCAACCAACACTGAAACCCTCACCCCCGCCTCAACCAACACTGAAACCCTCACCCCCGCCTCAACCAATACTGAAACCCTCACCCTCACCCCCGCCTCATCCAACACTGAAACCCTCACCCCCGCCTCAACCAACACTGAAACCCTCACCCTCACCCCCGCCTCAACCAACACTAAAACCTTCACCTCTGCCTCAACCAACACTGAAACCCTCACCCTCACCCCCGCCTCAACCAACACTAAAACCCTCACCCCCGCCTCAACCAACACTGAAACCCTCGACCCTGCCCCCGCCTCAACCAACACTAAAACCCTCACCCCCGCCTCAACCAACACTGAAACCCTCACCCCCGCCTCAACCAACACTGACACCCTCACCCCGCCTCAACCAACACTGACACCCTCACCCTCAACCCCGCCTTAACCAACACTAAAACCCTCACCCTCAACCCGCCTCAACCAACACTAAAACCCTCACCCCCGCCTCAACCAACACTGAAACCCTCACCCTCACCCCCGCCTCATCCAACACTGAAACCCTCACCCCCGCCTCAACCAACACTGAAACCCTCACCCTCACCCCCGCCTCAACCAACACTAAAACCTTCACCCCTGCCTCAACCAACACTGAAACCCTCACCCTCACCCCCGCCTCAACCAACACTAAAACCCTCACCCCCGCCTCAACCAACACTGAAACCCTCGACCTCGCCCCCGCCTCAACCAACACTAAAACTCTCACCCCCGCCTCAACCAACACTGAAACCCTCACCCCCGCCTCAACCAACACTGATACCCTCACCCCGCCTCAACCAACACTGACACCCTCACCCTCAACCCCGCCTTAACCAACACTAAAACCCTCACCCTCAACCCGCCTCAACCAACACTAAAACCCTCACCCCCGCCTCAACCAACACTGAAACCCTCACCCCCGCCTCAACCAACACTAAAACCCTCACCCTCACTCCCGCCTCATCCAACACTGAAACCCTCACCCTCACCCCCGCCTCAACCAACACTGAAACCCTCACCCTCACCCCCGCCTCAACCAATGCTAAAACCCTCACCCCCGCCTCAAACAACACTGAAACCCTCACCCCCGCCTCATCCAAAACTGAAACCCTCACCCTCACCCCCGCCTCAACCAACACTGAAACCCTCAGCCCCGCCTCATCCAACACTGAAACCCTCACCCTCAACCCCGCCTCAACCAACACTTAAACCCTTACCCTCACCCCGCCTCAACCAACACCTAAACCCTCACCATCACCCCCGCCTCAACCAACACTGAAACCCTCAACCCCGCCTCAACCAACACTAAATCCCTCACCCCCGCCTCAACCAACACTGAAACCCTCACCCTCACCCCCGCCTCAACCAACACTGAAACCCTCACCCCCGCCTCAACCAACATTAAAACCCTCACCCCTGCCTCAACCAACACTGAAACCCTCACCCTCACCCCCGCCTCATCCAACACTGAAACCCTCACCCTCACCCCCGCCTCAACCAACACTGACACCCTCACCCCCGCCTCATCCAACACTGACACCCTCACCCCCGCCTCATCCAACACTGAAACCCTCACCTTCACCCCTGCCTCAACCAACACTAAAACGCTCACCCCCGCCTCAACCAACACTGAAACCCTCACCCCCGCCTCAACCAACACTAAAACCCTCACCCTCACTCCCGCCTCATCCAACACTGAAACCCTCACCCTCACCCCCGCCTCATCCAACACTGAAACCCTCACCCCCGCCTCATCCAACACTGAAACCCTCACCCTCACCCCCGCCTCAACCAACACTAAAACCTTCACCCCTGCCTCAACCAACACTGAAACCCTCACCCTCACCCCCGCCTCAACCAACACTGAAACCCTCACCCTCACCCCCGCCTCAACCAATGCTGAAACCCTCACCCCCGCCTCAAACAACACTGAAACCCTCACCCCCGCCTCATCCAAAACTGAAACCCTCACCCTCACCCCCGCAACAACCAACACTGACACCCTCTACCCCGCCTCATCCAACACTGACACCCTCACCCCCGCCACATCCAACACTGAAACCCTCACCCTCACCCCCGCCTCAACCAACACTAAAACCCTCAACCCCGCCTCAACCAACACTAAATCCCTCACCCCCGCCTCAACCAACACTGAAACCCTCACCCTCACCCCTGCCTCAACCAACACTGAAACCCTCACCCCCGCCTCAACAAACACTGAAACCCTCACCCCCGCCTCAACAAACACTGAAACCCTCACCCTCACCCCCGCCTCAACCAACACTAAAACCCTCACCCCCGCCTCAACCAACACTGAAACCCTCACCCCCGCCTCAACAAACACTGACACCCTCACCCCCGCCTCAACCAACACTAAAACCCTCACCCCCGCCTCAACCAACACTGAAACCCTCACCCCCGCCTCAACCAACACTGAAACCCTCACCCCCGCCTCAACCAACACTGAAACCCTCACCCTCAACCCCGCCTTAACCAACACTAAAACCCTCACCCTCACCCCCGCCTCATCCAACACTGAAACCCTCACCCCTGCCTCAACCAACACTAAAACCCTCACCCCCGCCTCAACCAACACTGACACCCTCACCCCCACCTCAACCAACACTGAAACCCTCACCCCCGCCTCAACCAACACTGAAACCCTCACCCCCGCCTCAACCAACACTAAAACCCTCACCCCCGCCTCAACCAACACTAAAACCCTCACCCCCGCCTCAACCAACACTAAAACCCTCACCCCCGCCTCAACCAACACTAAAACCCTCAACCTGCCTCATCCAACACTGACACCCTCACCCCCGCCTCATCCAACACTGACACCCTCACCCCCGCCTCAACCAACACTGAAACCCTCACCCCCGCCTCAACCAACACTGAAACCCTCACCCCCGCCTCAACCAATACTGAAACCCTCACCCTCACCCCCGCCTCATCCAACACTGAAACCCTCACCCCCGCCTCAACCAACACTGAAACCCTCACCCTCACCCCCGCCTCAACCAACACTGAAACCCTCACCCCCGCCTCAACCAACACTGAAGCCCTCACCCTCACCCCCGCCTCAACCAACACTGAAACCCTCACCCTCACCCCCGCCTCAACCAACACTAAAACCCTCACCCCCGCCTCAACCAACACTGAAACCCTCACCCCCGCCTCAACCAACACTAAAACCCTAACCCTCACTCCCGCCTCATCCAACACTGAAACCCTCAGCCCCGCCTCATCCAACACTGAAACCCTCACCCTCACCCCCGCCTCAACCAACACTGAAACCCTCAGCCCCGCCTCATCCAACACTGAAACCCTCACCCTCAACCCCGCCTCAACCAACACTTAAAGCCTCACCCTCACCCCGCCTCAACCAACACCTAAACCCTCACCATCACCCCCGCCTCATCCAACACTGACACCCTCACCCCCGCCTCAACAAACACTGAAACCCTCACCCTCATCCCCGCCTCAACCAACACTAAAACCCTCACCCCCGCCTCAACCAACACTGAAACCCTCAACCCCGCCTCAACCAATACTGAAACTCTCACCCCCGCCTTAACCAACACTGACACCCTCACCCCCGCCTCAACCAACACTGAAACCCTCACTCTCATCCCCGCCTCATCCAACACTGAAACCCTCACCCCCGCCTCAACCAACACTGAAACCCACACCCCCGCCTCAACCAACACTGACACCCTCACCCCCGCCTCAACCAACACTAAAACCCTCACCCTCACTCCCGCCTCATCCAACACTGAAACCCTCACCCCCGCCTCATCCAACACTGAAACCCTCACCCCCGCCTCATCCAACACTGAAACCCTCACCCTCACCCCCGCCTCAACCAACACTGAAACCCTCACCCCCGCCTCATCCAACACTGAAACCCTCACCCTCAACCCCGCCTCAACCAACACTTAAACCCTCACCCTCACCCCGCCTCAACCAACACTGAAACCCTCACCCTCACCCCCGCCTCAACCAACACTGAAACCCTCAACCCCGCCTCAACCAACACTAAATCCCTCACCCCCGCCTCAACCAACACTGAAACCCTCACCCTCACTCCCGCCTCAACCAACACTGACACCCTCTACCCCGCCTCATCCAACACTGACACCCTCACCCTCAACCCCGCCTCAACCAACACTGAAACCCTCAGCCCCGCCTCATCCAACACTAAAACCCTCACCCCCGCCTCAACCAATACTGAAACCCTCAACCCCGCCTCAACCAACACTAAATCCCTCACCCCCGCCTCAACCAACACTGAAACCCTCACCCTCACCCCCGCCTCAACCAACACTGAAACCCTCACCCCCGCCTCAACCAACACTGAAACCCTCACCCCCGCCTCAACAAACACTGAAACCCTCACCCTCACCCCCGCCTCAACCAACACTAAAACCCTCACCCCCGCCTCAACCAACACTGAAACCCTCATCCCCGCCTCAACAAACACTGAAACCCTCACCCTCACCCCCGCCTCAACCAACACTAAAACCCTCACCCCCGCCTCAACCAACACTGAAACCCTCACCCCCGCCTCAACAAACACTGACACCCTCACCCCCGCCTCAACCAACACTAAAACCCTCACCCCCGCCTCAACCAACACTGAAACCCTCACCCCCGCCTCAACCAACACTGAAACCCTCACCCCGCCTCAACCAACACTGAAACCCTCACCCTCAACCCCGCCTTAACCAACACTAAAACCCTCACCCTCACCCCCGCCTCATCCAACACTGAAACCCTCACCCCCGCCTCAACCAACACTAAAACCCTCACCCCCGCCTCAACCAACACTGAAACCCTCACCCCCGCCTCAACCAACACTAAAACCCTCACCCCCGCCTCAACCAACACTAAAACCCTCACCCCCGCCTTAACCAACACTAAAACCCTCACCCTCACTCCCGCCTCATCCAACACTGAAACCCTCACCCCCGCCTCAACCAACACTAAAACCCTCAACCCCGCCTCATCCAACACTCACACCCTCACCCCCACCTCATCCAACACTGACACCCTCACCCCCGCCTCAACCAACACTGAAACCCTCACCCCCGCCTCAACCAACACTGAAACCCTCACCCCCGCCTCAACCAACACTGAAACCCTCACCCCCGCCTCAACCAACACTGAAACCCTCACCCCCGCCTCAACCAATACTGAAACCCTCACCCTCACCCCCGCCTCATCCAACACTGAAACCCTCACCCCCGCCTCAACCAACACTGAAACCCTCACCCTCACCCCCGCCTCAACCAACACTGAAACCCTCACCCCCGCCTCAACCAACACTGAAGCCCTCACCCTCACCCCCGCCTCAACCAACACTGAAACCCTCACCCTCACCCCCGCCTCAACCAACACTAAAACCCTCACCCCCGCCTCAACCAACACTGAAACCCTCACCCCCGCCTCAACCAACACTAAAACCCTCACCCTCACTCCCGCCTCATCCAAAACTGAAACCCTCAGCCCCGCCTCATCCAACACTGAAACCCTCACCCTCAACCCCGCCTCAACCAACACTGAAACCCTCAGCCCCACCTCATCCAACACTGAAACCCTCACCCTCAACCCCGCCTCAACCAACACTTAAACCCTCACCCTCACCCCGCCTCAACCAACACCTAAACCCTCACCATCACCCCCGCCTCAACCAACACTGAAACCCTCAACCCCGCCTCAACCAACACTAAATCCCTCACCCCCGCCTCAACCAACACTGAAACCCTCACCCTCACCCCCGCCTCAACCAACACTGAAACCCTCACCCCCGCCTCAACCAAAACTAAAACCCTTACCCCTGCCTTAACCAACACTGAAACCCTCACCCTCACCCCCGCCTCATCCAACACTGAAACCCTCACCCTCACCCCCGCCTCAACCAACACTGACACCCTCACCCCCGCCTCATCCAACACTGACACCCTCACCCCCGCCTCATCCAACACTGAAACCCTCACCCTCACCCCCGCCTCAACCAACACTAAAACGCTCACCCCCGCCTCAACCAACACTGAAACCCTCACCCCCGCCTCAACCAACACTAAAACCCTCACCCTCACTCCCGCCTCATCCAACACTGAAACCCTCACCCTCACCCCCGCCTCATCCAACACTGAAACCCTCACCCCCGCCTCATCCAACACTGAAACCCTCACCCTCACCCCCGCCTCAACCAACACTGAAACCCTCACCCCCGCCTCAACCAACACTAAAACCCTCAACCCCGCCTCAACCAATACTGAAACCCTCACCCCCGCCTCAACCAACACTGAAACCCTCACCCTCATCCCCGCCTCATCCAACACTGAAACCCTCAACCCTGCCTCAACCAACACTAAAACCCTCACCCCCCCGCCTCAACCAACACTGAAACCCTCACCCCCACCTCAACCAACCCTGAAACCCTCACCCCCGCCTCAACCAATACTGAAACCCTCACCCACGCCTCAACCAACACTGACACTCTCACCCCCGCCTCAACCAACACTAAAACCCTCACCCTCACCCCCGCCTCAACCAACACTAAAACCCTCACCCCCGCCTCAACCAACACTGAAACCCTCACCCCCGCCTCAACCAATACTGAAACCCTCAACCCCGCCTCAACCAACACTAAATCCCTCACCCCCGCCTCAACCAACACTGGAACCCTCACCCTCACCCCCGCCTCAACCAACACTGAAACCCTCACCCCCGCCTCAACCAACACTGAAACCCTCACCCCCGCCTCAACAAACACTGAAACCCTCACCCCCACCTCAACCAACACTGACACCCTCATCCCCGCCTCAACCAACACTAAAACCCTCACCCCCGCCTCAACCAACACTGAAACCCTCACCCCCGCCTCAACCAACACTGAAACCCTCACCCTCACCCCCGCCTTAACCAACACTAAAACCCTCACCCCCGCCTCAACCAACACTGACACCCTCACCCCCGCCTCAACCAACACTAAAACCCTCACCCCCGCCTCAACCAACACTAAAACCCTTACCCCCGCCTCAACCAACACTGAAACCCTCACCCCCGCCTCAACCAACACTGAAACCCTCAACCCCGCCTCAACCAACACTGAAACCCTCACCCTCACCCCCGCCTTAACCAACACTAAAACCCTCACCCTCACCCCCGCCTCATCCAACACTGACACCCTCACCCCCGCCTCAACCAACACTAAAACCCTCACCCCCGCCTCAACCAACACTGACACCCTCACCCCCACCTCAACCAACACTGAAACCCTCACCACCGCCTCAACCAACACTGAAACCCTCACCCCCGCCTCAACCAACACTAAAACCCTCACCCCCGCCTCAACCAACACTAAAACCCTCACCCCCGCCTCAACCAACACTAAAACCCTCACCCCCGCCTCAACCAACACTAAAACCCTCACCCTCACTCCCGCCTCATCCAACACTGAAACCCTCACCCCCGCCTCAACCAACACTAAAACCCTCAACCCCGCCTCATCCAACACTGACACCCTCACCCCCGCCTCATCCAACACTGAAACCCTCACCCCCGCCTCATCCAACACTGAAACCCTCACCCTCACCCCCGCCTCAACCAACACTGAAACCCTCACCCCCGCCTCATCCAACACTGAAACCCTCACCCTCACCCCCGCCTCAACCAACACTGAAACCCTCACCCCCGCCTCAACCAACATTAAAACCCTCACCCCTGCCTCAACCAACACTGAAACCCTCACCCTCACCCCCGCCTCATCCAACACTGAAACCCTCACCCTCACCCCCGCCTCAACCAACACTGACACCCTCACCCCCGCCTCATCCAACACTGACACCCTCACCCCCGCCTCATCCAACACTGAAACCCTCACCTTCACCCCTGCCTCAACCAACACTAAAACGCTCACCCCCGCCTCAACCAACACTGAAACCCTCACCCCCGCCTCAACCAACACTAAAACCCTCACCCTCACTCCCGCCTCATCCAACACTGAAACCCTCACCCTCACCCCCGCCTCATCCAACACTGAAACCCTCACCCCCGCCTCATCCAACACTGAAACCCTCACCCTCACCCCCGCCTCAACCAACACTAAAACCTTCACCCCTGCCTCAACCAACACTGAAACCCTCACCCTCACCCCCGCCTCAACCAACACTGAAACCCTCACCCTCACCCCCGCCTCAACCAATGCTGAAACCCTCACCCCCGCCTCAAACAACACTGAAACCCTCACCCCCGCCTCATCCAAAACTGAAACCCTCACCCTCACCCCCGCCTCAACCAACACTGACACCCTCTACCCCGCCTCATCCAACACTGACACCCTCACCCCCGCCACATCCAACACTGAAACCCTCACCCTCACCCCCGCCTCAACCAACACTAAAACCCTCAACCCCGCCTCAACCAACACTAAATCCCTCACCCCCGCCTCAACCAACACTGAAACCCTCACCCTCACCCCTGCCTCAACCAACACTGAAACCCTCACCCCCGCCTCAACAAACACTGAAACCCTCACCCCCGCCTCAACAAACACTGAAACCCTCACCCTCACCCCCGCCTCAACCAACACTAAAACCCTCACCCCCGCCTCAACCAACACTGAAACCCTCACCCCCGCCTCAACAAACACTGACACCCTCACCCCCGCCTCAACCAACACTAAAACCCTCACCCCCGCCTCAACCAACACTGAAACCCTCACCCCCGCCTCAACCAACACTGAAACCCTCACCCCCGCCTCAACCAACACTGAAACCCTCACCCTCAACCCCGCCTTAACCAACACTAAAACCCTCACCCTCACCCCCGCCTCATCCAACACTGAAACCCTCACCCCTGCCTCAACCAACACTAAAACCCTCACCCCCGCCTCAACCAACACTGACACCCTCACCCCCACCTCAACCAACACTGAAACCCTCACCCCCGCCTCAACCAACACTGAAACCCTCACCCCCGCCTCAACCAACACTAAAACCCTCACCCCCGCCTCAACCAACACTAAAACCCTCACCCCCGCCTCAACCAACACTAAAACCCTCACCCCCGCCTCAACCAACACTAAAACCCTCAACCTGCCTCATCCAACACTGACACCCTCACCCCCGCCTCATCCAACACTGACACCCTCACCCCCGCCTCAACCAACACTGAAACCCTCACCCCCGCCTCAACCAACACTGAAACCCTCACCCCCGCCTCAACCAATACTGAAACCCTCACCCTCACCCCCGCCTCATCCAACACTGAAACCCTCACCCCCGCCTCAACCAACACTGAAACCCTCACCCTCACCCCCGCCTCAACCAACACTGAAACCCTCACCCCCGCCTCAACCAACACTGAAGCCCTCACCCTCACCCCCGCCTCAACCAACACTGAAACCCTCACCCTCACCCCCGCCTCAACCAACACTAAAACCCTCACCCCCGCCTCAACCAACACTGAAACCCTCACCCCCGCCTCAACCAACACTAAAACCCTAACCCTCACTCCCGCCTCATCCAACACTGAAACCCTCAGCCCCGCCTCATCCAACACTGAAACCCTCACCCTCACCCCCGCCTCAACCAACACTGAAACCCTCAGCCCCGCCTCATCCAACACTGAAACCCTCACCCTCAACCCCGCCTCAACCAACACTTAAAGCCTCACCCTCACCCCGCCTCAACCAACACCTAAACCCTCACCATCACCCCCGCCTCATCCAACACTGACACCCTCACCCCCGCCTCAACAAACACTGAAACCCTCACCCTCATCCCCGCCTCAACCAACACTAAAACCCTCACCCCCGCCTCAACCAACACTGAAACCCTCAACCCCGCCTCAACCAATACTGAAACTCTCACCCCCGCCTTAACCAACACTGACACCCTCACCCCCGCCTCAACCAACACTGAAACCCTCACTCTCATCCCCGCCTCATCCAACACTGAAACCCTCACCCCCGCCTCAACCAACACTGAAACCCACACCCCCGCCTCAACCAACACTGACACCCTCACCCCCGCCTCAACCAACACTAAAACCCTCACCCTCACTCCCGCCTCATCCAACACTGAAACCCTCACCCCCGCCTCATCCAACACTGAAACCCTCACCCCCGCCTCATCCAACACTGAAACCCTCACCCTCACCCCCGCCTCAACCAACACTGAAACCCTCACCCCCGCCTCATCCAACACTGAAACCCTCACCCTCAACCCCGCCTCAACCAACACTTAAACCCTCACCCTCACCCCGCCTCAACCAACACTGAAACCCTCACCCTCACCCCCGCCTCAACCAACACTGAAACCCTCAACCCCGCCTCAACCAACACTAAATCCCTCACCCCCGCCTCAACCAACACTGAAACCCTCACCCTCACTCCCGCCTCAACCAACACTGACACCCTCTACCCCGCCTCATCCAACACTGACACCCTCACCCTCAACCCCGCCTCAACCAACACTGAAACCCTCAGCCCCGCCTCATCCAACACTAAAACCCTCACCCCCGCCTCAACCAATACTGAAACCCTCAACCCCGCCTCAACCAACACTAAATCCCTCACCCCCGCCTCAACCAACACTGAAACCCTCACCCTCACCCCCGCCTCAACCAACACTGAAACCCTCACCCCCGCCTCAACCAACACTGAAACCCTCACCCCCGCCTCAACAAACACTGAAACCCTCACCCTCACCCCCGCCTCAACCAACACTAAAACCCTCACCCCCGCCTCAACCAACACTGAAACCCTCATCCCCGCCTCAACAAACACTGAAACCCTCACCCTCACCCCCGCCTCAACCAACACTAAAACCCTCACCCCCGCCTCAACCAACACTGAAACCCTCACCCCCGCCTCAACAAACACTGACACCCTCACCCCCGCCTCAACCAACACTAAAACCCTCACCCCCGCCTCAACCAACACTGAAACCCTCACCCCCGCCTCAACCAACACTGAAACCCTCACCCCGCCTCAACCAACACTGAAACCCTCACCCTCAACCCCGCCTTAACCAACACTAAAACCCTCACCCTCACCCCCGCCTCATCCAACACTGAAACCCTCACCCCCGCCTCAACCAACACTAAAACCCTCACCCCCGCCTCAACCAACACTGAAACCCTCACCCCCGCCTCAACCAACACTAAAACCCTCACCCCCGCCTCAACCAACACTAAAACCCTCACCCCCGCCTTAACCAACACTAAAACCCTCACCCTCACTCCCGCCTCATCCAACACTGAAACCCTCACCCCCGCCTCAACCAACACTAAAACCCTCAACCCCGCCTCATCCAACACTCACACCCTCACCCCCACCTCATCCAACACTGACACCCTCACCCCCGCCTCAACCAACACTGAAACCCTCACCCCCGCCTCAACCAACACTGAAACCCTCACCCCCGCCTCAACCAACACTGAAACCCTCACCCCCGCCTCAACCAACACTGAAACCCTCACCCCCGCCTCAACCAATACTGAAACCCTCACCCTCACCCCCGCCTCATCCAACACTGAAACCCTCACCCCCGCCTCAACCAACACTGAAACCCTCACCCTCACCCCCGCCTCAACCAACACTGAAACCCTCACCCCCGCCTCAACCAACACTGAAGCCCTCACCCTCACCCCCGCCTCAACCAACACTGAAACCCTCACCCTCACCCCCGCCTCAACCAACACTAAAACCCTCACCCCCGCCTCAACCAACACTGAAACCCTCACCCCCGCCTCAACCAACACTAAAACCCTCACCCTCACTCCCGCCTCATCCAAAACTGAAACCCTCAGCCCCGCCTCATCCAACACTGAAACCCTCACCCTCAACCCCGCCTCAACCAACACTGAAACCCTCAGCCCCACCTCATCCAACACTGAAACCCTCACCCTCAACCCCGCCTCAACCAACACTTAAACCCTCACCCTCACCCCGCCTCAACCAACACCTAAACCCTCACCATCACCCCCGCCTCAACCAACACTGAAACCCTCAACCCCGCCTCAACCAACACTAAATCCCTCACCCCCGCCTCAACCAACACTGAAACCCTCACCCTCACCCCCGCCTCAACCAACACTGAAACCCTCACCCCCGCCTCAACCAAAACTAAAACCCTTACCCCTGCCTTAACCAACACTGAAACCCTCACCCTCACCCCCGCCTCATCCAACACTGAAACCCTCACCCTCACCCCCGCCTCAACCAACACTGACACCCTCACCCCCGCCTCATCCAACACTGACACCCTCACCCCCGCCTCATCCAACACTGAAACCCTCACCCTCACCCCCGCCTCAACCAACACTAAAACGCTCACCCCCGCCTCAACCAACACTGAAACCCTCACCCCCGCCTCAACCAACACTAAAACCCTCACCCTCACTCCCGCCTCATCCAACACTGAAACCCTCACCCTCACCCCCGCCTCATCCAACACTGAAACCCTCACCCCCGCCTCATCCAACACTGAAACCCTCACCCTCACCCCCGCCTCAACCAACACTGAAACCCTCACCCCCGCCTCAACCAACACTAAAACCCTCAACCCCGCCTCAACCAATACTGAAACCCTCACCCCCGCCTCAACCAACACTGAAACCCTCACCCTCATCCCCGCCTCATCCAACACTGAAACCCTCAACCCTGCCTCAACCAACACTAAAACCCTCACCCCCCCGCCTCAACCAACACTGAAACCCTCACCCCCACCTCAACCAACCCTGAAACCCTCACCCCCGCCTCAACCAATACTGAAACCCTCACCCACGCCTCAACCAACACTGACACTCTCACCCCCGCCTCAACCAACACTAAAACCCTCACCCTCACCCCCGCCTCAACCAACACTAAAACCCTCACCCCCGCCTCAACCAACACTGAAACCCTCACCCCCGCCTCAACCAATACTGAAACCCTCAACCCCGCCTCAACCAACACTAAATCCCTCACCCCCGCCTCAACCAACACTGGAACCCTCACCCTCACCCCCGCCTCAACCAACACTGAAACCCTCACCCCCGCCTCAACCAACACTGAAACCCTCACCCCCGCCTCAACAAACACTGAAACCCTCACCCCCACCTCAACCAACACTGACACCCTCATCCCCGCCTCAACCAACACTAAAACCCTCACCCCCGCCTCAACCAACACTGAAACCCTCACCCCCGCCTCAACCAACACTGAAACCCTCACCCTCACCCCCGCCTTAACCAACACTAAAACCCTCACCCCCGCCTCAACCAACACTGACACCCTCACCCCCGCCTCAACCAACACTAAAACCCTCACCCCCGCCTCAACCAACACTAAAACCCTTACCCCCGCCTCAACCAACACTGAAACCCTCACCCCCGCCTCAACCAACACTGAAACCCTCAACCCCGCCTCAACCAACACTGAAACCCTCACCCTCACCCCCGCCTTAACCAACACTAAAACCCTCACCCTCACCCCCGCCTCATCCAACACTGACACCCTCACCCCCGCCTCAACCAACACTAAAACCCTCACCCCCGCCTCAACCAACACTGACACCCTCACCCCCACCTCAACCAACACTGAAACCCTCACCACCGCCTCAACCAACACTGAAACCCTCACCCCCGCCTCAACCAACACTAAAACCCTCACCCCCGCCTCAACCAACACTAAAACCCTCACCCCCGCCTCAACCAACACTAAAACCCTCACCCCCGCCTCAACCAACACTAAAACCCTCACCCTCACTCCCGCCTCATCCAACACTGAAACCCTCACCCCCGCCTCAACCAACACTAAAACCCTCAACCCCGCCTCATCCAACACTGACACCCTCACCCCCGCCTCATCCAACACTGAAACCCTCACCCCCGCCTCATCCAACACTGAAACCCTCACCCTCACCCCCGCCTCAACCAACACTGAAACCCTCACCCCCGCCTCATCCAACACTGAAACCCTCACCCTCAACCCCGCCTCAACCAACACTTAAACCCTCACCCTCACCCCGCCTCAACCAACACTGAAACCCTCACCCTCACCCCCGCCTCAACCAACACTGAAACCCTCAACCCCGCCTCAACCAACACTAAATCCCTCACCCCCGCCTCAACCAACACTGAAACCCTCACCCTCACTCCCGCCTCAACCAACACTGACACCCTCTACCCCGCCTCATCCAACACTGACACCCTCACCCTCAACCCCGCCTCAACCAACACTGAAACCCTCAGCCCCGCCTCATCCAACACTAAAACCCTCACCCCCGCCTCAACCAATACTGAAACCCTCAACCCCGCCTCAACCAACACTAAATCCCTCACCCCCGCCTCAACCAACACTGAAACCCTCACCCTCACCCCTGCCTCAACCAACACTGAAACCCTCACCCCCGCCTCAACCAACACTGAAACCCTCACCCCCGCCTCAACAAACACTGAAACCCTCACCCTCACCCCCGCCTCAACCAACACTAAAACCCTCACCCCCGCCTCAACCAACACTGAAACCCTCATCCCCGCCTCAACAAACACTGAAACCCTCACCCTCACCCCCGCCTCAACCAACACTAAAACCCTCACCCCCGCCTCAACCAACACTGAAACCCTCACCCCCGCCTCAACAAACACTGACACCCTCACCCCCGCCTCAACCAACACTAAAACCCTCACCCCCGCCTCAACCAACACTGAAACCCTCACCCCCGCCTCAACCAACACTGAAACCCTCACCCCGCCTCAACCAACACTGAAACCCTCACCCTCAACCCCGCCTTAACCAACACTAAAACCCTCACCCTCACCCCCGCCTCATCCAACACTGAAACCCTCACCCCCGCCTCAACCAACACTAAAACCCTCACCCCCGCCTCAACCAACACTGAAACCCTCACCCCCGCCTCAACCAACACTAAAACCCTCACCCCCGCCTCAACCAACACTAAAACCCTCACCCCCGCCTCAACCAACACTAAAACCCTCACCCTCACTCCCGCCTCATCCAACACTGAAACCCTCACCCCCGCCTCAACCAACACTAAAACCCTCAACCCCGCCTCATCCAACACTCACACCCTCACCCCCGCCTCATCCAACACTGACACCCTCACCCCCGCCTCAACCAACACTGAAACCCTCACCCCCGCCTCAACCAACACTGAAACCCTCACCCCCACCTCAACCAACACTGAAACCCTCACCCCCGCCTCAACCAACACTGAAACCCTCACCCCCGCCTCAACCAATACTGAAACCCTCACCCTCACCCCCGCCTCATCCAACACTGAAACCCTCACCCCCGCCTCAACCAACACTGAAACCCTCACCCTCACCCCCGCCTCAACCAACACTGAAACCCTCACCCCCGCCTCAACCAACACTGAAGCCCTCACCCTCACCCCCGCCTCAACCAACACTGAAACCCTCACCCTCACCCCCGCCTCAACCAACACTAAAACCCTCACCCCCGCCTCAACCAACACTGAAACCCTCACCCCCGCCTCAACCAACACTAAAACCCTCACCCTCACTCCCGCCTCATCCAAAACTGAAACCCTCAGCCCCGCCTCATCCAACACTGAAACCCTCACCCTCAACCCCGCCTCAACCAACACTGAAACCCTCAGCCCCGCCTCATCCAACACTGAAACCCTCACCCTCAACCCCGCCTCAACCAACACTTAAACCCTCACCCTCACCCCGCCTCAACCAACACCTAAACCCTCACCATCACCCCCGCCTCAACCAACACTGAAACCCTCAACCCCGCCTCAACCAACACTAAATCCCTCACCCCCGCCTCAACCAACACTGAAACCCTCACCCTCACCCCCGCCTCAACCAACACTGAAACCCTCACCCCCGCCTCAACCAAAACTAAAACCCTTACCCCTGCCTTAACCAACACTGAAACCCTCACCCTCACCCCCGCCTCATCCAACACTGAAACCCTCACCCTCACCCCCGCCTCAACCAACACTGACACCCTCACCCCCGCCTCATCCAACACTGACACCCTCACCCCCGCCTCATCCAACACTGAAACCCTCACCCTCACCCCCGCCTCAACCAACACTAAAACGCTCACCCCCGCCTCAACCAACACTGAAACCCTCACCCCCGCCTCAACCAACACTAAAACCCTAACCCTCACTCCCGCCTCATCCAACACTGAAACCCTCACCCTCACCCCCGCCTCATCCAACACTGAAACCCTCACCCCCGCCTCATCCAACACTGAAACCCTCACCCTCACCCCCGCCTCAACCAACACTGAAACCCTCACCCCCGCCTCAACCAACACTAAAACCCTCAACCCCGCCTCAACCAATACTGAAACCCTCACCCCCGCCTCAACCAACACTGAAACCCTCACCCTCATCCCCGCCTCATCCAACACTGAAACCCTCAACCCTGCCTCAACCAACACTAAAACCCTCACCCCCCCGCCTCAACCAACACTGAAACCCTCACCCCCACCTCAACCAACCCTGAAACCCTCACCCCCGCCTCAACCAATACTGAAACCCTCACCCACGCCTCAACCAACACTGACACTCTCACCCCCGCCTCAACCAACACTAAAACCCTCACCCTCACCCCCGCCTCAACCAACACTAAAACCCTCACCCCCGCCTCAACCAACACTGAAACCCTCACCCCCGCCTCAACCAATACTGAAACCCTCAACCCCGCCTCAACCAACACTAAATCCCTCACCCCCGCCTCAACCAACACTGGAACCCTCACCCTCACCCCCGCCTCAACCAACACTGAAACCCTCACCCCCGCCTCAACCAACACTGAAACCCTCACCCCCGCCTCAACAAACACTGAAACCCTCACCCCCACCTCAACCAACACTGACACCCTCACCCCCGCCTCAACCAACACTAAAACCCTCACCCCCGCCTCAACCAACACTGAAACCCTCACCCCCGCCTCAACCAACACTGAAACCCTCACCCTCACCCCCGCCTTAACCAACACTAAAACCCTCACCCCCGCCTCAACCAACACTGACACCCTCACCCCCGCCTCAACCAACACTGAAACCCTCACCCTCACCCCCGCCTTAACCAACACTAAAACCCTCACCCCCGCCTCAACCAACACTGACACCCTCACCCCCGCCTCAACCAACACTAAAACCCTCACCCCCGCCTCAACCAACACTAAAACCCTTACCCCCGCCTCAACCAACACTGAAACCCTCACCCCCGCCTCAACCAACACTGAAACCCTCAACCCCGCCTCAACCAACACTGAAACCCTCACCCTCACCCCCGCCTTAACCAACACTAAAACCCTCACCCTCACCCCCGCCTCATCCAACACTGACACCCTCACCCCCGCCTCAACCAACACTAAAACCCTCACCCCCGCCTCAACCAACACTGACACCCTCACCCCCACCTCAACCAACACTGAAACCCTCACCACCGCCTCAACCAACACTGAAACCCTCACCCCCGCCTCAACCAACACTAAAACCCTCACCCCCGCCTCAACCAACACTAAAACCCTCACCCCCGCCTCAACCAACACTAAAACCCTCACCCCCGCCTCAACCAACACTAAAACCCTCACCCTCACTCCCGCCTCATCCAACACTGAAACCCTCACCCCCGCCTCAACCAACACTAAAACCCTCAACCCCGCCTCATCCAACACTGACACCCTCACCCCCGCCTCATCCAACACTGACACCCTCACCCTCGCCTCAACCAACACTGAAACCCTCACCCCCGCCTCAACCAACACTGAAACCCTCACCCCCGCCTCAACCAACACTGAAACCCTCACCCCCGCCTCAACCAACACTGAAACCCTCACCCCCGCCTCAACCAATACTGAAACCCTCACCCTCACCCCCGCCTCATCCAACACTGAAACCCTCACCCCCGCCTCAACCAACACTGAAACCCTCACCCTCACCCCCGCCTCAACCAACACTAAAACCTTCACCTCTGCCTCAACCAACACTGAAACCCTCACCCTCACCCCCGCCTCAACCAACACTAAAACCCTCACCCCCGCCTCAACCAACACTGAAACCCTCGACCCTGCCCCCGCCTCAACCAACACTAAAACCCTCACCCCCGCCTCAACCAACACTGAAACCCTCGACCCTGCCCCCGCCTCAACCAACACTAAAACCCTCACCCCCGCCTCAACCAACACTGAAACCCTCACCCCCGCCTCAACCAACACTGACACCCTCACCCCGCCTCAACCAACACTGACACCCTCACCCTCAACCCCGCCTTAACCAACACTAAAACCCTCACCCTCAACCCGCCTCAACCAACACTAAAACCCTCACCCCCGCCTCAACCAACACTGAAACCCTCACCCTCACCCCCGCCTCATCCAACACTGAAACCCTCACCCCCGCCTCAACCAACACTGAAACCCTCACCCTCACCCCCGCCTCAACCAACACTAAAACCTTCACCCCTGCCTCAACCAACACTGAAACCCTCACCCTCACCCCCGCCTCAACCAACACTAAAACCCTCACCCCCGCCTCAACCAACACTGAAACCCTCGACCTCGCCCCCGCCTCAACCAACACTAAAACTCTCACCCCCGCCTCAACCAACACTGAAACCCTCACCCCCGCCTCAACCAACACTGATACCCTCACCCCGCCTCAACCAACACTGACACCCTCACCCTCAACCCCGCCTTAACCAACACTAAAACCCTCACCCTCAACCCGCCTCAACCAACACTAAAACCCTCACCCCCGCCTCAACCAACACTGAAACCCTCACCCCCGCCTCAACCAACACTAAAACCCTCACCCTCACTCCCGCCTCATCCAACACTGAAACCCTCACCCTCACCCCCGCCTCAACCAACACTGAAACCCTCACCCTCACCCCCGCCTCAACCAATGCTAAAACCCTCACCCCCGCCTCAAACAACACTGAAACCCTCACCCCCGCCTCATCCAAAACTGAAACCCTCACCCTCACCCCCGCCTCAACCAACACTGAAACCCTCAGCCCCGCCTCATCCAACACTGAAACCCTCACCCTCAACCCCGCCTCAACCAACACTTAAACCCTTACCCTCACCCCGCCTCAACCAACACCTAAACCCTCACCATCACCCCCGCCTCAACCAACACTGAAACCCTCAACCCCGCCTCAACCAACACTAAATCCCTCACCCCCGCCTCAACCAACACTGAAACCCTCACCCTCACCCCCGCCTCAACCAACACTGAAACCCTCACCCCCGCCTCAACCAACACTAAAACCCTCACCCCTGCCTCAACCAACACTGAAACCCTCACCCTCATCCCCGCCTCATCCAACACTGAAACCCTCACCCTCACCCCCGCCTCAACCAACACTGACACCCTCACCCCCGCCTCATCCAACACTGACACCCTCACCCCCGCCTCATCCAACACTGAAACCCTCACCTTCACCCCCGCCTCAACCAACACTAAAACGCTCACCCCCGCCTCAACCAACACTGAAACCCTCACCCCCGACTCAACCAACACTAAAACCCTCACCCTCACTCCCGCCTCATCCAACACTGAAACCCTCACCCTCACCCCCGCCTCAACCAACACTAAAACCTTCACCCCTGCCTCAACCAACACTGAAACCCTCACCCTCACCCCCGCCTCAACCAACACTAAAACCCTCACCCCCGCCTCAACCAACACTGAAACCCTCACCCCCGCCTCAACCAACACTAAAACCCTCACCCTTACTCCCGCCTCATCCAACACTGAAACCCTCACCCTCACCCCCGCCTCAACCAACACTGAAACCCTCACCCTCACCCCCGCCTCAACCAATGCTGAAACCCTCACCCCCGCCTCAAACAACACTGAAACCCTCACCCCCGCCTCATCCAAAACTGAAACCCTCACCCTCACCCCCGCCTCAACCAACACTGAAACCCTCAGCCCCGCCTCATCCAACACTGAAACCCTCACCCTCAACCCCGCCTCAACCAACACTTAAACCCTCACCCTCACCCCGCCTCAACCAACACCTAAACCCTCACCATCACCCCCGCCTCAACCAACACTGAAACCCTCACCCCCGCCTCAACCAACACTAAAACCCTCACCCCCGCCTCAACCAACACTGACACCCTCACCCCCACCTCAACCAACACTGAAACCCTCACCCCCGCCTCAACCAACACTGAAACCCTCACCCCCGCCTCAACCAACACTAAAACCCTCACCCCCGCCTCAACCAACACTTAAACCCTCACCCCCGCCTCAACCAACACTAAAACCCTCAACCCCGCCTCATCCAACACTGACACCCTCACCCCCGCCTCATCCAACACTGACACCCTCACCCCCGCCTCAACCAACACTGAAACCCTCACCCCCGCCTCAACCAACACTGAAACCCTCACCCCGCCTCAACCAACACTGAAACCCTCACCCCCGCCTCAACCAACACTGAAACCCTCGCCCCCGCCTCAACCAATACTGAAACCCTCACCCTCACCCCCGCCTCATCCAACACTGAAACCCTCACCCCCGCCTCAACCAACACTGAAACCCTCACCCTCACCCCCGCCTCAACCAACACTGAAACCCTCACCCCCGCCTCAACCAACACTGAAGCCCTCACCCTCACCCCCGCCTCAACCAACACTGAAACCCTCACCCTCACCCCCGCCTCAACCAACACTAAAACCCTCACCCCCGCCTCAACAAACACTGAAACCCTCACCCCCGCCTCAACCAACACTAAAACCCTCACCCTCACTCCCGCCTCATCCAACACTGAAACCCTCAGCCCCGCCTCATCCAACACTGAAACCCTCACCCTCACCCCCGCCTCAACCAACACTGAAACCCTCAGCCCCGCCTCATCCAACACTGAAACCCTCACCCTCAACCCCGCCTCAACCAACACTTAAAGCCTCACCCTCACCCTGCCTCAACCAACACCTAAACCCTCACCATCACCCCCGCCTCATCCAACACTGACACCCTCACCCCCGCCTCAACAAACACTGAAACCCTCACCCTCATCCCCGCCTCAACCAACACTAAAACCCTCACCCCCGCCTCAACCAACACTGAAACCCTCAACCCCGCCTCAACCAATACTGAAACTCTCACCCCCGCCTTAACCAACACTGACACCCTCACCCCCGCCTCAACCAACACTGAAACCCTCACCCTCATCCCCGCCTCATCCAACACTGAAACCCTCACCCCCGCCTCAACCAACACTGAAACCCTCACCCCCGCCTCAACCAACACTGACACCCTCACCCCCGCCTCAACCAACACTAAAACCCTCACCCTCACTCCCGCCTCATCCAACACTGAAACCCTCACCCCCGCCTCATCCAACACTGAAACCCTCACCCCCGCCTCATCCAACACTGAAACCCTCACCCTCACCCCCGCCTCAACCAACACTGAAACCCTCACCCCCGCCTCATCCAACACTGAAACCCTCACCCTCAACCCCGCCTCAACCAACACTTAAACCCTCACCCTCACCCCGCCTCAACCAACACTGAAACCCTCACC
Organism: Alentia gelatinosa; assembly: GCA_950022655.1. Lineage (NCBI taxonomy): Eukaryota > Metazoa > Annelida > Polychaeta > Phyllodocida > Polynoidae > Alentia > Alentia gelatinosa. Next base: position 53,044,497 of record OX465590.1, on the reverse strand, counting down.
CTCACCCCCGCCTCAACCAACACTGAAACCCTCAACCCCGCCTCAACCAACACTAAATCCCTCACCCCCGCCTCAACCAACACTGAAACCCTCACCCTCACCCCCGCCTCAACCAACACTGACACCCTCTACCCCGCCTCATCCAACACTGACACCCTCACCCCCGCCACATCCAACACTGAAACCCTCACCCTCACCCCCGCCTCAACCAACACTAAAACCCTCAACCCCGCCTCAACCAACACTAAATCCCTCACCCCCACCTCAACCAACACTGAAACCCTCACCCTCACCCCCGCCTCATCCAACACTGACACCCTCACCCCCGCCTCAACCAACACTGAAACCCTCACCCCCGCCTCAACCAACACTGAAACCCTCACCCCCGCCTCAACCAACACTGAAACCCTCACCCCCGCCTCAACCAATACTGAAACCCTCACTCTCACCCCCGCCTCATCCAACACTGACACCCTCACCCCCGCCTCAACCAACACTGAAACCCTCACCCTCATCCCCGCCTCATCCAACACTGAAACCCTCACCCCCGCCTCAACCAACACTGAAACCCTCACCCCCGCCTCAACCAACACTGACACCCTCACCCCCGCCTCAACCAACACTAAAACCCTCACCCCCGCCTCAACCAACACTAAAACCCTCACCCTCACTCCCGCCTCATCCAACACTGAAACCCTCACCCCCGCCTCATCCAACACTGAAACCCTCACCCCCGCCTCATCCAACACTGAAACCCTCACCCTCAACCCCGCCTCAACCAACACTTAAACCCTCACCCTCACCCCGCCTCAACCAACACTGAAACCCTCACCCTCACCCCCGCCTCAACCAACACTGAAACCCTCAACCCCGCCTCAACCAACACTAAATCCCTCACCCCCGCCTCAACCAACACTGAAACCCTCACCCTCACCCCCGCCTCAACCAACACTGACACCCTCTACCCCGCCTCATCCAACACTGACACCCTCACCCCCGCCACATCCAACACTGAAACCCTCACCCTCACCCCCGCCTCAACCAACACTAAAACCCTCAACCCCGCCTCAACCAACACTAAATCCCTCACCCCCGCCTCAACCAACACTGAAACCCTCACCCTCACCCCCGCCTCAACCAACACTGAAACCCTCACCCCCGCCTCAACCAACACTGAAACCCTCACCCCCGCCTCAACAAACACTGAAACCCTCACCCTCACCCCCGCCTCAACCAACACTAAAACCCTCACCCCCGCCTCAACCAACACTGAAACCCTCACCCCCGCCTCAACAAACAGTGACACCCTCACCCCCGCCTCAACCAACACTGAAACCCTCACCCCCGCCTCAACCAACACTAAAACCCTCACCCTCACTCCCGCCTCATCCAACACTGAAACCCTCAGCCCCGCCTCATCCAACACTTAAACCCTAACCCTCACCCCCGCCTCAACCAACACTGAAACCCTCAGCCCCGCCTCATCCAACACTGAAACCCTCACCCTCAACCCCGCCTCAACCAACACTTAAAGCCTCACCCTCACCCCGCCTCAACCAACACCTAAACCCTCACCATCACCCCCGCCTCATCCAACACTGACACCCTCACCCCCGCCTCAACAAACACTGAAACCCTCACCCTCATCCCCGCCTCAACCAACACTAAAACCCTCACCCCCGCCTCAACCAACACTGAAACCCTCAACCCCGCCTCAACCAATACTGAAACTCTCACCCCCGCCTTAACCAACACTGACACCCTCACCCCCGCCTCAACCAACACTGAAACCCTCACCCTCATCCCCGCCTCATCCAACACTGAAACCCTCATCCCCGCCTCAACCAACACTGAAACCCTCACCCCCGCCTCAACCAACACTGAAACCCTCACCCTCACCCCCGCCTCAACCAACACTGAAACCCTCACCCCCGCCTCATCCAACACTGAAACCCTCACGCTCAACCCCGCCTCAACCAACACTTAAACCCTCACCCTCACCCCGCCTCAACCAACACTGAAACCCTCACCCTCACCCCCGCCTCAACCAACACTGAAACCCTCAACCCCGCCTCAACCAACACTAAATCCCTCACCCCCGCCTCAACCAACACTGAAACCCTCACCCTCACCCCCGCCTCAACCAACACTGACACCCTGTACCCCGCCTCATCCAACACTGACACCCTCACCCCCGCCACATCCAACACTGAAACCCTCACCCTCACCCCCGCCTCAACCAACACTAAAACCCTCAACCCCGCCTCAACCAACACTAAATCCCTCACCCCCGCCTCAACCAACACTGAAACCCTCACCCTCACCCCCGCCTCATCCAACACTGACACCCTCACCCCCGCCTCAACCAACACTGAAACCCTCATCCCCGCCTCAACCAACACTGAAACCCTCACCCCCGCCTCAACCAACACTGAAACCCTCACCCCCGCCTCAACCAATACTGAAACCCTCACTCTCACCCCCGCCTCATCCAACACTGACACCCTTACCCCCGCCTCAACCAACACTGAAACCCTCACCCTCATCCCCGCCTCATCCAACACTGAAACCCTCACCCCCGCCTCAACCAACACTGAAACCCTCACCCCCGCCTCAACCAACACTGACACCCTCACCCCCGCCTCAACCAACACTAAAACCCTCACCCCCGCCTCAACCAACACTAAAACCCTCACCCTCACTCCCGCCTCATCCAACACTGAAACCCTCACCCCCGCCTCATCCAACACTGAAACCCTCACCCCCGCCTCATCCAACACTGAAACCCTCACCCTCACCCCCGCCTCAACCAACACTGAAACCCTCACCCCCGCCTCATCATACACTGAAACCCTCACCCTCAACCCCGCCTCAACCAACACTTAAACCCTCACCCTCACCCCGCCTCAACCAACACTGAAACCCTCACCGTCACCCCCGCCTCAACCAACACTGAAACCCTCAACCCCGCCTCAACCAACACTAAATCCCTCACCCCCGCCTCAACCAACACTGAAACCCTCACCCTCACCCCCGCCTCAACCAACACTGACACCCTCTACCCCGCCTCATCCAACACTGACACCCTCACCCCCGCCACATCCAACACTGAAACCCTCACCCTCACCCCCGCCTCAACCAACACTAAAACCCTCAACCCCGCCTCAACCAACACTAAATCCCTCACCCCCGCCTCAACCAACACTGAAACCCTCACCCTCACCCCCGCCTCAACCAACACTGAAACCCTCACCCCCGCCTCAACCAACACTGAAACCCTCACCCCCGCCTCAACAAACACTGAAACCCTCACCCTCACCCCCGCCTCAACCAACACTAAAACCCTCACCCCCGCCTCAACCAACACTGAAACCCTCACCCCCGCCTCAACAAACACTGACACCCTCACCCCCGCCTCAACCAACACTAAAACCCTCACCCCCGCCTCAACCAACACTGAAACCCTCACCCCCGCCTCAACCAACACTGAAACCCTCACCCCCGCCTCAACCAACACTGAAACCCTCACCCTCAACCCCGCCTTAACCAACACTAAAACCCTCACCCTCACCTCCGCCTCTTCCAACACTGAAACCCTCACCCCCGCCTCAACCAACACTAAAACCCTCACCCCCGCCTCAACCAACACTGACACCCTCACCCCCACCTCAACCAACACTGAAACCCTCACCCCCGCCTCAACCAACACTGAAACCCTCACCCCCGCCTCAACCAACACTGAAACACTCACCCCCGCCTCAACCAACACTGAAACCCTCACCCCCGCCTCAACCAACACTAAAACCCTCACCCCCGCCTCAACCAACACTAAAACCCTCAACCTGCCTCATCCAACACTGACACCCTCACCCCCGCCTCATCCAACACTGACACCCTCACCCCCGCCTCAACCAACACTGAAACCCTCACCCCCGCCTCAACCAACACTGAAACCCTCACCCCCGCCTCAACCAATACTGAAACCCTCACCCTCACCCCCGCCTCATCCAACACTGAAACCCTCACCCCCGCCTCAACCAACACTGAAACCCTCACCCTCACCCCCGCCTCAACCAACACTGAAACCCTCACCCCCGCCTCAACCAACACTGAAGCCCTCACCCTCACCCCCGCCTCAACCAACACTGAAACCCTCACCCTCACCCCCGCCTCAACCAACACTAAAACCCTCACCCCCGCCTCAACCAACACTGAAACCCTCACCCCCGCCTCAACAAACACTGACACCCTCACCCTCAACCCCGCCTCAACCAACACTTAAAGCCTCACCCTCACCCCGCCTCAACCAACACCTAAACCCTCACCATCACCCCCGCCTCATCCAACACTGACACCCTCACCCCCGCCTCAACAAACACTGAAACCCTCACCCTCATCCCCGCCTCAACCAACACTAAAACCCTCACCCCCGCCTCAACCAACACTGAAACCCTCAACCCCGCCTCAACCAATACTGAAACTCTCACCCCCGCCTTAACCAACACTGACACCCTCACCCCCGCCTCAACCAACACTGAAACCCTCACTCTCATCCCCGCCTCATCCAACACTGAAACCCTCACCCCCGCCTCAACCAACACTGAAACCCACACCCCCGCCTCAACCAACACTGACACCCTCACCCCCGCCTCAACCAACACTAAAACCCTCACCCTCACTCCCGCCTCATCCAACACTGAAACCCTCACCCCCGCCTCATCCAACACTGAAACCCTCACCCCCGCCTCATCCAACACTGAAACCCTCACCCTCACCCCCGCCTCAACCAACACTGAAACCCTCACCCCCGCCTCATCCAACACTGAAACCCTCACCCTCAACCCCGCCTCAACCAACACTTAAACCCTCACCCTCACCCCGCCTCAACCAACACTGAAACCCTCACCCTCACCCCCGCCTCAACCAACACTGAAACCCTCAACCCCGCCTCAACCAACACTAAATCCCTCACCCCCGCCTCAACCAACACTGAAACCCTCACCCTCACTCCCGCCTCAACCAACACTGACACCCTCTACCCCGCCTCATCCAACACTGACACCCTCACCCTCAACCCCGCCTCAACCAACACTGAAACCCTCAGCCCCGCCTCATCCAACACTAAAACCCTCACCCCCGCCTCAACCAATACTGAAACCCTCAACCCCGCCTCAACCAACACTAAATCCCTCACCCCCGCCTCAACCAACACTGAAACCCTCACCCTCACCCCCGCCTCAACCAACACTGAAACCCTCACCCCCGCCTCAACCAACACTGAAACCCTCACCCCCGCCTCAACAAACACTGAAACCCTCACCCTCACCCCCGCCTCAACCAACACTAAAACCCTCACCCCCGCCTCAACCAACACTGAAACCCTCATCCCCGCCTCAACAAACACTGAAACCCTCACCCTCACCCCCGCCTCAACCAACACTAAAACCCTCACCCCCGCCTCAACCAACACTGAAACCCTCACCCCCGCCTCAACAAACACTGACACCCTCACCCCCGCCTCAACCAACACTAAAACCCTCACCCCCGCCTCAACCAACACTGAAACCCTCACCCCCGCCTCAACCAACACTGAAACCCTCACCCCGCCTCAACCGACACTGAAACCCTCACCCTCAACCCCGCCTTAACCAACACTAAAACCCTCACCCTCACCCCCGCCTCATCCAACACTAAAACCCTCACCCCCGCCTCAACCAACACTAAAACCCTCACCCCCGCCTCAACCAACACTAAAACCCTCACCCTCACTCCCGCCTCATCCAACACTGAAACCCTCACCCCCGCCTCAACCAACACTAAAACCCTCAACCCCGCCTCATCCAACACTTACACCCTCACCCCCGCCTCATCCAACACTGACACCCTCACCCCCGCCTCAACCAACACTGAAACCCTCACCCCCGCCTCAACCAACACTGAAACCCTCACCCCCGCCTCAACCAACACTGAAACCCTCACCCCCGCCTCAACCAACACTGAAACCCTCACCCCCGCCTCAACCAATACTGAAACCCTCACCCTCACCCCTGCCTCATCCAACACTGAAACCCTCACCCCCGCCTCAACCAACACTGAAACCCTCACCCTCACCCCCGCCTCAACCAACACTGAAACCCTCACCCCCGCCTCAACCAACACTGAAGCCCTCACCCTCACCCCCGCCTCAACCAACACTGAAACCCTCACCCTCACCCCCGCCTCAACCAACACTAAAACCCTCACCCCCGCCTCAACCAACACTGAAACCCTCACCCCCGCCTCAACCAACACTAAAACCCTCACCCTCACTCCCGCCTCATCCAAAACTGAAACCCTCAGCCCCGCCTCATCCAACACTGAAACCCTCACCCTCAACCCCGCCTCAACCAACACTGAAACCCTCAGCCCCGCCTCATCCAACACTGAAACCCTCACCCTCAACCCCGCCTCAACCAACACTTAAACCCTCACCCTTACCCCGCCTCAACCAACACCTAAACCCTCACCATCACCCCCGCCTCAACCAACACTGAAACCCTCAACCCCGCCTCAACCAACACTAAATCCCTCACCCCCGCCTCAACCAACACTGAAACCCTCACCCTCACCCCCGCCTCAACCAACACTGAAACCCTCACCCCCGCCTCAACCAAAACTAAAACCCTTACCCCTGCCTTAACCAACACTGAAACCCTCACCCTCACCCCCGCCTCATCCAACACTGAAACCCTCACCCTCACCCCCGCCTCAACCAACACTGACACCCTCACCCCCGCCTCATCCAACACTGACACCCTCACCCCCGCCTCATCCAACACTGAAACCCTCACCCTCACCCCCGCCTCAACCAACACTAAAACGCTCACCCCCGCCTCAACCAACACTGAAACCCTCACCCCCGCCTCAACCAACACTAAAACCCTCACCCTCACTCCCGCCTCATCCAACACTGAAACCCTCACCCTCACCCCCGCCTCATCCAACACTGAAACCCTCACCCCCGCCTCATCCAACACTGAAACCCTCACCCTCACCCCCGCCTCAACCAACACTGAAACCCTCACCCCCGCCTCAACCAACACTAAAACCCTCAACCCCGCCTCAACCAATACTGAAACCCTCACCCCCGCCTCAACCAACACTGAAACCCTCACCCTCATCCCCGCCTCATCCAACACTGAAACCCTAAACCCTGCCTCAACCAACACTAAAACCCTCACCCCCCCGCCTCAACCAACACTGAAACCCTCACCCCCACCTCAACCAACCCTGAAACCCTCACCCCCGCCTCAACCAATACTGAAACCCTCACCCACGCCTCAACCAACACTGACACTCTCACCCCCGCCTCAACCAACACTAAAACCCTCACCCTCACCCCCGCCTCAACCAACACTAAAACCCTCACCCCCACCTCAACCAACACTGAAACCCTCACCCCCGCCTCAACCAATACTGAAACCCTCAACCCCGCCTCAACCAACACTAAATCCCTCACCCCCGCCTCAACCAACACTGGAACCCTCACCCTCACCCCCGCCTCAACCAACACTGAAACCCTCACCCCCGCCTCAACCAACACTGAAACCCTCACCCCCGCCTCAACAAACACTGAAACCCTCACCCCCACCTCAACCAACACTGACACCCTCACCCCCGCCTCAACCAACACTAAAACCCTCACCCCCGCCTCAACCAACACTGAAACCCTCACCCCCGCCTCAACCAACACTAAAACCCTCAACCCCGCCTCATCCAACACTCACACCCTCACCCCCGCCTCATCCAACACTGACACCCTCACCCCCGCCTCAACCAACACTGAAACCCTCACCCCCGCCTCAACCAACACTGAAACCCTCACCCCCGCCTCAACCAACACTGAAACCCTCACCCCCGCCTCAACCAACACTGAAACCCTCACCCCCGCCTCAACCAATACTGAAACCCTCACCCTCACCCCCGCCTCATCCAACACTGAAACCCTCACCCCCGCCTCAACCAACACTGAAACCCTCACCCTCACCCCCGCCTCAACCAACACTGAAACCCTCACCCCCGCCTCAACCAACACTGAAGCCCTCACCCTCACCCCCGCCTCAACCAACACTGAAACCCTCACCCTCACCCCCGCCTCAACCAACACTAAAACCCTCACCCCCGCCTCAACCAACACTGAAACCCTCACCCCCGCCTCAACCAACACTAAAACCCTCACCCTCACTCCCGCCTCATCCAAAACTGAAACCCTCAGCCCCGCCTCATCCAACACTGAAACCCTCACCCTCAACCCCGCCTCAACCAACACTGAAACCCTCAGCCCCGCCTCATCCAACACTGAAACCCTCACCCTCAACCCCGCCTCAACCAACACTTAAACCCTCACCCTTACCCCGCCTCAACCAACACCTAAACCCTCACCATCACCCCCGCCTCAACCAACACTGAAACCCTCAACCCCGCCTCAACCAACACTAAATCCCTCACCCCCGCCTCAACCAACACTGAAACCCTCACCCTCACCCCCGCCTCAACCAACACTGAAACCCTCACCCCCGCCTCAACCAAAACTAAAACCCTTACCCCTGCCTTAACCAACACTGAAACCCTCACCCTCACCCCCGCCTCATCCAACACTGAAACCCTCACCCTCACCCCCGCCTCAACCAACACTGACACCCTCACCCCCGCCTCATCCAACACTGACACCCTCACCCCCGCCTCATCCAACACTGAAACCCTCACCCTCACCCCCGCCTCAACCAACACTAAAACGCTCACCCCCGCCTCAACCAACACTGAAACCCTCACCCCCGCCTCAACCAACACTAAAACCCTCACCCTCACTCCCGCCTCATCCAACACTGAAACCCTCACCCTCACCCCCGCCTCATCCAACACTGAAACCCTCACCCCCGCCTCATCCAACACTGAAACCCTCACCCTCACCCCTGCCTCAACCAACACTGAAACCCTCACCCCCGCCTCAACCAACACTAAAACCCTCAACCCCGCCTCAACCAATACTGAAACCCTCACCCCCGCCTCAACCAACACTGAAACCCTCACCCTCATCCCCGCCTCATCCAACACTGAAACCCTCAACCCTGCCTCAACCAACACTAAAACCCTCACCCCCCCGCCTCAACCAACACTGAAACCCTCACCCCCACCTCAACCAACCCTGAAACCCTCACCCCCGCCTCAACCAATACTGAAACCCTCACCCACGCCTCAACCAACACTGACACTCTCACCCCCGCCTCAACCAACACTAAAACCCTCACCCTCACCCCCGCCTCAACCAACACTAAAACCCTCACCCCCGCCTCAACCAACACTGAAACCCTCACCCCCGCCTCAACCAATACTGAAACCCTCAACCCCGCCTCAACCAACACTAAATCCCTCACCCCCGCCTCAACCAACACTGGAACCCTCACCCTCACCCCCGCCTCAACCAACACTGAAACCCTCACCCCCGCCTCAACCAACACTGAAACCCTCAACCCCGCCTCAACAAACACTGAAACCCTCACCCCCACCTCAACCAACACTGACACCCTCACCCCCGCCTCAACCAACACTAAAACCCTCACCCCCGCCTCAACCAACACTGAAACCCTCACCCCCGCCTCAACCAACACTGAAACCCTCACCCTCACCCCCGCCTTAACCAACACTAAAACCCTCACCCCCGCCTCAACCAACACTGACACCCTCACCCCCGCCTCAACCAACACTAAAACCCTCACCCCCGCCTCAACCAACACTAAAACCCTTACCCCCGCCTCAACCAACACTGAAACCCTCACCCCCGCCTCAACCAACACTGAAACCCTCAACCCCGCCTCAACCAACACTCAAACCCTCACCCTCACCCCCGCCTTAACCAACACTAAAACCCTCACCCTCACCCCCGCCTCATCCAACACTGAAACCCTCGACCCCGCCTCAACCAACACTAAAACCCTCACCCCCGCCTCAACCAACACTGACACCCTCACCCCCACCTCAACCAACACTGAAACCCTCACCACCGCCTCAACCAACACTGAAACCCTCACCCCCACCTCAAACAACACTAAAACCCTCACCCCCGCCTCAACCAACACTAAAACCCTCACCCCCGCCTCAACCAACACTAAAACCCTCACCCCCGCCTCAACCAACACTAAAACCCTCACCCTCACTCCCGCCTCATCCAACACTGAAACCCTCACCCCCGCCTCAACCAACACTAAAACCCTCAACCCCGCCTCATCCAACACTGACACCCTCACCCCCGCCTCATCCAACACTGACACCCTCACCCCCGCCTCAACCAACACTGAAACCCTCACCCCCGCCTCAACCAACACTGAAACCCTCACCCCCGCCTCAACCAACACTGAAACCCTCACCCCCGCCTCAACCAACACTGAAACCCTCACCCCCGCCTCAACCAATACTGAAACCCTCACCCTCACCCCCGCCTCATCCAACACTGAAACCCTCACCCCCGCCTCAACCAACACTGAAACCCTCACCCTCACCCCCGCCTCAACCAACACTAAAACCTTCACCTCTGCCTCAACCAACACTGAAACCCTCACCCTCACCCCCGCCTCAACCAACACTAAAACCCTCACCCCCGCCTCAACCAACACTGAAACCCTCGACCCCGCCCCCGCCTCAACCAACACTAAAACCCTCACCCCCGCCTCAACCAACACTGAAACCCTCACCCCCGCCTCAACCAACACTGACACCCTCACCCCGCCTCAACCAACACTGACACCCTCACCCTCAACCCCGCCTTAACCAACACTAAAACCCTCACCCTCAACCCGCCTCAACCAACACTAAAACCCTCACCCCCGCCTCAACCAACACTGAAACCCTCACCCTCACCCCCGCCTCATCCAACACTGAAACCCTCACCCCCGCCTCAACCAACACTGAAACCCTCACCCTCACCCCCGCCTCAACCAACACTAAAACCTTCACCCCTGCCTCAACCAACACTGAAACCCTCACCCTCACCCCCGCCTCAACCAACACTAAAACCCTCACCCCCGCCTCAACCAACACTGAAACCCTCACCCTCACCCCCGCCTCAACCAACACTGAAACCCTCACCCCCGCCTCAACCAACACTGATACCCTCACCCCGCCTCAACCAACACTGACACCCTCACCCTCAACCCCGCCTTAACCAACACTAAAACCCTCACCCTCAACCCGCCTCAACCAACACTAAAACCCTCACCCCCGCCTCAACCAACACTGAAACCCTCACCCCCGCCTCAACCAACACTAAAACCCTCACCCTCACTCCCGCCTCATCCAACACTGAAACCCTCACCCTCACCCCCGCCTCAACCAACACTGAAACCCTCACCCTCACCCCCGCCTCAACCAATGCTAAAACCCTCACCCCCGCCTCAAACAACACTGAAACCCTCACCCCCGCCTCATCCAAAACTGAAACCCTCACCCTCACCCCCGCCTCAACCAACACTGAAACCCTCAGCCCCGCCTCATCCAACACTGAAACCCTCACCCTCAACCCCGCCTCAACCAACACTTAAACCCTTACCCTCACCCCGCCTCAACCAACACCTAAACCCTCACCATCACCCCCGCCTCAACCAACACTGAAACCCTCAACCCCGCCTCAACCAACACTAAATCCCTCACCCCCGCCTCAACCAACACTGAAACCCTCACCCTCACCCCCGCCTCAACCAACACTGAAACCCTCACCCCCGCCTCAACCAACACTAAAACCCTCACCCCTGCCTCAACCAACACTGAAACCCTCACCCTCACCCCCGCCTCATCCAACACTGAAACCCTCACCCTCACCCCCGCCTCAACCAACACTGACACCCTCACCCCCGCCTCATCCAACACTGACACCCTCACCCCCGCCTCATCCAACACTGAAACCCTCACCTTCACCCCCGCCTCAACCAACACTAAAACGCTCACCCCCGCCTCAACCAACACTGAAACCCTCACCCCCGCCTCAACCAACACTAAAACCCTCACCCCCGCCTCATCCAACACTGAAACCCTCACCCTCACCCCCGCCTCAACCAACACTAAAACCTTCACCCCTGCCTCAACCAACACTGAAACCCTCACCCTCACCCCCGCCTCAACCAACACTAAAACCCTCACCCCCGCCTCAACCAACACTGAAACCCTCGACCTCGCCCCCGCCTCAACCAACACTAAAACCCTCACCCCCGCCTCAACCAACACTGAAACCCTCACCCCCGCCTCAACCAACACTGATACCCTCACCCCGCCTCAACCAACACTGACACCCTCACCCTCAACCCCGCCTTAACCAACACTAAAACCCTCACCCTCAACCCGCCTCAACCAACACTAAAACCCTCACCCCCGCCTCAACCAACACTGAAACCCTCACCCCCGCCTCAACCAACACTAAAACCCTCACCCTTACTCCCGCCTCATCCAACACTGAAACCCTCACCCTCACCCCCGCCTCAACCAACACTGAAACCCTCACCCTCACCCCCGCCTCAACCAATGCTGAAACCCTCACCCCCGCCTCAAACAACACTGAAACCCTCACCCCCGCCTCATCCAAAACTGAAACCCTCACCCTCACCCCCGCCTCAACCAACACTGAAACCCTCAGCCCCGCCTCATCCAACACTGAAACCCTCACCCTCAACCCCGCCTCAACCAACACTTAAACCCTCACCCTCACCCCGCCTCAACCAACACCTAAACCCTCACCATCACCCCCGCCTCAACCAACACTGAAACCCTCAACCCCCCCTCAACCAACACTAAATCCCTCACCCCCGCCTCAACCAACACTGAAACCCTCACCCTCACCCCCGCCTCAACCAACACTGAAACCCTCACCCCCGCCTCAACCAACACTAAAACCCTCACCCCTGCCTCAACCAACACTGAAACCCTCACCCTCACCCCCGCCTCATCCAACACTGAAACCCTCACCCTCACCCCCGCCTCAACCAACACTGACACCCTCACCCCCGCCTCATCCATCACTGACACCCTCACCCCCGCCTCATCCAACACTGAAACCCTCACCTTCACCCCCGCCTCAACCAACACTAAAACGCTCACCCCCGCCTCAACCAACACTGAAACCCTCACCCCCGCCTCAACCAACACTAAAACCCTCACCCTCACTCCCGCCTCATCCAACACTGAAACCCTCACCCTCACCCCCGCCTCATCCAACACTGAAACCCTCACCCCCGCCTCATCCAACACTGAAACCCTCACCCTCACCCCCGCCTCAACCAACACTGAAACCCTCACCCCCGCCTCAACCAACACTAAAACCCTCAACCCCGCCTCAACCAATACTGAAACCCTCACCCCCGCCTCAACCAACACTGAAACCCTCACCCTCATCCCCGCCTCATCCAACACTGAAACCCTCAACCCTGCCTCAACCAACACTAAAACCCTCACCCCCCCGCCTCAACCAACACTGAAACCCTCACCCCCACCTCAACCAACCCTGAAACCCTCACCCCCGCCTCAACCAATACTGAAACCCTCACCCCCGCCTCAACCAACACTGACACTCTCACCCCCGCCTCAACCAACACTAAAACCCTCACCCTCACCCCCGCCTCAACCAACACTAAAACCCTCACCCCCGCCTCAACCAACACTGAAACCCTCACCCCCGCCTCAACCAACACTGAAACCCTCAACCCCGCCTCAACCAACACTAAATCCCTCACCCCTGCCTCAACCAACACTGAAACCCTCACCCTCACCCCCGCCTCAACCAACACTGAAACCCTCACCCCCGCCTCAACCAACACTGAAACCCTCGTCCCCGCCTCATCCAACACTGAAACCCTCATCCCCGCCTCAACCAACACTGAAACCCTCACCCCCACCTCAACAAACACTGAAACCCTCACCCCCGCCTCAACCAACACTGAAACCCTCACCCCCGCCTCAACCAACACTAAAACCCTCACCCCCGCCTCATCCAACACTGAAACCCTCAACCCCGCCTCAACCAACACTAAAACCCTCACCCCCGCCTCAACCAACACTAAAACCCTCACCCCCGCCTCAACCAACACTAAAACCCTCACCCTCACTCCCGCCTCATCCAACACTGAAACCCTCACCCCCGCCTCAACCAACACTAAAACCCTCAACCCCGCCTCATCCAACACTGACACCCTCACCCCCGCCTCATCCAACACTGACACCCTCACCCCCGCCTCAACCAACACTGAAACCCTCACCCCCACCTCAACCAACACTGAAACCCTCACCCCCGCCTCAACCAACACTGAAACCCTCACCCCCGCCTCATCCAACACTGACACCCTCACCCCCGCCTCATCCAACACTGAAACCCTCACCTTCACCCCCGCCTCAACCAACACTAAAACGCTCACCCCCGCCTCAACCAACACTGAAACCCTCACCCCCGCCTCAACCAACACTAAAACCCTCACCCTCACTCCCGCCTCATCCAACACTGAAACCCTCACCCTCACCCCCGCCTCATCCAACACTGAAACCCTCACCCCCGCCTCATCCAACACTGAAACCCTCACCCTCAACCCCGCCTCAACCAACACTGAAACCCTCACCCCCGCCTCAACCAAAACTAAAACCCTCAACCCCGCCTCAACCAATACTGAAACCCTCACCCCCGCCTCAACCAACACTGAAACCCTCACCCTCATCCCCGCCTCATCCAACACTGAAACCCTCAACCCTGCCTCAACCAACACTAAAACCCTCAGCCCCCGCCTCAACCAACACTGAAACCCTCACCCCAACCTCAACCAACCCTGAAACCCTCACCCCCGCCTCAACCAATACTGAAACCCTCACCCCCGCCTCAACCAACACTGACACTTTCACCCCCGCCTCAACCAACACTAAAACCCTCACCCTCACCCCCGCCTCAACCAACACTAAAACCCTCACCCCCGCCTCAACCAACACTGAAACCCTCACCCCCGCCTCAACCAACACTGAAACCCTCAACCCCGCCTCAACCAACACTAAATCCCTCACCCCTGCCTCAACCAACACTGAAACCCTCACCCTCACCCCCGCCTCAACCAACACTGAAACCCTCACCCCCGCCTCAACCAACACTGAAACCCTCATCCCCGCCTCATCCAACACTGAAACCCTCATCCCCGCCTCAACCAACACTGAAACCCTCACCCCCACCTCAACCAACACTGAAACCCTCACCCCCGCCTCAACCAACACTGAAACCCTCACCCCCGCCTCAACCAACACTAAAACCCTCATCCCCGCCTCATCCAACACTGAAACCCTCAACCCCGCCTCAACCAACACTAAAACCCTCACCCCCGCCTCAACCAACACTAAAACCCTCACCCCCGCCTCAACCAACACTAAAACCCTCACCCTCACTCCCGCCTCATCCAACACTGAAACCCTCACCCCCGCCTCAACCAACACTAAAACCCTCAACCCCGCCTCATCCAACACTGACACCCTCACCCCCGCCTCATCCAACACTGACACCCTCACCCCCGCCTCAACCAACACTGAAACCCTCACCCCCACCTCAACCAACACTGAAACCCTCACCCCCGCCTCAACCAACACTGAAACCCTCACCCCCGCCTCATCCAACACTGACACCCTCACCCCCGCCTCATCCAACACTGAAACCCTCACCTTCACCCCCGCCTCAACCAACACTAAAACGCTCACCCCCGCCTCAACCAACACTGAAACCCTCACCCCCGCCTCAACCAACACTAAAACCCTCACCCTCACTCCCGCCTCATCCAACACTGAAACCCTCACCCTCACCCCCGCCTCATCCAACACTGAAACCCTCACCCCCGCCTCATCCAACACTGAAACCCTCACCCTCACCCCCGCCTCAACCAACACTGAAACCCTCACCCCCGCCTCAACCAACACTAAAACCCTCAACCCCGCCTCAACCAATACTGAAACCCTCACCCCCACCTCAACCAACACTGAAACCCTCACCCTCATCCCCGCCTCATCCAACACTGAAACCCTCAACCCTGCCTCAACCAACACTAAAACCCTCACCCCCCCGCCTCAACCAACACTGAAACCCTCACCCCAACCTCAACCAACCTTGAAACCCTCACCCCCGCCTCAACCAATACTGAAACCCTCACCCCCGCCTCAACCAACACTGACACTCTCACCCCCGCCTCAACCAACACTAAAACCCTCACCCTCACCCCCGCCTCAACCAACACTAAAACCCTCACCCCCGCCTCAACCAACACTGAAACCCTCACCCCCGCCTCAAACAACACTGAAACCCTCAACCCCGCCTCAACCAACACTAAATCCCTCACCCCCGCCTCAACCAACACTGAAACCCTCACCCTCACCCCCGCCTCAACCAACACTGAAACCCTCACCCCCGCCTCAACCAACACTGAAACCCTCACCCCCGCCTCAACAAACACTGAAACCCTCACCCCCGCCTCAACCAACACTGACACCCTCACCCCTGCCTCAACCAACACTAAAACCCTCACCCCCGCCTCAACCAACACTGAAACCCTCACCCCCGCCTCAACCAACACTGAAACCCTCACCCTCACCCCCGCCTTAACCAACACTAAAACCCTCACCCCCGCCTCAACCAACACTGACACCCTCACCCCCGCCTCAACCAACACTGACACCCTCACCCCCGCCTCAACCAACACTAAAACCCTTACCCCCGCCTCAACCAACACTGAAACCCTCACCCCCGCCTCAACCAACACTGAAACCCTCAACCCCGCCTCAACCAACACTGAAACCCTCACCCTCACCCCCGCCTTAACCAACACTAAAACCCTCACCCTCACCCCCGCCTCATCCAACACTGAAACCCTCACCCCCGCCTCAACCAACACTTAAACCCTCACCCCCGCCTCAACCAACACTAAAACCCTCACCCTCACTCCCGCCTCATCCAACACTGAAACCCTCACCCCCGCCTCAACCAACACTAAAACCCTCAACCCCGCCTCATCCAACACTGACACCCTCACCCCCGCCTCATCCAACACTGACACCCTCACCCCCGCCTCAACCAACACTGAAACCCTCACCCCCGCCTCAACCAACACTGAAACCCTCACCCCCGCCTCAACCAACACTGAAACCCTCACCCCCACCTCAACCAACACTGAAACCCTCACCCCGGCCTCAACCAATACTGAAACCCTCACCCTCACCCCCGCCTCATCCAACACTGAAACCCTCACCCCCGCCTCAACCAACACTGAAACCCTCACCCTCACCCCCGCCTCAACCAACACTAAAACCTTCACCTCTGCCTCAACCAACACTGAAACCCTCACCCTCACCCCCGCCTCAACCAACACTAAAACCCTAACCCCCGCCTCAACCAACACTGAAACCCTCGACCCCGCCCCCGCCTCAACCATCACTAAAACCCTCACCCCCGCCTCAACCAACACTGAAACCCTCACCCCCGCCTCAACCAACACTGACACCCTCACCCCGCCTCAACCAACACTGACACCCTCACCCTCAACCCCGCCTTAACCAACACTAAAACCCTCACCCTCAACCCGCCTCAACCAACACTAAAACCCTCACCCCCGCCTCAACCAACACTGAAACCCTCACCCTCACCCCCGCCTCATCCAACACTGAAACCCTCACCCCCGCCTCAACCAACACTGAAACCCTCACCCTCACCCCCGCCTCAACCAACACTAAAACCTTCACCCCTGCCTCAACCAACACTGAAACCCTCACCCTCACCCCGCCTCAACCAACACTAAAACCCTCACCCCCGCCTCAACCAACACTGAAACCCTCGACCTCGCCCCCGCCTCAACCAACACTAAAACCCTCACCCCCGCCTCAACCAACACTGAAACCCTCACCCCCGCCTCAACCAACACTGATACCCTCACCCCGCCTCAACCAACACTGACACCCTCACCCTCAACCCCGCCTTAACCAACACTAAAACCCTCACCCTCAACCCGCCTCAACCAACACTAAAACCCTCACCCCCGCCTCAACCAACACTGAAACCCTCACCCCCGCCTCAACCAACACTAAAACCCTCACCCTCACTCCCGCCTCATCCAACACTGAAACCCTCACCCTCACCCCCGCCTCAACCAACACTGAAACCCTCACCCTCACCCCCGCCTCAACCAATGCTGAAACCCTCACCCCCGCCTCAAACAACACTGAAACCCTCACCCCCACCTCATCCAAAACTGAAACCCTCACCCTCACCCCCGCCTCAACCAACACTGAAACCCTCAGCCCCGCCTCATCCAACACTGAAACCCTCACCCTCAACCCCGCCTCAACCAACACTTAAACCCTCACCCTCACCCCGCCTCAACCAACACCTAAACCCTCACCATCACCCCAGCCTCAACCAACACTGAAACCCTCAACCCCGCCTCAACCAACACTAAATCCCTCACCCCTGCCTCAACCAACACTGAAACCCTCACCCTCACCCCCGCCTCAACCAACACTGAAACCCTCACCCCCGCCTCAACCAACACTAAAACCCTCACCCCTGCCTCAACCAACACTGAAACCCTCACCCTCACCCCCGCCTCATCCAACACTGAAACCCTCACCCTCACCCCCGCCTCAACCAACACTGACACCCTCACCCCCGCCTCATCCAACACTGACACCCTCACCCCCGCCTCATCCAACACTGAAACCCTCACCTTCACCCCCGCCTCAACCAACACTAAAACGCTCACCCCCGCCTCAACCAACACTGAAACCCTCACCCCCGCCTCAACCAACACTAAAACCCTCACCCTCACTCCCGCCTCATCCAACACTGAAACCCTCACCCTCACCCCCGCCTCATCCAACACTGAAACCCTCACCCCCGCCTCATCCAACACTGAAACCATCACCCTCACCCCCGCCTCAACCAACACTGAAACCCTCACCCCCGCCTCAACCAACACTAAAACCCTCAACCCCGCCTCAACCAATACTGAAACCCTCACCCCCGCCTCAACCAACACTGAAACCCTCACCCTCATCCCCGCCTCATCCAACACTGAAACCCTCAACCCTGCCTCAACCAACACTAAAACCCTCACCCCCCCGCCTCAACCAACACTGAAACCCTCACCCCCACCTCAACCAACCCTGAAACCCTCACCCCCGCCTCAACCAATACTGAAACCCTCACCCCCGCCTCAACCAACACTGACACTCTCACCCCCGCCTCAACCAACACTAAAACCCTCACCCTCACCCCCGCCTCAACCAACACTAAAACCCTCACCCCCGCCTCAACCAACACTGAAACCCTCACCCCCGCCTCAACCAACACTGAAACCCTCAACCCCGCCTCAACCAACACTAAATCCCTCACCCCTGCCTCAACCAACACTGAAACCCTCACCCCAACCTCAACCAACCTTGAAACCCTCACCCCCGCCTCAACCAATACTGAAACCCTCACCCCCACCCCCGCCTCAACCAACACTGAAACCCTCACCCCCGCCTCAACCAACACTGAAACCCTCACCCCCGCCTCATCCAACACTGAAACCCTCATCCCCGCCTCAACCAACACTGAAACCCTCACCCCCACCTCAACCAACACTGAAACCCTCACCCCCGCCTCAACCAACACTGAAACCCTCACCCCCGCCTCAACCAACAATGAAATTCTCACCCCCGCCTCAGCAAACACTGAAACCCTCACCCCCGCCTCAACCAACACTGACACCCTCACCCCTGCCTCAACCAACACTAAAACCCTCACCCCCGCCTCAACCAACACTGAAACCCTCACCCCCGCCTCAACCAACACTGAAACCCTCACCCTCACCCCCGCCTTAACCAACACTAAAACCCTCACCCCCGCCTCAACCAACACTGACACCCTCACCCCCGCCTCAACCAACACTAAAACCCTCACCCCCGCCTCAACCAACACTAAAACCCTTACCCCCGCCTCAACCAACACTGAAACCCTCACCCCCGCCTCAACCAACACTGAAACCCTCAACCCCGCCTCAACCAACACTGAAACCCTCACCCTCACCCCCGCCTTAACCAACACTAAAACCCTCACCCTCACCCCCGCCTCATCCAACACTGAAACCCTCACCCCCGCCTCAACCAACACTAAAACCCTCACCCCCGCCTCAACCAACACTGACACCCTCACCCCCACCTCAACCAACACTGAAACCCTCACCCCCGCCTCAACCAACACTGAAACCCTCACCCCCGCCTCAACCAACACTAAAACCCTCACCCCCGCCTCAACCAACACTAAAACCCTCACCCCTGCCTCAACCAACACTAAAACCCTTACCCCCGCCTCAACCAACACTAAAACCCTCACCCTCACTCCCGCCTTATCCAACACTGAAACCCTCACCCCCGCCTCAACCAACACTAAAACCCTCAACCCCGCCTCATCCAACACTGACACCCTCACCCCCGCCTCATCCAACACTGACACCCTCACCCCCGCCTCAACCAACACTGAAACCCTCACCCCCGCCTAAACCAACACTGAAACCCTCATCCCCGCCTCAACCAACACTGAAACCCTCACCCCCGCCTCAACCAACACTGAAACCCTCACCCCCGCCTCAACCAATACTGAAACCCTCACCCTCACCCCCGCCTCATCCAACACTGAAACCCTCAACCCCGCCTCAACCAACACTGAAACCCTCACCCTCACCCCCGCCTCAACCAACACTAAAACCCTCACCCCTGCCTCAACCAACACTGAAACCCTCACCCTCACCCCCGCCTCAACCAACACCAAAACCCTCACCCCCGCCTCAACCAACACTGAAACCCTCGACCTCGCCCCCGCCTCAACCAACACTAAAACCCTCACCCCCGCCTCAACCAACACTGAAACCCTCACCCCCGCTTCAACCAACACTGACACCCTCACCCCGCCTCAACCAACACTGACACCCTCACCCTCAACCCCGCCTTAACCAACACTAAAACCCTCACCCTCAACCCGCCTCAACCAACACTAAAACCCTCACCCCCGCCTCAACCAACACTGAAACCCTCACCCCCGCCTCAACCAACACTGAAACCCTCACCCTCACCCCCGCCTTAACCAACACTAAAACCCTCACCCTCACCCCGCCTCAACCAACACTAAAACCCTCACCCCCGCCTCAACCAACACTGAAACCCTCACCCCTGCCTCAACCAACACTGAAACCCTCTCCCTCACCCCCGCCTCAACCAACACTAAAACCCTCACCCCCGCCTCAACCAACACTGAAACCCTCACCCCCGCCTCAACCAACACTAAAACCCTCACCCCCGCCTCAACCAACACTGACACCCTCACTTTCACCCCCGCCTCAACCAACACTAAAACCCTCACCCCCGCCTCAACCAACACTGAAACCCTCACCCTCACCCCCCCCTCAACCAACACTGAAACCCTCACCCCCGCCTCAACCAACACTGAAACCCTCACCCCCGCCTCAACCAACACTAAAACCCTCACCCCTGCCTCAACCAACACTGACACCCTCACCCCCGCCTCAACCAACACTGAAACCCTCAACCCCGCCTCAACCAACACTAAAACCCTCACCCCTGCCTCATCCAACACTGACACCCTCACCCACACCCCCGCCTCATCCAACACTGAAACCCTCACCCTCACCCCCGCCTCAACCAACACTGAAACCCTCAACCCCGCCTCAACCAACACTATAACCCTCACCCCCGCCTCAACCAATACTGAAACCCTCACCCCCGCCTCAACCAACACTGAAACCCTCACCCTCACCCCCGCCTCATCCAACACTGAAACCCTCACCCTCACCCCCGCCTCAACCAACACTGAAACCCTCACCCTCACCCCCGCCTCATCCAACACTGAAACCCTCACCCTCACCCCCGCCTCAACCAACACTGAAACCCTCACCCTCACCCCCACCTCAACCAACACTGAAACCCTCAGCCCCGCCTCAACCAACACTGAAACCCTCACCCTCACCCCCGCCTCAACCAACACTGAAACCCTCACCCTCACCCCCGCCTCATCCAACACTGAAACCCTCATCCCCGCCTCATCCAACACTAAAACCCTCACCCTCACCCCTGCCTCAACCAACACTGAAACCCTCACCCTCACCCCCGCCTCATCCAACACTGAAACCCTCACCCTCAACCCCGCCTCAACCAACACTGAAACCCTCACCCTCACCCCCACCTCAACCAACACTGAAACCCTCACCCCCACCTCAACCAACACTGACACCCTCACCCCCGCCTCAACCAACACTGAAACCCTCACCCCCGCCTCAACCAACACTAAAACCCTCACCCCCGCCTCAACCAACACTAAAACCCTCACCCCCGCCTCAACCAACACTAAAACCCTCACCCCCGCCTCAACCAACACTAAAACCCTCACCCACACTCCCGCCTCATCCAACACTGAAACCCTCACCCCCGCCTCAACCAACAATAAAACCCTCAACCCCGCCTCATCCAACACTGACACCCTCACCCCCGCCTCATCCAACACTGACACCCTCACCCCCGCCTCAACCAACACTGAAACCCTCACCCCCACCTCAACCAACACTGAAACCCTCACCCCCGCCTCAACCAACACTGAAACCCTCACCCCCGCCTCAACCAACACTGAAACCCTCACCCCCGCCTCAACCAATACTGAAACCCTCACCCTCGGCCCCGCCTCATCCAACACTGAAACCCTCACCCCCGCCTCAACCAACACTGAAACCCTCACCCTCACCCCCGCCTTAACCAACACTAAAACCCTCACCCCTGCCTCAACCAACACTGAAGCCCACACCCTCACCCCCGCCTCAACCAACACTAAAACCCTCACCCCCGCCTCAACCAACACTGAAACCCTCGACCTCGCCCCCGCCTCAACCAACACTAAAACCCTCACCCCCGCCTCAACCAATACTGAAACCCTCACCCCCGCCTCAACCAACACTGACACCCTCACCCCGCCTCAACCAACACTGACACCCTCACCCTCAACCCCGCCTTAACTAACACTAAAACCCTCACCCTCAACCCGCCTCAACCAACACTAAAACCCTCACCCCTGCCTCAACCAACACTGAAACCCTCACCCTCACCCCCGCCTCAACCAACACTGAAACCCTCACCCCCGCCTCAACCAACACTGAAACCCTCACCCCCGCCTCAACCAACACTAAAACCCTCACCCCCGCCTCAACCAACACTGACACCCTCACCCTCACCCCCGCCTCAACCAACACTAAAACCCTCACCCCCGCCTCAACCAACACTGAAACACTCACCCCCACCTCAACCAACACTGAAACCCTCACCCCCGCCTCAACCAATACTGAAACCCTCACCCCCGCCTCAACCAACACTAAAACCCTCGGCCCCGCCTCAACCAACACTAAAACCCTCATCCCCGCCTCAACCAACACTAAAACCCTCACCCCCGCCTCAACCAACACTAAAACCCTCACCCTCACTCCCGCCTCATCCAACACTGAAACCCTCACCCCCGCCTCAACCAACACTAAAACCCTCAACCCCGCCTCATCCAACACTGACACCCTCACCCCCGCCTCATCCAACACTGACACCCTCACCCCCGCCTCAACCAACACTGAAACCCTCACCCCCGCCTCAACCAACACTGAAACCCTCACCCTCACTCCCGCCTCATCAAACACTGAAACCCTCACCCCCGCCTCAACCAACCCTGAAACCCTCACCCTCACCCCCGCCTCATCCAACACTGACACCCTCACCCCCGCCTCAACCAACACTGAAACCCTCACCCCCGCCTCAACCAACACTGAAACCCTCATCCTCACTCCCGCCTCATCCAACACTGAAACCCTCACCCCTACCTCATCCAACACTGAAACCCTCACCCCCGCCTCAACCAACACTGAAACCCTCACCCTCACCCCCGCCTCAACCAACACTAAAACCCTCACCCCCGCCTGAACCAACACTGAAACCCTCACCCTCGCCCCCGCCTCAACCAACACTAAAACCCTCACCCCCGCCTCAACCAACACTGACACCCTCACCCCCGCCTCAACCAACACTGAAACCCTCAACCCCGCCTCAACCAACACTAAAACCCTCACCCCCGCCTCATCCAACACTGACACCCTCACCCACACCCCTGCCTTATCCAACACTGAAACCCTCACCCTCACCCCCGCCTCAACCAACACTGAAACCCTCAACCCTGCCTCAACCAACACTAAAACCCTCACCCCCGCCTCAACCAATTCTGAAACCCTCACCCCCGCCTCAACCAACACTGAAACCCTCACCCTCACCCCCGCCTCATCCAACACTGAAACCCTCACCCTCACCCCCGCCTCAACCAACACTGAAACCCTCACCCTCACCCCCGCCTCATCCAACACTGAAACCCTCACCCTCACCCCCGCCTCATCCAACACTGAAACTCTCACCCTCACCCCCGCCTCAACCAACACTGAAACCCTCACCCTCACCCCCGCCTCAACCAACACTGAAACCCTCACCCCCGCCTCAACCAACACTGAAACCCTCACCCTCACCCCCGCCTCAACCAACACTAAAACCCTCACCCTCACCCCCGCCTCATCCAACACTGAAACCCTCATCCCCGCCTCAACCAACACTGAAACCCTCACCCCCGCCTCAACCAATACTGAAACCCTCCCCCCCGCCTCAACCAACACTGACACCCTCACCCCCGCCTCATCCAACACTGAAACCCTCACCCTCACCCCCGCCTCAACCAACACTAAAACCCTCACCCCTGCCTCAACAAACACTAAAAAACCCTCACCCTCACCCCCGCCTCATCCAACACTAAAACCCTCACCCCCGCCTCAACCAACACTGAAACCCTCACCCCCGCCTCAACCAACACTGACACCCTCACCCCCGCCTCAACCAACACTGAAACCCTCACCCTCAACCCCGCCTCAACCAACACTAAAACCCTCACCCTCACCCCGCCTCAACCAACACTGAAACCCTCACCCTCACCCCCGCCTCAACCAACACTGAAACCCACACCCCCGC
Source organism: Alentia gelatinosa (assembly GCA_950022655.1). NCBI lineage: Eukaryota > Metazoa > Annelida > Polychaeta > Phyllodocida > Polynoidae > Alentia > Alentia gelatinosa. Next base: position 53,019,387 of record OX465590.1, on the reverse strand, counting down.
CTCAACCAACACTAAAACCCTCACCCCGGCCTCAACCAGCACTGACACCCTCACCCCAGCCTCAACCAACACTGAAACCCTCACCCTCACCCCCGCCTCATCCAACACTGAAACCCTCACCCCCGCCTCAACCAACACTAAAACCCTCACCCCCGCCTCAACCAACACTGAAACCCTCGACCCCGCCTCATCCAACACTGAAACCCTCACCCCCGCCTCAACCAACACTAGAACCCTCACCCCTGCCTCATCCAACACTGAAACCCTCACCCTCAACCCCGCCTCAACCAACACTAAAACCCTCACCCCGCCTCAACCAACACTGAAACCCTCACCCTCACCCCCGCCTCAACCAACACTGAAACCCACACCCCCGCCTCAACCAACACTAAAACCCTCACCCCCGCCTCAACCAACACTGACACCCTCACCCCCGCCTCAACCAACACTGAAACCCTCACCCTCACCCCCGCCTCATCCAACACTGAAACCCTCACCCCCGCCTCAACCAACACTAAAACCCTCACCCCCGCCTCAACCAACACTGAAACCCTCACCCCCGCCTCATCCAACACTGAAACCCTCACCCCCGCCTCAACCAACACTAAAACCCTCACCCCCGCCTCATCCAACACTGAAACCCTCACCCTCACCCCCGCCTCATCCAACACTGAAACCCTTACCCCCGCCTCAACCAACACTAAAACCCTCACCCCTGCCTCATCCAACACTGAAACCCTCACCCTCAACCCCGCCTCAACCAACACTAAAACCCTCACCCCGCCTCAACCAACACTGAAACCCTCACTCTCACCCCCGCCTCAACCAACACTGAAACCCACACCCCCGCCTCAACCAACACTAAAACCCTCACCCCCGCCTCAACCAACACTGACACCCTCACCCCCGCCTCAACCAACACTGAAACCCTCACCCTCACCCCCGCCTCATCCAACACTGAAACCCTCACCCCCGCCTCAACCAACACTAAAACCCTCACCCCCGCCTCAACCAACACTGAAACCCTCACCCCCGCCTCATCCAACACTGAAACCCTCACCCCCGCCTCAACCAACACTAAAACCCTCACCCCCGCCTCATCCAACACTGAAACCCTCACCCTCACCCCCGCCTCATCCAACACTGAAACCCTCACCCCCGCCTCAACCAATACTGAAACCCTCACCCCTGCCTCAACCAACACTGAAACCCTCACCCCCGCCTCAACCAATACTGAAACCCTCATCCCAGCCTCAACCGACACTGAAACCCTCACCCTCACCCCGCCTCAACCAACACTGACACTCTCACCCCCGCCTCAACCAACACTGAAACCCTCACCCCCGCCTCAACCAACACTAAAACCCTCAGCCCCGCCTCAACCAATACTGAAACCCTCATCCCCGCCTCAACCAACACTGAAACCCTCACCCCCGCCTCAACCAACACTAAAACCCTCACCCCCACCTCAACCAACACTAAAACCCTCACCCCCGCCTCAACCAATACTGAAACCCTCATCCCCGCCTCAACTGACACTGAAACCCTCACCCTCACCCCGCCTCAACCAACACTGACACCCTCACCCCTGCCTCAACCAACACTGAAACCCTCACCCCCGCCTCAACCAACTCTGACACCATCACCCCCGCCTCAACCAACACTGAAACCCTCACCCTCACCCCCGCCTCATCCAACACTGAAACCCTCACCCTCACCCCCGCCTCAACCAACACTAAAACCCTCACCCCCGCCTCAAACAACACTGAAACCCTCGACCCCGCCTCAACCAACACTGACACCCTCACCCCCGCCTCAACCAACACTGACACCCTCACCCTTGCCTCAACCAACACTGACACCCTCACCCCCGCCTCAACCAACACTGAAACCCTCACCCCCGCCTCAACCAACACTGAAACCCTCACCCTCACCCCCGCCTCATCCAACACTGAAACCCTCACCCTCACCCCCACCTCAACCAACACTGAAACCCTCAACCCCGCCTCAACCAACACTAAAACCCTCACCCTCACCCCCGCCTCATCCAACACTGAAACCCTCACCCCTACCTCATCCAACACTGAAACCCTCACCCCCGCCTCAACCAACACTGAAACCCTCACCCTCACCCCCGCCTCAACCAACACTAAAACCCTCACCCCCGCCTGAACCAACACTGAAACCCTCACCCTCGCCCCCGCCTCAACCAACACTAAAACCCTCACCCCCGCCTCAACCAACACTGACACCCTCACCCCCGCCTCAACCAACACTGAAACCCTCAACCCCGCCTCAACCAACACTAAAACCCTCACCCCCGCCTCATCCAACACTGACACCCTCACCCACACCCCTGCCTTATCCAACACTGAAACCCTCACCCTCACCCCCGCCTCAACCAACACTGAAACCATCAACCCTGCCTCAACCAACACTAAAACCCTCACCCCCGCCTCAACCAATTCTGAAACCCTCACCCCCGCCTCAACCAACACTGAAACCCTCACCCTCACCCCCGCCTCATCCAACACTGAAACCCTCACCCTCACCCCCGCCTCAACCAACACTGAAACCCTCACCCTCACCCCCGCCTCATCCAACACTGAAACCCTCACCCTCACCCCCGCCTCATCCAACACTGAAACTCTCACCCTCACCCCCGCCTCAACCAACACTGAAACCCTCACCCTCACCCCCGCCTCAACCAACACTGAAACCCTCACCCCCGCCTCAACCAACACTGAAACCCTCACCCTCACCCCCGCCTCAACCAACACTAAAACCCTCACCCTCACCCCCGCCTCATCCAACACTGAAACCCTCATCCCCGCCTCAACCAACACTGAAACCCTCACCCCCGCCTCAACCAATACTGAAACCCTCCCCCCCGCCTCAACCAACACTGACACCCTCACCCCCGCCTCATCCAACACTGAAACCCTCACCCTCACCCCCGCCTCAACCAACACTAAAACCCTCACCCCTGCCTCAACAAACACTAAAAAACCCTCACCCTCACCCCCGCCTCATCCAACACTAAAACCCTCACCCCCGCCTCAACCAACACTGAAACCCTCACCCCCGCCTCAACCAACACTGACACCCTCACCCCCGCCTCAACCAACACTGAAACCCTCACCCTCAACCCCGCCTCAACCAACACTAAAACCCTCACCCTCACCCCGCCTCAACCAACACTGAAACCCTCACCCTCACCCCCGCCTCAACCAACACTGAAACCCACACCCCCGCCTCAACCAACACTAAAACCCTCACCCCGGCCTCAACCAGCACTGACACCCTCACCCCCGCCTCAACCAACACTGAAACCCTCACCCTCACCCCCGCCTCATCCAACACTGAAACCCTCACCCCCGCCTCAACCAACACTAAAACCCTCACCCCCGCCTCAACCAACACTGAAACCCTCGACCCCGCCTCATCCAACACTGAAACCCTCACCCCCGCCTCAACCAACACTAAAACCCTCACCCCTGCCTCATCCAACACTGAAACCCTCACCCTCAACCCCGCCTCAACCAACACTAAAACCCTCACCCCGCCTCAACCAACACTGAAACCCTCACCCTCACCCCCGCCTCAACCAACACTGAAACCCACACCCCCGCCTCAACCAACACTAAAACCCTCACCCCCGCCTCAACCAACACTGACACCCTCACCCCCGCCTCAACCAACACTGAAACCCTCACCCTCACCCCCGCCTCATCCAACACTGAAACCCTCACCCCCGCCTCAACCAACACTAAAACCCTCACCCCCGCCTCAACCAACACTGAAACCCTCACCCCCGCCTCATCCAACACTGAAACCCTCACCCCCGCCTCAACCAACACTAAAACCCTCACCCCCGCCTCATCCAACACTGAAACCCTCACCCTCACCCCCGCCTCATCCAACACTGAAACCCTCACCCCCGCCTCAACCAACACTAAAACCCTCACCCCTGCCTCATCCAACACTGAAACCCTCACCCTCAACCCCGCCTCAACCAACACTAAAACCCTCACCCCGCCTCAACCAACACTGAAACCCTCACCCTCACCCCCGCCTCAACCAACACTGAAACCCACACCCCCGCCTCAACCAACACTAAAACCCTCACCCCCGCCTCAACCAACACTGACACCCTCACCCCCGCCTCAACCAACACTGAAACCCTCACCCTCACCCCCGCCTCATCCAACACTGAAACCCTCACCCCCGCCTCAACCAACACTAAAACCCTCACCCCCGCCTCAACCAACACTGAAACCCTCACCCCCGCCTCATCCAACACTGAAACCCTCACCCCCGCCTCAACCAACACTAAAACCCTCACCCCCGCCTCATCCAACACTGAAACCCTCACCCTCACCCCCGCCTCATCCAACACTGAAACCCTCACCCCCGCCTCAACCAATACTGAAACCCTCACCCCTGCCTCAACCAACACTGAAACCCTCACCCCCGCCTCAACCAATACTGAAACCCTCATCCCAGCCTCAACCGACACTGAAACCCTCACCCTCACCCCGCCTCAACCAACACTGACACTCTCACCCCCGCCTCAACCAACACTGAAACCCTCACCCCCGCCTCAACCAACACTAAAACCCTCAGCCCCGCCTCAACCAATACTGAAACCCTCATCCCCGCCTCAACCAACACTGAAACCCTCACCCCCGCCTCAACCAACACTAAAACCCTCACCCCCACCTCAACCAACACTAAAACCCTCACCCCCGCCTCAACCAATACTGAAACCCTCATCCCCGCCTCAACTGACACTGAAACCCTCACCCTCACCCCGCCTCAACCAACACTGACACCCTCACCCCTGCCTCAACCAACACTGAAACCCTCACCCCCGCCTCAACCAACTCTGACACCATCACCCCCGCCTCAACCAACACTGAAACCCTCACCCTCACCCCCGCCTCATCCAACACTGAAACCCTCACCCTCACCCCCGCCTCAACCAACACTAAAACCCTCACCCCCGCCTCAAACAACACTGAAACCCTCGACCCCGCCTCAACCAACACTGACACCCTCACCCCCGCCTCAACCAACACTGACACCCTCACCCTTGCCTCAACCAACACTGACACCCTCACCCCCGCCTCAACCAACACTGAAACCCTCACCCCCGCCTCAACCAACACTGAAACCCTCACCCTCACCCCCGCCTCATCCAACACTGAAACCCTCACCCTCACCCCCACCTCAACCAACACTGAAACCCTCAACCCCGCCTCAACCAACACTAAAACCCTCACCCTCACCCCCGCCTCAACCAACACTGAAACCCTCACCCTCACCCCCGCCTCAACCAACACTGAAACCCTCACCCTCACCCCCGCCTCATCCAACACTGAAACCCTCACCCTCACCCCCGCCTCAACCAACACTGAAACCCTCACCCCCGCCTCAAACAACACTGAAACCCTCAACCCCGCCTCAACCAACACTAAATCCCTCACCCCCGCCTCAACCAACACTAAAACCCTCACCCTCACCCCCGCCTCAACCAACACTGAAACCCTCACCCTCACCCCCGCCTCAACCAACACTGAAACCCTCACCCTCACCCCCGCCTCAACCAACACTGAAACCCTCACCCTCACCCCCGCCTCATCCAACACTGAAACCCTCAACCCTACACCCCCCCTACGAGTTACCGGGCCGCTCGGCTGCATCAAGGCTGCATTAAAGCTGCATCAAAGCTGCATCAGAGCGGCATTGGTGGTAGGTGTGTTGGTGGCGGGGACAGCGCCGGACTGCTCCGATTCTTTTTCTCTTCTTTTTTTATCATGTATACGCCCAGCGTCTACATGTTGCACAGAGGATATTTCCTCTTGTATACGCCAGATTAGAGTATGAACTAGGAGCATATGTTATTTCCATTCATAATGGAAGAGCGCGGTATACCAAAATCTCATAAGATAAAAGTAAGAGAATATCAATATTTTGGTATATTTCTTTTGAGATGTTTTTCATTTTTTGGCTAACGTTTTTGATTTTGACTTCTGCCTGGTCTAGCATACCACACTCTTTGATAGCCCCCTAGCACTTGATGCACTCAAGTTTGTTTTGCTTGAAGGTACTTCATTTGGAGTACTACTAGTGCCCTTGGTTGTCCTCTTACTAACATATTTGTCATCTGTTTTCCATCTACTTCTATTTATTTTGACATCTTCAGATGGGGTATCATCTGGAACATCCATATATTTGGCACTATTATCATAGTCCATTGATATGTGATTTCTGTCCATATGATATATGCATTGAATGCACACACTTTGACATGGTCACTCAGCCATGAAAGTTCTATTTAAAGGAACCAAGTCAGTAGTGAGTCAGGGATACGGTCAGACTGGGATACTGGACACCTTTCCATTTTACCAGGCCTTTATAATTGGTGCAGGGATAGTGAAGTGTTAGATTCTTTGCAGCAAGCTGAAAGCCTGTGCGAGCACTCTAACCCTAGATGACGTATATGAGCGCGATTTCCCACGCTCAATAAAGTGGTTAGTTTCGTGCAGTGTAAGCGGCCTCCTTGACCCAGTATAAAGCTGTACCTGTTCGTTACTCTCCCACCAGACCTTTTGTAATGCTTGGAGAGGGTATTTAGTCATAACCTTGGAGGCAATTTACCATTTTGTTATTTCCTTTTGTGTGTATTTTTAGAATAAAACCACCATAAAGACAGACTTATTAATCAATTTCCTAAGCTATGAATTCTACCTATTGAGTATTTCTTCTTTTAGAGCCTACATAGAACAAAACGACTTGGTTTGAGGTGAACACAGAGGGATACTGTGTGGGATTTATCCCGACCAACCCCTATATCGTAGAAGGGGTTGGTTGCCAAACTATATTCAAGCCAGCTTCAGAGCATGACTAGTAGTCATCATTATTAAACGGGCCCCAGAATAGACTCTAGTACAGTCTGTTGTCGCCAGGGCCAGGGCGCACAGGCTCAAACTCAGACTGTTATGCGCTGCCATTTTAAGGCAGGAATTCCTGTGTTCGCTGGTACTAAAAGGTCCTGTTTGATTTGCCAGTAACCAGTACATTATTCCTCAAGCAGAGGTCCTAGAGTAGCTTTTACTGGGCATCTACCAAAAAAATCAGCCTGGAGAGTTATAATGATTCCCAGAATGGTGCTAGGCTCAATCAGGGCGTTTTTCAGTCTGCCTTTATAATGCAGAGAAACTTGATACAAAACATTCATCAAACATATTGATAATGATTATGAGACAAGTTACAGCTCTATGTTGCTTGTCAAACTGATCCTATAAATAGAACAGCCAACCACAAAATTCCTCTTACTAAAGGTGGCTGGCCAGTCAGAGCCATGCCATGTTAGGCCCTCACGTACCGTAACCCGAAGGCGGCGCGGTGCGTGAACGGACTAGCCCAAGAATCGCCGGCCAGAATCGTCTAGTGTAAACTCCGGGTTAGAGAGGATCTACTGTATCGTATGTACATCGTTAGGTTGTTTTATTAGACTCTAGTACAGTCTGTTATTGCCAGGGCCAGGGCACACAGGCTCAAACTCAGACTGTTATACGCTGCCATTTTGAGGCATGAATTCATGCCTCTGCTGGTACTCAGCTACCCTGAGTGATTTGCCAGTAACCAGTGTGTTACTCTTGTGTGTTACTGTAAGACTAAGGCGGCGCGGTGCGTAAACGGACTAGTTTTATATAATTACTACGCGTCAACCCTCAGAGGGTGGTTGTGGCCCATTAGATTGTAGGTCAACTATTGACTGCAGAGCCGTCCCAAGGCGCTAGAAAATATCATGTAAGGAGGTCAGGATCAAGGTCGGGGTTTGCTGCAAATGCAGTCATCGGCTACTCGGTCTACTCTATTCCTTATATGGAATTAGTGTGATGGGACAACTCCATGCAGCTTGGAGCATGCGGCAACTTGTATCTGAAACCAGTCAGTATTCTATACACAAGCCTATCGTGCTGATATGGCTATGTGCCGGTTCCCTCTAAACTTTGACAGAGCCTATTTCGTCACCAACTGGTTGCCTTGATGATACTGATTGTGGCAATAAAGACAAATAACTAGCTTTGGAGAAAGCTATAATTAGTATGTTTTCTAAGCCACGGTCCTTGTAATGTGGGTGTGTGCATGTTCCAGGCTGTGTCTCTTATGTTTAAAGACATTAATTTGTACTGGAAAATCACTGTGCCTGAATGACCTCGTCCGGCGTTTACAGAATTGCTTTGTCATTCATTATGATTGTAGAGATAAATAGCCACACATTTAAAGAATCGTCAAAGGCATATTCCTTGTGCTGCCACTTGGTGATTTTTTTAATATTGTTAATTATGACACTGAGGCATACTGGACTTGAAAAATTTATTAATTCGTTTTTGATATCAGTTCGATATCATGGTTTGATACGTATAGGTGTTATAACAGTTTATAACGAACATGAAATTTTAATAACAGTCATTTACAGGTGGTTCCTGTAAGAAAAATGTCAGTTGATTATTAACCTGAAAAAGAGATTATATAATTCCAAAGGGAATTATGCCATATGAGGCATGACAGACTTTATGGCATATGAAGTTGAGACTTGGTTGTGGGTGGGCGGGTTTGAAGATACACTGGCCACCCGAGCTTAGTCATGTTAAATTGACCGTGACCGTGACCTGGCGTGGTAGCGGGTAAAGGAAGGTCACTCTAGCTATTTTTCATATCTACTTTTACTCTGTGCTGTCAGTTGTAACTGGTTCCTCTGGTTCCTCTGGTTGTAATGAATCCTGGGTTCTTACCCTGGAAGTCACTTTTCTATGTTCTTATCTTCTTTTAGGTGTAGTTTTGATAAAATGACCACAAATATAAGGTTCTTTATGAATCTATCAACATATAAATATTTCTTTGCAAGTATTTAGGATCTTAGAATCCATGTAGAACATACTTATTGGGTCCGAGAGTGAGAATCCGTGGACACGTCCATGGGTTAACGTTACCAACCTCTTAGTTGGAACGTAGTGTAGACAGGGGTGGTGGCCAATCTAGTTTGAAGAGTCTTTGAAGCGATGCACGGCAGACTGGTTCTCCGGTTTGCCGCTAGATGCCGTCTGTGTTGCCGCTGAGTGCCGATAGGTGGAGTCTGGATGAGACTGCCTCGGCAGAATTATAGCGAATTTCCAATTCACCTCAATTGTTAGCCAAACCTAGTTCCTTGTGATTCATTTTAATGTCAGTTGAGTAAATCTAACATTTGGTCCAGTTCATTCAATCCTAGTAGGTAAAATAAGCTAATTTACCAAGCAATCGATATTGATTTCTTAAATATACAGTTCACTGGCTGGCATAGCGAACTCCAGGAGGACTTCAACAGCGATGCCATTTCTGAAACGAGACTTTCTATTCTCCGCTGTAAGTGCCGTTGGTTGACCTCGATGTTGTGACTGCCATTCCCGTCTACTCCCCATACTAGTTAAACGGGTCCCTGATTTAATGTATATTTCTTATTTGTTGATCAAGTCTGACATCCTCCAAGGATAGTTTTGATATTTTGTTGCATAATGCAATTTAAATGTAGCTGTGATGGTAAAAGCTGCCTTGTGTTGTGTCGTTTGCGTTGTGTTTCTGAGAGACGAGGGTACCAAGCACGGTGACTTGATGCAATTAAAGTCTTTCAACATACAAAGCGGTCCCTATAAAAATATTTTGACATAACTAAAAACTATACATTAACAATTTTTTAATTTGACACCAGGTGGTATCAGAGTGTCATAAAGTCACTTAGTAACAGCTGTGATAGATTGCCACTCCTCTGCATTGATTACTGCACACTCTACAGTATGGGGTTTTACTGCACATTTTGTAAATATATACAGTCATTTTTTGCTTAGCAGAGGTTAGTTATTGTAAGATATACGTGCATTGGTATACAATAATTAGTAGAAACCAAACGAGAGTTAGACTTGTCAATGTTTATGCCACGACGGGAAGGTCGGGTATTACTACGCGAAGCGTTAGCTAAGCGTAGTGAGGAACAGACCTGACCAGAGTGGCATAGACACTGACAAGTCTAACTCGAGTTTGGTTTCGTATTTATCCTACCCCGTCTCCACGATTTCATGATATTAGGAAAGTTTGACTTGATCCTGTCCATGTTTGTCAGTTGTTAGAATTTCTGCTCAGCATCCGGAACTATTTACACAGGTGAATAATTGCTGATCGCTGATTGGTCAATTTTTTTATTTCTCTAGATATATAAATTCTAATTTATGTCATGGAACACCACATAAAATGTTAATTCAATGACGTTTTTTTATTAGGGGTAGGATAAAAGGTTTTCCCCAACGCTTGTTGGCAATGGTTATCTATAACAAGGTAGAACGTCCCGAGAGATTTGTTATCTTAGATTTCTTTAAAGTCTGTAGGGGCATTTTTGCGTAGTGAATGTACCCACTGCTGAGTTGTCTACTAGGTAAGTAACCTAACCAATAAAAAACAAGAGAATAGGATCACATGTTTTACACACCTTTCAGCTTCAGGGTAGTGTTAGTATTCACTGTGACTTTGTCTGAGACTATACCTGGGCACTGTTTAACAAGTTATGGTCCTAGGAGTAGAATCCTCCTAGGATCATGCCAGCAATCCAAGACATATCTTAGGACGAAAGACCTTTCCCGTTTAACAAATGGTGTCCCCCATAGGGAGGAAAATGGGGGGGGGGGCTGTTGAATAAAGTGAAGTACTGGACGATACGATCACTCCAATGATAAACGACATGTTGGACGTTTTATCTTTTACATTCATTGTTATATAACAGAAAAGAAGATATTTTCTAAATGAACGTATTTGTATACAACACTTTGTAAGAGGTTTAGATTACTCTTATTGTCAAAATATCTTCTGTTTACAACACATTATTTTATACAACACTATGGCCCAAAAGACAAATCTGGGAGACTTTTTTCTCTTACTTAGTTTATTCAACGGCCCCCTGCATAATTAGTCTCCTAGGACTGAATTCGGTCCTAGGCTAGGACAAAACAGGCTGCAAGACTGCTGTGGGATCCCTATGGAGGAGAATTTCTAAGAACTGCAGGTAGTGCCACATAGTGGGGCTTGTGGTAACTAATTTCATCAATTTCAATCTAACTGAATATTTAAGATATATCCCCTAGAACACTGCCCTTTTGTATTACATACCATAATATACATATTTCTTTTAGTCCAATTCATAGATAAATTTGTTCTTTGTGAATTTGAATCATCTAAGACTCCTGAATAGATGTCCCCATCTAGGACACTTTGGGGTATGTGGAGGACAGTTTGTAAGATGTGGGTCAAACTTGTTTAACACCTTTGGACAATCTGGCTAAGATCCTTTCTTTATAGTTAGACGCCAACCGTCCCAGGACCTCTCTTCCAGGCATAACACTCCTTGTACCACAATGTTAAACTCCCCCCTGCAGATGTGTCTTTCCATGTGAATCCAACAAAAAAAATAACCAAGCTCGGTGGCTAAGTGGTAGGGATGTTTGCCTCGAGCATGGGAGGTCGTGGGTTTAAACCCTGGTCGGATCATATCAAAGATTTACACAAAAATGGTACGCACTGCCCATTCGGCTTAACACCCACCATTAGAATCAGGGCCTGAATGGAAGAACGGCTCAATAGCCGAATTCTGTGATTGTACACACAATATTCCCTAATAAAAATTACCCCCAAAAAAATCCAATTTGCTAATTTTCCTCGATACTGGTAAAAGCCTATTCCCATGAGTATCTTGTACCAAAGGAATATTGCCTGAGGCTAGTGGAAAGGTGTGAAGTTCACCCTTCTTTTTATCACATTAGTTTCTATGTGTTAAGACACACTTTGGGCTTCTGAAATTAATGTGAGTAGAGCAGGTTACCCAAAGAATAATTGATGTAGATGACAGTGTAATATAAATGTGATACAATAATTGTTATAATTTATCATTTCAGAAACCTGCTCCAAAATGCACAGAAGTGTTTTCACTTGGCCTCCAGCCAATGCTTTTCAAACAGGCAAGATATCTGACTTTTTTTAGGTGTCTTGGAAAACAAAGTTCAACTTAGCTAATTTATGTATATTTGTCATTGGTGAGTGAGCTGTATAACAATTGAGAGGCATAAATTTTTGTCCAATTTCTAATTTTACAATCAATGCATACCAAAGATTTGTAAATCAAATTTGGATGTGGCGCAAAACCATCTTTTAAGAATAATAACCAAATCACAACAAAATTAGAGGGATTACATATTAATGAACCTTAACCTTAGTTTATTTTTCATGTTCAACAAAAAAACATGATAAAATATAAATGAATAAGAGGTTTGAATTGAGCAATACCATCAGTGCTTATAATTCTTCTTTCATTTCTCAATGTTTTTCTCCAATTCCAGATTCTATAGTAAAACCAGAAGATATTGGTATAGATCTCATTGAGAATGATTTTAAAACTGAAGTAATAAACATGATTCAGGAGGCAAAGGTAGGCAAATTTTAGTAATGCAATTATAATCATGTTCCATATGCTCAGAGTATAATCATCTAAAAACTATCAATTAATATAGATGAATATGTTCTTCACCTCATTATATCGACTCTTTCATATCTCCTGTATTTCCACTTACCTCCAGAAATTCGGGAGAGATGAACCATTCTGCATCTTTGATATGGATCTGGTTCTTCGACGATTTCAACTCTGGAAAAATGCCTTTCCCTCCATCAGGCCCTTCTTTGGTATGTACTGCACATTGTAATTGTACAAAGTGTCCTTCATATTCCAAGTTTCTTTCCGAAATTATGAAGAAATGCTTTTGATGCCAACAGAATGGACCATTTTCTGCTGGAGGGCAAATGTCCTGAAACCTGATGTGGCCATCAACACTAAGGCAACATAGGACCAGGTTCTGGACAGTGATCCTTTCAATAATTAGGAGAAACCGAACAAGAGTAAGAAGCTGACCTGACCAGAGTGGTAAAAACGCAAACAATGCAAATTCAGTCTAGTATTTATCCAAATAAAAAGAAAAATGTTAAGAATTAAAAAAAAAATTCCGATATATTTTTCATATAACCAAATTGCTCCCAGCACCCTAACCAGATTACCAGCAGTGACCGATCATAAAGATAAAAAAACGGAAATACCCACACACAAAAAAAAGCCCGGGGGCCTTGGCCCCTAGCCTGATGAGATTTTCATAATCAAAACTACTGAGTGATAGGAAGCCCTCGAAAATCTCAGAGCGCTCCTCACTAGCTCTCTTATAGAGAGCCTTGTTTATAGAACCTGCCCCTGCCCCAGTGAGGCAGGAGACCAGTCCCAAAATCCCACACCAGGTGGCAGGTCAGTCCCCAACTGGGACACTGCCAACATGGATTTACCTCCAAGCTCACCTAAAAGGTAAGTTCTAATTGGCACAGGCCGCTCCCATGCATAATGAGAGACGTCCAAGACCAATTAGGAGGTTTGGCACTGATTTTGTTTTCTGACAAACCAATCAGAATGGTTCTGACAGGTATTTTCGCGGGTCCGCGGCCACCGACGCGGTGTCGATTCGAAAACCCGGTCACTTGCTCAGTAGTCGCTTGCCAACGCCACGTCTCCACACCATACTTTATCCAAATAAATGTCTGTGCTTTATGAACATAGAGAAATATATACACAGACCAATATCCAGTTAAGAGTGCATAATTAGCCTTTTTAATTTCTCTTGTATGGGTCCAGTGTTCAAGTTCAGCCATTTCACTGTAACCACTGCCGCGTCTGTTGCGCCTTCCGCGTTATGTCAAGAATATAGTTTGTGATGGTTTCACAGTAGATGTCTAAATATCAAAGTTCAAAAGTGTGCAAATACTATAATAACTTTGGTATTAGCGACCGAACAGTGATAATAATCGTGAATTTTGCTGTCCATCCTCTGTGCTGAAGTTGCTAAATACGTCCACGACCTATGTTCCTGTAGGGGTCAGGTCAGTCGAGTGGTGGTGTGTTCGCTCCTCACCAGGGGGCACAGGGGACAGAGGACACCAATTGGCCGATGTTAACGAAATATCAAAATTGCTAAGAACGCAATTAAAACGCAATTTTCCTGAGTGTGTATTTATTTTTCATATCAGAATGGTATTTGAGATTGGACTTGCTGCATAAATCACTCATGATATTCTGTATCAGGTTTGTAAACATGTGAATGGCTGCTTTGAGTGCAACCAGAACAATTTGTTCTCACATTCTGGCTGCTGACTCATCACTTTTGTAATTACCCTAGTTGCATAAAACACACTTTATGTCATGGCCTGTCACATAAGTCAATGTTACACCTATGACAGTATTTATTAGGGGTAGGATAATATAAAGGATGTTTTTACATTCTATTGTATCAAACTTATTGGTATATATATGCATAAATTTGTCTAGATTGAACAGTCCATTACTGGACTACAAACCAGATCTTCAAATTCTAGTACAATACTGGAAGAAGTAAAGTACTTGTGTGTCTATTTATACATATGATATAATTATGGAATAGTAGCAATATAGCCAAACCCAAGATAGGTCTTGACTCCCTGTTTGAAACAGTACCCTATATGACCTTCTGAGCCAGCCATCTGTATGCTTAAAAAGCTGTATTGGCAGCATGTTTATGATGATAGATAAATGATAATCCTTGCTGATCAGTAAACTTGAAACAGTGGAGTAATAGTTATTGCTTTGGCATACTTTATATAATGGAGAGACTCTAATTTTTATTTAATTTCCTTACTTTCCAGCCGTCAAAGCACATGATGATCCCGTTGTCATCAAGCTACTTGCACAACTTGGAGCAGGGTTTGATTGTGCTAGCAAGGTTAAAACATACGGATTTAAATGGTTTCGGATACAGGCGGCCATAGTCTCTGAGGACTGGACACCCAGGCATATCCGAATGAAAATATGCCTGCTTTTATCTGAAACCAGTTTATATTATATCTATGATTAAAAATAACAAATTTAATTTTTCAAAGAAAAGACAAAATGACTGCCAATCTTCTCAAGCACCATTTTGAAGAAAATGCACTTTCTTTTTGTAATCTCCATTCCGTCTCGGCCAGAGATTATGATCATCTGTAATCTCCATTTGGTGGATTACACAGTCCCTAATTCTAGTAGTGTATTTAGTGGAAAAATAAGAAAGATATCATAAAGACTATCTATTATCATTTCCCTTGACAATTTGTGTGATATCATCAAATCCATCACAAATAAGATTTATTGATATTCAATTACATGAACTTTAATTAGTGTGTAATTTTGCTATAATGAAGATTAACTTCACAAATAAAAAATTTTGCTTTGAAATTACTTGTGGTAATACATCTATTTCCATTGAATATTTTGATACTTCTATAGTTGTTTTCATCTTATCCACAGTATGAAATAGAATTAGTCCAGAAACTTGGAGTTGCGGCAGATGACATTGTCTTCGCAAATCCAATCAGAATCCCGTCTCACCTGGCATATGCTGCTGAGAAGGGAGTGTCTCTCATGACATTTGATACAATTGATGAACTGCATAAAATCAAAAGTCTGTATCCACGGGCAAGGTAGGCATTGAATTGTATTGAAATATATGTACTAAATTATATCAAAATAATAAGTTTATTAAACTGCTACAGGGCAAAAGCTTTTCCTCAGGGATATCTGATTCAAAACATTACTTTTCCCTTATTCAGATTGACTCTCATCTGACTGACACATACTATTTCAATGTAGAATGACAGACCTCACAATGTGAAATCTACATCCAGTGTGGAAATGTTTGGAATGCTTTTCTTTTTACCAAAGATATAACCCATCTTTTTTTATTCTAAAAAAACATATCTTCTCTCTTTCCTTTCTAACAGACACTGATTATGCCTTAGCTAAAAGAAATCAATTGGTGGTTCCAAGTAGAGATTATTGTTGGGTAATCATCTAGACACATGTGTCTTTCATCACTAGTAATAATAATTAGTTCACAGCTTTTCTCTCTCCCCTGGTATTCTTTAACCCATTAGACCTAATATTGGGAGCTTGTACTCAAACCCATGAAGTATTGTAGTGAAATATGCAAAGGAGGAGCATGTCACAATGTTTGGACAATTAGTCAGTGAGATATAGGGGGGAGATATAATCTGAGCTGCACTCGATCCATAGCCACTGAAAATATGTCATTGTTTTGGTTTGCTATGTTATTTTTTTATTTTTTATTTTTTATTTTTTTTTTTATTGTCAATTTCTCCCCAAGGGGAGTTCTTCCAATTGTACAGTTCCAGCTTATACATAAACTTCAACATTTGCATAGTACACACTTCAATAATGATGATGAGTATGAGGTTATTCTCGCACACAAAGTCTGTCAGTTATCTCACTCAGCTTTGCCTTGTGAGATTACTCCACAACCAAAGCTCATGGCATATATTCAGTGGCTACTGATCTCGATGCAGTTCCTTCTTGACCCATACTTGTCTAGGGTTGCTGTACCTGTCCCTGAGATATTATTTCATGAGAATTGATGAATGTATCTGGCTCAAAAATCTGTACATCAAATTCTTTTTTAAAACCTGACCAGTTTACAGATTCCACATATCAAGCGAGAACCTCTACATATTTTAATAATTCGAGGATCATAAATGTTGGTAGTTTTGCACCGTTGGTATGGATCTAATTAAGGTTCAAATAACAATTGTGGGAAGCTAGTCAGGTATCTTCAGAATCTGGTTGCTTTTAGCCATGAACAGCTCTATTGCACGATAGACTAACTCTTTCTTGGCATGGTCACAGCGACACGGTAAGCTCACATCCCTGTGACCCGAGGAATAAGGATGAACAATGGAGTACTGATTAGGAACGTTAATTTCCTGAGAAACAATTCGTAAACATTCTGTAGTGTAGCCGCACCTTCATAGTGCTCACCTAGCTTCACAGATTTACATGGAACTCATAGTAAAGATACAGACCCAAGTTTAGACTATGATCTGTGTCACGGTACAACTCCAAGTATATCAGAGCACATCTGAATTGTCATTCTTTCTTAATAATGTCCATTAACTCTTGAATAATGATTTCCTGGTTATCGTCTATCATCCATGTTTGTCCTCAAAAGTAGTGCACAAGCTGATGATGATTGTTCACAACTTAATCCGGTATGTTCACAATATCTTGATGTTAGTCCAGTAGATGTTCAGTTCTTATGAGTCCTATTTATCCTCTCTGTGTTCGGTAGCAACACGCGATGGTTGTTCACTTTAGGCAACTCCACTCTGTGTTGAGTGAAGCCTCTGGCTTCTTGAATCAAACCGTCCTCCAGCGAGGAGCGGCTTTGCTCCGCTCTCTACCAGATCTTAACCTTGTACTCAACTGCCGCTCTCTGCAGTGGCAGCAGAGGTATACTCCTCTGCTGCTCACATCAGCAGGTCATGCAACCACTCACTTCCTTATACAGAGGTTATATTCTGACTCATACCTCTGGCTATCGCCATCTTGCTTAGCACCTAGTGGTCTTAACTCACATCCGTTTTACCCTTATAACAGTAGTACAACTAAACCATCTTTATTTTAAAACCGTAGCATAATCTCGGACCAGCGCATAGTGCAGTTTCTTAATAATCAGCATATGAGAATCTTGTTTTGAATCTGTGGCAGGGAATACCTCAAGGCACTACTCACTCTGAATGTCTATCCCTGATGCCACAGGCGGTGTATCAGTATCAATTTATCGGTGAAAGTGTATTGTAAACACTGTTTCTACGGTATTTGTCTGGGTAAAACAGATTTAATCGGCATTGCTACATTACATAGTTTTGACTGGAGATCTTTGCAGAATTATTGGCCAATGGAAATGGACCAATGTAATGTTTCTTCAATTCCATTTTTTTTCTCTGATTTGCAGCATATATTTTATTATTCCAGATTATTTATATCTTAGTTAAACATCTCAGGAACCTGTCACTGTAATAATGTAATACTGACTTTGATATGTCCGGACTTTGTTTTATCAACAGATTACTTTTGAGGGTCTGCCCAGTTCAGGAGGAAGATATTGAAGACATTGTGGTACCATTTTTTCGTTCTTTCGGTGTCAGTTTGAAGGATGTCCCAGATATATTGATTGCTGCTAAAGAACTGGATCTCTCCATTGTAGGAGTTGCGTATGTACTTTATTCTAACAATATCAATACGAGACTAAGTGTAACATGTAGAATAGTAAATTCTACAAATGATTAATTGCTTAACATTTCACAGTATGACAGTAATTTCTTTTTACCAACTTGGTGTTCAGCTATGGCCTTGAACTCAAATCTGCCGGGTGTCTGCCAAAGGTGCTTATAGCGTACAAACTAACGAACCTGATCATTTTCAGTGGCTGGTGACTGGTCAAACCTAATTCATTAGGAGTCGCCATTTCATAATCGGTTCCGTAGACAGTGGGCATGTGACCTGCTCCACTTTGCCAGTCTCTATACTTGAACTAACAGACACTGCAAGAAAACCACTATTTTACATATGTATACGAAACGCGTCTAACAGTAGGATTTTGCGTCTAGAAGTTCAACCTATTAGACGTCTCGTAGACGCCTTATCTAGTGGCGTATATACGTGTCCATGGTGCGGTCTTATATACGTCATATATACGCCTGATTCTGTTTATTTACGCCACTCTCCAATAATTCCGACCTCTGCCACTTGGGACATCAGTGGTAGCATATTTCATTTGCCATTAGTCATTAAGTCCGTGGTCTACAATGTTATATTATCAATTTTGATTATAAAATTGTTCTCAAATCCTATTTATTATCTTTTCATTAAATACATATAATAAACCAAGCGTTTTTTAGTTTTTTAAAACGCTTTTTTTACGTTTTTAAGGTTTTTCAAAACACCACTCTTCTGAAGTGATACCTTGGGTACTGTATATATAACACAAGGTCTGGTCAGTTATCAATCTACCACCCCAAGTGCCTCCACACATCTGCTGCCGACGCCGCTTTGACACCTGCCGCTTTGACACCCGCCGCTTTGACACCCGTCTGCACACAGCCATGCGCCCGCCTGCCCAGAGACAATAGGGGAACAGGGCTTCACAGAGAGCTCCCGCCTAAAGTGCTAAAACAACACACAGCAGCAGCGGGTGCTGGGGGTGGAGGACTTCCTTTTTTATTTTCTATCGCTATACATTTACGCCCGGTGTATATATGTCACGCAATGAATGTTTTATCTTAAATACGCCAGGCGTGAAAGACAACCAAGTCGCACGCGTCTACATATGGAAACTGTCTCATAGACGCCCGAAACGCAGACGCGTATAAGAGGTGTATACAAGTATAAACAAGCCACGATACAGCCGATACGTGCGTTATCGCGATGGCGTATATATATGTAAAATGGTGGTTTTCGTGCAGTGAGAGGCATCGCGTAGCTGGTGCATGGGCACCGTGTAGCTGCTGTTACTGGGTAGGTGACCGACTCCACTGCACCCATCTTTATACTTGACCTGCCACACGCATCACGTGGCCGCTGCATGGACACCATGCAGTATGACCAACTTCTACAACTTAATGCATTCCACACTCAATGAAGAGAGTGTGAGGCAGGCTGCTGGAATCACATCCCAAAGTGCAAACTTACATGCATCAATGAAATGAGGTCACTTACCCTGGGGTACCCAAGTTGTACCTGAAGAGGTCCTGGTGGTTGAAACTGCAAACTGTCTCAATGAGTCCAACAAATTGTTGTTAATGATCCTACAAACCAGGTTCAACTATTATCTGTCCCGCCCTCATCAGGTTTTAGGATAGAACCCTCTCAATCTGACCAGTGAGATTGTTTAAAAGAGAATGGTTATTTCTCTTCTATTCTTTTTATTCAGGTATCTATCAAATAAGTTGGGGTTACGATAAACAAGTATAGAATCATTGATACTGGTCGTCCGCAAAACAATGCAAACATGTTTTCCCCTCTAACTTGTTTTTTTACATTGTGCCTTTCATTTCTGAATGAATACAGAGAGGTTTATATATGTGGTATTCAAAGTACATCATACACCAATTTTATAATTAGACATATTTACATTTAGGACATATCTTTTTGTCCATCTTGGGTGCATCTTGGGGGATCTCTTTATCTGTATTTTTCTCTTAAATTAAGAAACAGTATAAATTCTTACAATATAAATTCTTATTATAGGAGCCTTGCTCTTCTTTATTTAGCATTTCATTAATTTTGTATTTACATGATCTACATATCCAAAGTTGAACAAAGGGCCAACCTGTATCTGCATATAAATGTTTGATTTTTAACAACTATTGCACATTGAGGGAACATTACAGCTGACAAAAGAAGGTTGACAAACAAACAAGACCAAAACGGGGCATTACAAATGGGGAGATAGCATTTTCATGATGAAGATTATTGTCATACACAAAGATCGGAGAAATTTTGAGGAGTGTTGGATAATCAAGTCAGGTCCTATTTTTCTGAGTTTCGAAACAGTATGGGCAAAATGCCTGTTTGGAACATTAATCTATATTCCATTCCTAAATGCTGTAAATATATTTGAAACATCAGTTCTTTCTTTTCTCAGGTTTCTGGGTAGTGAAGGGGGGAAGGCCCTCTGAGTTACCCCTGCATTCATTTGTTGAACTGTACATAGAACATATGTCTTGAATCAAAGCGCGACTGGGTCTGCATTAACATTGACCAGTACAGGGTAGGTAATGCTTTCAAACCCAATGTGACCTTGGGGATTTCTTATGAAAGGAGCATAACACACATAATTTGAATTTCACTTTCAAGATTCTTTACTGGCAGTGACTTCGGAAATGTGGAATATTTCCTTAAGCAAATCCCTTATTGCCGAAAGGTGTTTGACATGGCTGAGGAGCATGGGTTTCAGATGTCCATACTTGACATTGGAGGAGGATTCCGAGGAACCAAAGCAGGTGAGGAACTTCTTCGCAAGGTATGACCACAATAAATGATATCTGCATATTGACATTGATGCACTAAATACAGTATTAGCCTCATTAAAATAACCACTAAATACAGATAGCCCCATGAGTCCAAGTGGGGCCCAAAGGCAGTCCCACAAGGCACTGAATGATGCATTGATTTTCCTGAATTCATAGAATCATTATACTTATGAACATAAAACTTTCATAGCAAAATTGTGTATCATCGTTAGGAGGATGGTAAACATTATTATTACATACCTATAGCCGAACATCTATGAAATACTACCCACTGCTACGGGTGCAGTATAAATATTGTTCGGGCGCACTGTGCCCGTATTAAATATTCGGGCGCACTGTGACTATCGGGTCAGGTGGTACATAACATAAATATATAAAATTGCGTTTTTTTTAATATCTAGGTATGTAATTGTGGTGGTCGCCGCCTGTCTAGCAGGTTGGATGACCCCAATCCGGAACGCTAGTTCCAGGCAGGATCCCACCCTACGCACTTACGTAGGTTGGTTCGGTTTTCGGTTAGTTTGCACAGACCTATTCACACATAACACAACAACGTCACTTAATAAACAAGGATGTTTATTAATCACTTACTTCCCGGAAAGATCTGGAAGATCTTCCCTACAAGTACAGTACCCTAGCACATAGGTGCTAGGTAACGCTGGATAGGCCAATCCGGAAGATCAGCCTAACCACCAGGAAGGTTACAAGAACCCGCCTGCAAAGTGAGGGCCCAAGGATCCGTTCCGTAGAAGGGACGCGCGAGGACAGCCTGTCGACCTACTGTGAACGCTGAGTATATATACTAAGCGTTACGTAATCCCGGTCTCCACCGCGCCACTCTCGTGTGCGGCGTTGTCCGGAATCACTACACAGTAAGGATCGGCGTATCGCGCCACCTTCCGTGAAACAAACGAACACTGCTGGATTCCCGTCCCACTACATTACCCCTCCCAGTTTTTACTAAGGGGGGGAACCAAGGCAGCCATTTTGCTGCTAAGGGACTACCCAATTAAAAATTACAACACATATCCAGCAGTTCTTGGTCTACTCTCTAGCTTCCTGGTGTTCACAAGAATTCACTGATACCAACGTATAAGTGAAAAAGGTGGAATTGTAAGATGGAGAAATTATTAAAAATATGGAAGATATGACATTTAGGAAAGAGGAGACGACATTTGAAAAATGAAGGACTAGCCTCGCTAGCACCTTGAATAAATGTGATATTCACCCATCTTGAGCCGGGGAGCGGGTTCTTGAGCGTTGGGCAGAGAAGACTCGACAGTCGCGGACCTACAGGTGGTCAGCCCGGCCTGTCGAGCACTCTGCCTCCAGCTGTTCCGGATCTTGTTGAAGTCCTCTGTTAACTCCCGGCGAGTGAAGTGTCGTTCTCTTTCTCACCTTAAAGTATCGAGCCCAGCTGGCCCATCGGCGTAGCAGACCTACTACATTCAGCCCGATGCCGACGGGTGCTGGGCTTCCCACTGTTCTTCAAGTTGGAAGACATCCATATGTAGAGAAGGGTTAGCCTCGCTAAACACCTTCCGAGTTGAAAGTTTCCGAATACGGAAATAACGGCCAAAAAGGCAAAACAACTCTCCATCCACCTGGTAAGAGTGTGTGGTATCAGTGTTCTTTCATTTTGACTCCAGCTATACTGGCATATTTCTCGGCTCGAATTGAGTACCAATTAAGGCCCCAATTCTAAGCCGGCTTCAGAACTTACGATCACCGACCCAAGGTAGAAATAGCCGGCGTAATCCATCAGATCAGGGGTTACGCCTACTATCTCACTATCGAGTCGATGAACTCAGTTCCGACATAGACCTGGTAAGTCAGATCTGTACCCGAAAGGCACAATCTTCCTTACCTGGTACCACACCACAGGCCGGAGGTTTTCGTGATGGGGGCCTATTACGGGCCTGACCATCGAGAGAACCTTCAGCCGTCTGAAACCAGGGTTGTGCCTTAGGGAAGTCATTTTACTGACTTTCCCCAGCCCCAACCCAGGATCGCTTATTATTGGTTACTCCTAACTTTCCCTCTACCCCTCCCAGCGATCCTTGCGGTTCGCCGAGAAAGTGCAGAATTCTGGCTAGGAGGCCACATTCTGGAAGTAGCTAGGTCGGAAAAAAAATTTTCCTCCCCGGGACTTCCCATACCCGTCTGACTTCGGATCCAGGAGAGTTGTTGGCTCTGCCGGTTCCGAGTTTAGACGGCCTCTTCCTGGCTTGTTAGGCACCAGCCGAGTTGGTCATTGTCAACCCCTAAATATCCTCGTCGGAGGATATCCTGAGGTCGAGAAGGTCCGACTGGCTTGGTGCACTAGCCGTCGGTGGAACCGACGTTGCCAGGGCGGTCCTCTCTGGTCGCAGTGGACTCAGCGCAGACGTAGGCTGCAACTGAGACATCAACTGCTGTAGAGAGGTTGGTCCGGTATCTAAAAAGATTCCAGACTCCAACGGGATGATGTTGGCATTCACCCCCAGTGCCCCACTTGGTTCCTCGGGCTGATCTACCGGCTTAGCCCTGGAAGGCTTTGCTGATTTTTCAGCCCGTGTCACGGCGGGAGGCCTCCTCGGCTGTAGGACTTCAGTCTGATCCTGGGGGGTCTGACCGGGTCCTGACAGCGGAGTATCTACACTGACATCCATGGGCTGAGCCGCTATGGATGTAGTGTCCTGTTGGGAAGTTTCTTCCACGGGTGACCATCCCAACATGCCAGCGAGTTGCTGACGTGTCGAGTTTGATTCTTCCGTGGTGAACTGAAGAAATCTTCCCCGGCTCCTCTGACGGGCCAACCACGCTTCCTCAAGGGCTTGCGGGTCGTCACCGATGTCATAGAGTGACATACCCAAGTGCCGAAGACAACGTTCATCTTGGCGATGGGTCTGGGCTTCCGCCCGGGCAAACCTCGACTGGGCCGTGGTTTTCGCAATACGCGCGTCCTCTAAGTCCAACGCGTATTGTTTAGCCAGGCCTTTCGTGGCTTCTCTTACCTCGAATCGGGCTAGGTTCACTAGCTCCTTAACGAGGCCTTCATGGAGAGCATGCGCACCCGTTCGGACACGGCCCTCCAAGGTGCCACCTATATGCGACTCTAGCTGATCCGCCCGTTGGACGTATTCAACCGACATCGCACAGGGAGAAGAAGTCACCTTCGACGCAACGGGTGGTTGTGTCGTTGGTTTCTTCTTTACCTCAACAACCGGGTTGGCTGGTGGAGGGAGTGCCGGAAAGGCCTCTTCTTCCTCAACTTTCGCGGGTGCTTGGGTAACACCTCTGTTGAGTGGGGAAACTCCCGAGAGACTTGAGCTAGGACGAGTCCTAGCTGGTTTTTCTGCGGGTCCGCGGGCTTTTGAAGCCGTTGGAACGTTTCCTTCACTCAGGTCTGAGAGGACTTTCAATCCCCCAGACAACTTTGGCCCTACCTGGTAAGCAGCTTCCACCACGTCAGCGATGGTGTGCTTACCTGGAGCCAATTTCTTTCTGGGCTTCCGACTGGATCGCTCAGAAGTGTCAGTCTCGCTGGACGAGGACGATGACAGCTTCTTGACCCGTCGTTTAGCCTTCGAGGATTTTTGAGACGGTTCCCGGCTAAGGGACCGTTTCTTCCTCGACTCCTTTGACATCTGTCGATGTTTTGACGCGGATAGCATTAGAGTCCCGAACCAGCCAGGATTCTTCTTCCATCCGATCTTAAACAGTCGACCGTCTGTCACACAAGTCTCGGGTTCCGGTTTGCCTCTCTGAGTCTCGGAACCTAAGTCAACGAATCTCTGCCACAGATTCATGACCCGTTCCCGAGCAGCAGCACCAGCAGTCCGGTGTTCCCGGGCAATGTGTCTAACTAGACACGAACGCCTGGAACTGGCACACCCAGCCTGACAAGAACCACCCTTCTTGCCAAGGCACTGTAGCCATGGTCGTTCGGCTAAGTGTACCTCTACGAGGTGCCTAGCGTAACGACCTTCAGTCGCGTAGGTCGGTGACAATTTCTTGTCCCTCCCATGGCAACTCAAGAAGACACAATGATTGCCGTTCCCAAACTTGTGCCATGCGTACGCGATCCGGTCTTTGACCTGATCCTCGTACTTCAGCCGGCTAACTCGGGAAACTCCTTTCACCCGGTCTATGTACCAGGCGTTGGGAGAACCCTCGTCAACTAGCCACTCCTCATCGTCTGAGGTTCCATCTAAACCGACACCATCGGGGATGTAATGCCGGTTTCCATGACGGAGATCTTCTAGGCAAGTGTAAGTCTTGCCCAGCAAAGAGGCGGGTATCTGTCTAGCTACCGTTCTCTTCCCAGCCCACTTTACGCCAGGTTGGAAATCACCGTCATCATTGTCGGGGTTGGATGGGACCAGGGGTTTAGCCTTGTCCATCTCCGTTCCCCAACACTTGACCTCTCCGCCACCCGTGGCACCTGTTGAGGTACTCGGTATAGCGTCAGCCACACTAGGTCCAGCCTGTGCCGCGGGTTTGTCCGAGCCTTTCGACTCAGCCCCCTTCGACTCCTCACGCTTCCCGGTTTGAGGTTTCCCTTTCTCCGAGTCACGTGATTTCGGCTGACCTCCGGTCCTTTCTAGCTCCGCCTCAGCCCGTTTCCGGGCTGCACGACGGAGTCGCTTCCGGTTCTGTTTCGAAAGCTGCGGCTCAGTCTTGTCAGCTTCCCGAGGTTTTGACACCTCAGTCTTACTGACAGACTTCCCCGGCGCGGGTTTAGCCGGTGTTGACACCGGTTTCTCACCTTTGCTGGACGACCCTTTTACAGAGTCGTCCCCAACAGACGAATCAGTCTCCATAGCCGTCTCTGTCCCAGCCTCAGACTTTCCGGGTTTTGCTACCAGACCCGGGGCCAAAAAGGTCCCGGCTTCCGCCAGCTCCACTCCGGGTGGAGTCCAATTTTGGTACATTGACTGTACTATGGCACGCGTTTTGGGATCTGGGATCCCAGCTAGCATTTGTTCCAGGCTCTGGGTTGAAACCTCATGCCTGGAACCCATCTCTTCGGAGGACTTCCTCGGAGAGTGACGATGCGGGCGGGCTCGGCCTCGCCTTGGCGTATCACGCTCCGATTCGGAACCTTCGGCCATGAACACATCCGAGTCAGAGGCCTCAGTTTTCACTGAGCTCGTCTTCGGACGGGCACCAGAAGAGCCCTTAGCGGCCGGGGCCGCCTCAGACTTCTTCCCGGTGTGACTTTTTCCCTTTCCGGGTCGTTCATCTCGGGTTTCCCCAAGAAGAACAGAGTCCGCAGACTCGTACCCTTCCAGGTCAAAATCACCATCATCTGACCCGATGAGCAAAGCATCATCGTCCAGATCTGCCCCCCGCTCAGCCGAAGCTGAGGATCCGGGCAGGGGTGAGGGGAGCTCGCGCTCACCCTCCGTAGACGGGGCACGGTCAGCCATGCTGCTACCGCCCGACTCCTGTGGTGCTAGGCACCACTCCGATCACAGAGTGAAGACTACTGAAAAAACAGGGTCTTATATACTCCTAAGTGACCTAGATTCACTGTCGCGAACCAATCAACCGTGTCGAGACTGGCTCATCTTGAGCGTCTCAACACCGCATGCGTGAAGAAACCAAAGGTCAGCGTTACGCTTGACTTGATTCGTTCACGCCTTCAATCACCCAGCACAGGTTCCGGAACCCGGGGAAACCCCTTTTCGAGCTCCACCCCGAGTTCTCTGTAGTGTGGGAATTCTTATCGCCGTCGTGTATCTCGCTGACAAGGACTTGCACTGGGGATGATTACTTTCTGGTCCATCATTTTCCCTACCTCCTCTTCTAAAGCTTCCCGTTTTACCGGAGGTAGCCGTCGATAAGGAAGGCGGAAAGGTTGATGACCTTCAGTGTCAATCGTGTGTTCTACTCGATCCGTTCTCCCCAAGGGATCTCCAGGTCGAGTAAAGATTGACTCCATCTTTTTCAAAAGAATCCTTAGTTCATGTCGTTCCCCACTGTTTAGTGCGTCTGTCGTCTGAACTAAAGTTTCCAGAGTTTCGTGCAATGGACTCGGAACTGGAAGGGATCCCGTTCCTGTATCGATAGCACTAACCCGCACTTCTTCATAATCATTTCCTATTAAATCCGACCTTTCCAGTTTAGATTGTTCATCTTCCCCGGTTATTTCGGAAACGGGAATAGGTGTGATTCCCTGTGGACTGGAGTCCACTAGGCCATCCACATGAGCCAGAGTTACCCAGCCCAATGTATCACCCTTCCTTAATTTAATCAACCCGGAGGTATGATTACTTATAGGAATTGATCCTTCTCTGGCACTTCCGATCAGGGTATCCCAGGCCTGTATTCCTTTTTTAGAAAACAGTTCTGGGTCTGGCTCGAAAAGTGCATCTCCACGTGGTAAGTCACCTTCCCCAGCTATCAGGACATTAACCATCTGCTGGGGGGGGATGCCCACATCTTGTCGGACAGAAATCAATGAAGAGATCCGTCGACAACTACATTCCACCTCCATTAACTCAGGAAATTTGAGTCGGAGAGTGCCATCGGGTAGATCTACAGAGCCTCCATAGAGGGTGAGAAAATCTACGCCTAATATTCCACTTTCTTCGATATCACAGTATGGGACCCCATACAAATTCAGTGTTACCTATTGAGACTGGAATAATCACACTACCATAGCACCTCATATGAGTACCATTAGCAGCTTTTGCCGAGGCTCCAGGAACATGACATTCCTGCGCAAATCCAAGAGACTGATAGAGTCCGTTGTTTAACACAGAGCGACTAGCACCAGTATCCAACAATAGATCCACTTTCCTTCCTTGAATTCTAGCCGGCACATACCAACGACGTCCTCCCAAAGGGGACGGTTGTCTTATAAACTGTGAGATTCCATCTAAGGTTCCAAGATCTCATCCGCGTTGACAAAGCCATTGCAGACAAGGATGCCCGGGTGAAAGATACTTACTACAAATCGTTGCGACCGTATTTTGTATCTTCCCCTTTTCTGGTAAGTTGGAAATATTTTCCTCCTTATACATCTCACAGGTTTGTGTTCCCTGGCACTTTCCTTCCCGGACCGCAGTGTTGCCACTCGCTACAGTCCTCCTTTGTTTTCCGGTTCACCCTGAGAGGCAACCATCAACGCAGGCAGACTACGAGATGTTTCCACCGTAGTAACGTTCCGGGTTTCTGGACAATCTGGAGAGATATGTCCCATTTTGTTGCACCGCCAACAACGTCGGACATCCAGCTGGTTTTTCTCCACCTGATTCAGTCTTTCGTTGATTTTGGTCAACAACTTCATAACCTCTGAGGAATTTCCTTCAGGATCAATGGTTATTGGTTTTGCCTCTGCCACAGAAGGTACATCGCTGTTCCTTCCAAAGCTAGGGGTTCGACCCGTCTATTGAAGCCTCCTCTTCCGAGTACCATCGAGCGGACATTAGAGAGTATATCCTCAATTTCCGCTTCCTGACACTCGTAGGTATCTTCCTCTACTTGTGACCAAGTAGAACCCACTATGTTAACCCGAGAAGTTTTCCCGGGATTAGCATATTTTCCGAATAGTATACACCGTTGTTCATAGGCATCTACTATTCGCAATACCTGCATGAAGTTCATACCGGGCTCCCATTTAAAGATGACTTCCGCTCTCACGTCATCATCTCGAAGTCCTTTTACAAACTGAGTTTGTAGATCTTCATGCAGCGCAGGAGAATCTAATCCCGTCCCTGGGTAAACCTCTAACAACATTTGTTGCAAAGCTAGCCCATAGGCGCGAGTTGTCTCCTCTTTTCCCTGGATCCTCTTTAAAAAAGTGGAACAGGGGTTCAGCGTTACCAACTGACCACAGTAGTATGAGGCTACCTCCACTAACTCATCCCATTCCGTACCACCGGAACGGCGAAAAGCGCGAAGTGCAGCTTCCCCGGGTCCATCTCGCAACGCTCTTTTGAGGTATGGCAATGCATCGACTTTATTCCAGCCATTACATTGTATGTCCTCACAAAATCCCGTGAACCAGTGTTCCCACTCCATTCCTTTCCCGTAAGGTTTTGGAATGACAGCGTTTTTTCTGGCTGCGTTCTCTGGGCGCATCATCGGAACCTTGTCAGCTCTCGCCATTGACAAGTTAAAGATCCGATCCTGTTCCCGGACTTGGTTGAACGAGTTGAACCCTAGTTCAGCTATAGCCTTACTAGTATGTTCGGAACTCGGAGAACCCATTCTTGACTCAGAGGGTAGCCGGAAGCTAACCAAAGGAGTCTTTACACCCTTTGTTCCAGATGTGAATCTGTTAGGGGTCTTCTCTGGATCCTCTACTCTTCCTGGTGGGGAATATAGATGATCTCTCACATTACTCCAGCCAGCTTGGGACATAGGCATCCGTTGGGATGATTCTGTCTCTGCTAGTCGAACTTGGTCCTTCATGTATTCTACATGTTGGTCCAAACGCTCGATTTTTTCTAGAGTCTCAATCTCGCGAACCGAGAGTTCTTCCAAGTTATGGTGCCTTTGGGCTACCTTCTCGGCGATCTCACGGTTTCGAGCTTCTAGTTCCCGACACATGTCTCTGGCTTCCCTTTCCCTATCAAACTCGGCTAAGAGTTCGGGTCCAAGGAAACCTACAGGAACTTCCTCGGAAGATATCCTTAAGGTATTTTCCGACCTATTCCGGGGAGTACTAGACTCTCCGGGACTATCTGTCTGAGACCCAATTTTACTGAGTCCCTCCAGATCCCTTGCGGGGCCATGTCGGCTGTCGGCCGCCGGACTGAAACTCTTCAGGACCGTCGAACTCAGATTCTGAGCGGCGGTTCTCTTCTGAGATTTCTCCTTGCCAGACTTCTGGGTTTCACCCCCTCCCTCTGGTTTTGGAGACTTGTCGTCATTCCGGGCCGGAAGAGTTTGTTGAGAAGTTACCTCCCCATCTTCACTCTCCTGTTCAGCCTTGGATCTGGTTCTTATTCCAGATCCGTGCATTTACCGAGAATCCCGGGTTGTGCAAGCAACCTGGGATCCTGGTCACGGCACCAGTGTGGTGGTCGCCGCCTGTCTAGCAGGTTGGATGACCCCAATCCGGAACGCTAGTTCCAGGCAGGATCCCACCCTACGCACTTACGTAGGTTGGTTCGGTTTTCGGTTAGTTTGCACAGACCTATTCACACATAACACAACAACGTCACTTAATAAACAAGGATGTTTATTAATCACTTACTTCCCGGAAAGATCTGGAAGATCTTCCCTACAAGTACAGTACCCTAGCACATAGGTGCTAGGTAACGCTGGATAGGCCAATCCGGAAGATCAGCCTAACCACCAGGAAGGTTACAAGAACCCGCCTGCAAAGTGAGGGCCCAAGGATCCGTTCCGTAGAAGGGACGCGCGAGGACAGCCTGTCGACCTACTGTGAACGCTGAGTATATATACTAAGCGTTACGTAATCCCGGTCTCCACCGCGCCACTCTCGTGTGCGGCGTTGTCCGGAATCACTACACAGTAAGGATCGGCGTATCGCGCCACCTTCCGTGAAACAAACGAACACTGCTGGATTCCCGTCCCACTACATAATAATAAGAAAACGCAGTGACTGAGCCTGTAGGGATGCCATTCTCGGCCTTTTGATGCCATAAATACTACCCTCTGCCTGCGGCATCAGGACGTATTTATGGCATCAAAAGACCTCGAACGGGCATCCCTTCGGGCTCAGTAACCACGTTTTCTCTTAATAATTAACATTTTCTTATGATTTGGTTCTAGGACTTCTTAGGTTAGGCATTCCAATTTTTCGTTTGAGATTGTATAGGTGTCTAGCATTTTAGTTAAAGGAACATATTTTTCAAAAATAGAGGGCCACTCCACCTTCACTCCACCTTCACATTTATCTAGAATCTTTGAGTAATATAGTTTTATCCTTAATGATTAACATATCGTTTGTGTACAGTTTAGTGAGCTATGATTCTGTTATACAAAGGAAGTCTAGGTTTTGTGTGATAAGCCGTATTTGGTCCAATGTACCATAAAAACTATGTGCGTAAGGATGCTCTGAGTGGAGACGTAATCAACCTCTTAGCTCCTTTCAATCATCTGACCAGTATGCAAAATCTGTTCAGTTGAGGGAACTTGTAAACAAGCACATCGCGGAGATGTTTCCTGATGTGACGGTGATCTCAGAGCCGGGACGGTTCTTTGTGGAGTCAGCCATGACAATGGCTACAAGTGTGATTGGGAAACGTAATTATGGTAAGACATTAGCCATTGTTTGATAATTGTGGTAGCCTTTCCCATTGAAGTTTAGAGTAGCCGTCTGTTCTCTGGCACGTAATGTACATATTAAAGCAATATCAGTGACATTTTTATGACTGGAATAACACTTTTGCAATTTTAATTCTTGGAATCACTGCTTAGATATCATTTACGTATTCTAAGATGTAAAAAAAAGAAATGAGTAATTTCAATGCATGATTAATGAAAAGTATAATAGAAATATGGAATAGCATAAATTCATTTAGTTACCAATTTTGATATCTAATATATATATGTACTGACAGCTTTCCAATGTTTCATTTGAGTTCCATTTCCCTTTCCCCTTTTCTTTGTGTAAAGCAAAGAGACCCGTTGCCAGACAACAGGCACTTATACCTGAAGACTTAGCTGATAGTTAGGCAAACACCAGGGATTAAACTGTGAGCCTCAAGACCTGAATAAACCTTACTAAATTGTATTTGTACATGTACATTATATGCAGATAGATCTTATCCATAGATATATGATAAATTCTGCCATACAGTCTGCCATACCAATTGATTTGACTTTGCTAGACCAAGTACCTAAAAATACTGAAACATTTTCAACATACAACTAGAAATCTATCAGCAATGGATGAACCACAGATGGAATTTAAAGTAGTGTGACTAATTCTGAGGTGATTTTATTTTGGAGTCCATCTTACCTATCTCTTCAAAGGTGATGGTAATCCAGCCGACAATGAATTCGTGATATCAACTTCATCAACTGCA
This sequence comes from Alentia gelatinosa, assembly GCA_950022655.1. Lineage (NCBI taxonomy): Eukaryota > Metazoa > Annelida > Polychaeta > Phyllodocida > Polynoidae > Alentia > Alentia gelatinosa. Next base: position 52,987,375 of record OX465590.1, on the reverse strand, counting down.
ATCCTTAATCGTGGTCTCGGATGTCAATTCTTCAAAGGTTTTCGATATACTCCAATCCTTGCTTTAGTAAGTTTGACTTTTTTTTTATTGAGAGTTAACATCATGTAGCCTTCAACACATAAGTTTGATATACCACACATGTGATGTTATGATGAGGAACAGATGGGATAAGGTATGAAGGAAATCAAGCGTTATTCAAAGACTCAATCAATATGTCCAATTCCAAAAGGACAACTCAATAATTTCCTAAATTGGTTGCAGTGCTTGTCCTTACTTGAACAGCAATTATAACATTTCTTCTATGTATTGTGAGTTAAGATCTGTTCAAATGTTTCTTTAAATCTGTTTCTTATAAGAGGTTGAGGGCAGGATTAACAATAATACATGGCTGTTCTGTTCTGGATAATATTGTTTAAAGTAGGTTATCTTAATAATAAGGGACTAAATGTTTCCATTCACTAATAATTTAATGAGTGTTCATCCTGCGGTCTTTTGATTTTTGGACTAAGATTTTTCTCTTTTTGATAGGAAGAGAATGTGTAGTCACTGAACCCATAGGGAAGGGCATTCAAGGTCTTTTGTAACAGAAATAGGTTGTTGTATTTACTTAAGAATGTGGGCTACTAAAGACTAGAAATTGATATCCAGATAGAATTGCATAGAGGGTCTTTGCATTAGGGATCAATATACACCATGTGCCTCACGCAATGTCCATAATAATTAACAGAAATACTGTAAAATTATTTGCAGAGGAAGCCCCTCAGTCAGGTCAGACGATCCTGCATCCTAAGAGGGCCAACTTGCTTGCCTCCTGACATCATTCGATGCAGTGACGTGCCTGATCTTGAGGTTTGGTTAATTTCTTTTTACATCTGTTTTTACATCAATGTTCAATATAGAGTGGCCATATAGGCTTCCACCTTGCTGCAAAAGACTATCCTCTCACTATCTGTGTGGTATTCACTGTGATATCGGGAAAGGAGCAGGGTGCCAGTGTCTCAGGGTCTTAGAAGCATGCCATCCAGACCATGACCAATCACTTAAGACTGAAATACCTCATTGACCCACTGGTGTTTGATATGTTTGGATCCAAGACTCAGGCAGTTGCAGAAATGGCGTGTTGGCTGTGTGCATGTGTATTACAGGAATCAATCCTAACCTAGATATAAGCCAGACCTTCTAATTGTTATTTATTCATAATTTGATGCTCATTCATCAATGATAAATGTATCATTTGCTCCTGAAGAAGAAAAGTTTTTGTCAAAGTCATTGATCTATATGCCACCTCAGCAAGGAGCCACTAAAATGCTCAATTTATTTCATCCACCCTCACCTACTGTTCTCTTTATACTATGTAAATAAATAAAAATGGCTGATCGTATTTTGAAGGGCATTGTAAGTGAATTATTTCTTACAACAGGATATCTTAATACAACCGTAGAGTAACCTTCATTGAAAAAATCCATTTCCTCAGACATATTTTGTATTATACAGTGTTTGTTTTCAGATAGGTGACTGGCTGATCTTTGAGGAAGTTGGAGCATACACCGTCACTTTTGCTGTGTCATTCAACGGCTTCCCAATTCCACCCATACGGCGAGTGATGACAAAGAATATCTGGGAATCTGGCTTTGTTAAAACACTATTTGAGCAGACAAGCAAACAGTAAACCATAATTCAACATAAAAGATATGGTTTATAGAGATTCTTGGTAAAACCCGATAGTCATTCTAACTTAGTAGATTTTTTTTTTTTTTTTTTGAATGATCTTTATTGCATTCAACGTTTAACGCTGGTCTTCCATACAATGGCGATCCCGGAACGGTATATACATTTTGAACTTCATACTAATAATACATCGTCAATTTAATGATACATTGGCATACGAACAGGTGGGAAAAGGATGATATATATAATGGAGTGTATAACAATAACAGGTGGAATGGTAATCGGCGAATAAGTTCTACTTGACTGTTGTCGGTCTGTTCTCATACTTAAACAGTAAGTATCATATTCAGTCTTTTAACAAGAGTTTCTTGACATGTTTTTTGAAAAAGTTCTTGGAGTTAGTCAACTGAATGTTATGATCAAGTTTATTCCATATAGTGATTGCTCTATAGAAGGGCGAGTTCCGATGCCATCATTTGCTTTGAAACATTGCATATTCCCATGTGACACCAAAAGGTTGAACCGTTAACATTATCAGCATACCCTTCGGATATACCATCTCTTATACCTTGAATATTGCTAGCATTCATTATGTGCAATAATGGCAATGAATGGTCTATAATGGCACAAAATTCGAAGGAAATAGTATTATGACAGATGTATATGAGAGCTCTGTGTATAAGATACATCTATTAATTGTATCAGTGAAACTTAAGTCCATATCCACTACCCAGGGAAGTGGTTGGCTAAAGCTGAATGATTGATTCACTGTTGGCTCTGACATTCATACTCTGTTTAAAGATATTTACCAGAATTGATGATTAGATTTTGTGTTAGTTATGATTGAAAACAAAAGATACATATCAATAACTTCTTTTTTTGAATAAAGTCAGTAATAAGATTACGAGTAAATGTGCCTGACGTGTTTTTTGTTTGTGATTAGATTGGGCGATTTGTTGTGGTTTTCTTCAATAGCAAAGCATGTGGTCTTAACCTTAAGGCCCGGTGTCCATCTACTACGATATGGCTCCGATATGGTCTACGATGCACTTTCCGATAAAAAATCAAAAGCGCGTCGGAAGGTCACCTTATATCGGGGCAGTTGACCACGTTTCTGTGATTAGACGCCGATAAAAACCCCAAACAATGCGTGGTGGATTTGCATGTCTAGACATATGTCTACGATTTTGCACCTTCCCGATATTTCTCCGATATTTGCTTTTTGTATCGGTGCCATATCGGTAGGTCTAAATTTCTATCGTAGTAGGTGGACGCCAGGCCTTAGAGTCATATTTACATCTCCAAACAACTTGATCCGATCGGCAGATAATAAACACATTTATACACCATTTGCACATAGTTGACCTACTTGCAGGACAGAAGTAACATGACATCATGGAAATGGAGCGTTCTGATTGGTCGAGCGACTGAAACTATTATCAATTAGGTCAATGTTTGCTTTTGCCTATCTCGGTCAAGCCGTACATACTTGACCGAGATAGGCAAAAGCTGGAAGAGCGAATGTTACTTGTCAGTAATAAAACTAACAATAGAAGTCGACTACGATGAAAATAAATTGACCAATAAAAACCCAAATAGTGCTAAATTTATATGAATTATTTATATGAATGCAATTTGATATGGAAACCATATAGAGAAGAAATACAGGAGTTGCCACGTGGGGGTATTTCTAAGAAACATGTGAAAGAAAAGCCACTGAAAATGGATAATTAGATCATATATAATTGATGATACAGTTCATAATATTTAGGGTGAATTGGAAGGAAGAATCGTAAGATCTAATGTAATTACGATGTGCAAATGGTGTATAAATGTGTTTATTATCTGCCGATTACGGAGTCTCCATACTAGACCTATCTTGACTCTGTAAGCAAGCATTTGTTTTTTATTATCCAACTGATACAAAGTGTCCATAGAAAACACATAATGATTTTGTATGAATATAGTGCATACAATAGTGCATAACTAAAACGAACAGATACCGACATGCCACTTGCCAGAATATGTGGATGACAAATACAACATACCGTAAGACTCCAGCTATAAGCCGACCCCCACTTCAGCAAAATGCTACAAGCTGATTCTTGGGGCATTTCAACTTTAGGAAAACCTTGGTTATAAGCCGACCTCCCACTTTGGGGTACTGCCCCCCCCCCCACCCCCCACAAAACCTTTTGTACAATTTTCCATTGTATTTATGAACGTTCACCAAATATTATCATAACGTGTTGGCTGGTATGTAGACTATTGTGTATTTTTGCCAGCCCTAAAAGGTCCGCAGCTTCAAATTCTACTCAATCAAGTGTAAAAACTGTCTGACTTTTTAGCTTGCAATTATGGCTAAGCCCTGACTTTTCACAGACTTTTTGGAGATTTACAGTAAATCCAGTGTAACAGGCCAATATCAAAGTCTGACTTCATACCAAGAAAAATGTCAGCAATTTTTCTTTCGCACACCCCCCCTCCCCCCCCCCCCCACACTTTAAAAATGTTCTGATGCCCCTGCAATATAGGAAATCACGTGCCATCTGATGTGCCTCAGGGGACTCAGACCAAGAACGAAAATGTTTCTGATGTTATCTGAATGAGCTGACCACTAAAGGGGGGGGCGTCCACCAACCAAGACAAGGCTACGACAATGGCTTTCAGACAAGGTCCACGACAGGCCTACGATTGGAAAGCGTGTCGTAGCCTTGTTGTGGTTGGTGGACCATAGTTCCCGACAAGAGGCTACCACAAGGCCACGACAGGCTGCGACTTGTCGCTGGTCTGTCGGGGGCCTTCCGATAAGGTTACGACAAAATCGAACATGTTCGATTTTTGCCACGACTGGAGCCTTGTAGCGGAGTGTTGTGGTTTCCTCGATATCACTGCCGTAGTGTGTCGGAACCATGGGCGCCTTTTTTACGGCAACCAGCAACGTCTACGACACGCCCCGACACCGCTGTCCCGACACTGCTCTTCTCACGACAAGGCTGCGACAAGGAGCCGATTGGAACTTTCTTGTCGGCTCTTGTCATAGCATTGTCATGGTTGGTGGACGCCCCCCTTTAAGCTAAATGGATTGGGTTTACTATGGAGAAACGAAACAAGAGTTAGTCTTGTTGTTGTTTATCGCACGACAGCCAGATCGCGTATTACTGCGCGAGGCGAAGCCGAGAGCAGTGATACGCGATCTTGCCGGGGAGCATGATTTTTTTCATATTTTCAATCTTTTATTAACATTGGCTATATTTCGGCACAGTTCAGATGCTGGTTTCCTTGCTTGGGTCAAATATAACATATGTCACCATATAATATCAGTTTTTCTCAAATTATGATCTTTTATAACGTTTCTTGAAATTTCAAATATTTTAGGGGGTTGGACAACATGCAGTATTATACACAATTTCAAAAGGCTCTCAAATCTGAACAATTTGTCTGATTTTGTTGGAATAATGTTTTTCTGGAAGGCACTTGGTAGGAGACTTATATGAAATATAAAAAGAAGTATTATTCTAAAATTATTTTTTGAGTGTCTGATCCCAGGAAGAAAGCGTAATATAGCAGGTTTAAAAAATCCGACCCTCATATCGACGTACACCATGACAGTGGGTGTTCTCAGTCACTGCTGTATACTTACAAATAGCTATATTACTATTATTATACTAATAAATATACATTGAGAACATGGAAGTTATCGTGCTATACAGGTTTGACACGTTTACTAAAAGTTAACTCATTCCTCATTTGTAATACAGTTATTTTGAAAGGAAGGAGATTACAGTCTATGAGGGTACAGTGCCAACAATTAGTAATATGGTTGACTTTAAAACAAGAGTAACCAACCATATAGATAGTTAGATATAGTTTCGATCTTGTTATTTGACCTATACTCCATCTCATCTCAGTACAAATTGATGAAACTAGTTCAAACTCACGGTGAATCTGTTATCTTTGTATTCATGCTTGTATTTGTATCTGAAAAACTTGTACCTAACGAGAGATACAATAAAAGAAAAAAAAACCAAAAAAAACAACATCAAACCCAAACTATTCGTTTTCAATCTCTAAAAGAGGTCATTGCGATTTTTTTTGTCCTTTTCTTGAAAGAATCATACGTTTCCACATTCTTGGTAGCAGGTTTTAACATTTTTTTCTTTTTTTTTTAAAGTTTTTATTTCACATTCGATTATGACAATCGTTCTTCCAAGCGAAACATTTTCCAATACTTGACTCCTCTATACCATACACTAGCCTTAAAAGATTCAATTTTTGGTTTAGTAACCTTGTAACACACATTATCGCCAGACCTAGTTTTTCTCACATTTCGATCTTCCTTCTGTAATTTGTACATGTAGTTTGCTAGTTGAGTTAGAAAGGAACATTTGCCCTCATATGAAGACTTACAATGTCGTAATCTTTATCAGCCCTAAACACTACTCTTAGGGCTTTGTTTTGTAAATTTTGCAATTGGGTTAACTTTGTATTAGCAGTTCTCCCAAAAAAAATCACCATAGTCCAGATAGGGGGTATTTATTACTTGGTATACATGCGAACTTATTATTACTGACTTTGGCTGAAAGACTTTTATTCATCTCTGAAGGATTGAAAGAACTGTTCTACTTCTTTTCATCAATATTCGTCAGCTTATTAACGTTTGGCAACTTGCCAACATTGACATTTTCGCGCCTAAGCATTCCCTACGTCCGTTTATATCATAATCCCCGCTAGGTGGCGACACCGCCTCTTTGGTTAGGTTCTTGCGGGTTCTTTCTGTAGTTCTTAAGTTAAATCCTCTCTTCTCCGTTAGATGTCATAACGTTCTTCAACGTGATTCCTATGGGAATCCGCATGCAGTTAGACCTGCTACTTTCTCCCTATAGTAACCATTAATTAATCAAGAATTAACCAATTACCTCTACCGAAACCTCCCTCCCTCCCTCCGGACCTCTTGGGTGGTTGGGCTGTTTGGGTGGTTGGGGTGTTGGGTGGTTGGGGTGTTTGGGTGGTTGGGGTGTTTGGGTGGTTGGGCTGTTTGGGTGGTTGGGGTGTTTGGGTGGCTGGGCTGTTTGGGTGGTTGGGGTGGTTGGGTGGTTGGGGTGTTTGGGTGGTTGGGGTGTTTGGGTGGTTGGGCTGTTTTGGTGGTTGGGCTGGTTGGGGTGTTTGGGTGGTTGGGTTGTTTTGGTGGTCGGCCTGGTTGGGCTGTTTGGGTGGTTGGGCTGTTTTGGTGGTCGGGCTGGTTGGGGTGTTTGGGTGGTTGGGCTGTTTGGCTGGTTGGGCTGGTTGGGGTGTTTGGGTGGTTGGGGTGTTTGGGTGGTTGGGCTGTTTTGGTGGTTGGGGTGGTTGGGGTGTTTGGGTGGCTGGGCTGTTTCAGACACAAGCTTCAGAGTCCCGTTTTCTGATAGCAGTGGACCCTGCATTCTGACATGGTTTTCGACCATATTTGTTTGCCTGATATTTTTCTCTTTTTTTTCAAAAATTTCTTTATTGATGCCAATACATACATAGGAGTAGTACAAAATATCAGTTGAAGGCCAGTGCATCAAACAAAGTGGCTGATTGCTATATGGTACAATTTCTTCGTTCCTGTAGAGTTTGTTCAGCACTCCGAGGTTGGAACAAATTTTGGGGGAAAGCGGTGGGTGAGAGAACTCGCCATGGTACTCTATATGTCTGAGCTCTCTTGTACATAAAACATCTTAAATGATGATTTCCACGATGCTCAAGTTGCGATATACAGGCTTATGCATGTAGGTAATCAGTCGTTTACATTGTATGTTTACCAAGTTTTAAACAAATTCTTATACATTTATTTTGAAACACTTGCAATTTGTTAATAAAACTCTTCGGTGAGTTTAGATACAGTATGTCTCTATAGTCTATATACGGAAGAATGCAACTTTTATATATTCTCAGAGCTGCTTTTTTTGGCCTCATTTTAGTTAATTGGTACAGTCTGTGGGATACAGTCTTAAAAACTCTGTTAAGGTGTGTGGTATAATCCAAATTCGAGTTTAAAAGAATAGCTAAGTAGTTGTAGCTTGATATTTGATACATTTTGAAGTACATTATGACCTATTTAAATCCAAGTGGGGCTCAAACCTACAAATTTGTTGGTTAAAGTGCATCACTTTTGTTTTGGAGGCATTTACTGTTCATCAGTTCTGCTCACACCAATTAAGATTATCCAAGTCTGTTTGGAGTTCACTAATAACAGATTTAACCTTCATTCCAGATTTACAAATGACTGTATCGTCTGCTTAGAGACATATATTCAAGTATTTAGTAACACAATTTAGATCATTAATGTATATAAGAAACAGAAGAGGCCCCAGGATTGAGCCTTGGGGCACACCACATTTAACCAATTCAACTTTAGAGGTAATATCATTTGCTTTGACAACCTGTTTACGATTTGATAAATATTCAAAAAACCATTGCAAGTTCAGTCCACAGATACCATACTTCTCAATTTTCTCAATAAAATGTCATGATTTACCGTATCGAAAGCCTTTTGATTCGATATATACCGCTGCGGGGGTATTATTGCTAACAATTCTTTGCAATAAAATGTCATCAGTGAAACGAGCAATGGCTTGAAGTGTTGATTTACCCTTTCTAAACTCTGATTGCATGTCAACTAGAGTGTGGCTTTCTTTGTCCAGCCTTTCTTGTGGTATCATGGACTATGATTACAAGAGTATTTAGTACAATCATTCTAACAGGATTATCTTGAGTATAATAGAAAAGTTACAACAACATCACTACCAAAGTGCCCATTTCCTCCATCGCTGGTTTACATAGTTTATACAGCTGCCTAAGTTAGTCTGATGATTGGCTTTTTATTGGTGATGCAGCAGTTACAACATTTCAGCAGTTAAGTTTTTTAAGTTTACATTCAAATCCAATATCAATAGACAATGATTTTTATCCTCACCTATCAGATTTTATTATCTAAGCAATACATCAAATGTATCCATATCTTGGCAAAAAAGGTTCAAATAGGCATTGCAGTTTGCTAAATATACTTTAAGAGTAGGTGCATCATATAGCCTTCTTATTCCAAGTTGTTATACAGTATGTGTTAAATCTCTAGAGTATTTGTACATAAAATTATACATGTGACACAGTCATCTATCTCTTAAATATGGAATATTTGCCTTCACATGCAATACAGCAGTTGGTGTTCTCAGTGACATTTTTAGGCAAGTCCTTAAACATTTATTTTGGTACAATTGTAGTTTCTCTAACAGTTTTTCTTATTGTTGTTTACATACCAAATGTCTCCGTAATCTAGATAAAGCAAGATCCAAGTTTTACAAACATCGGCTTAAATGATAAAATGTCACATGGAGAATAAAAGCTTTTTACACTATAGAGGCACACTGCACGTGTTGTTACATTATAAGAAACAACTTTGCTATACATGTGACTATATATGATGAGGTTGAATAAACCAAATATGTGGATTATGCTATATCATAAAAATCAACTTTGTCATAATATGATCATATATAAGTAGGTTAATTTAAAACCAGATATATAAAGTATGGCACCTCTTGGTTAATTAGAACACCTATCTATATATTTATAACTAACATGGGTATGTTTTGCAGTGCGTATGAAGCATATGTTATAGCGCTGTTATCACTGTGTGACAGTCTCTCCCTTACAGGCATGTGGCCCATCTGTGTGGCTGGTGAGCTCAGGGCAGCGGCAGGTCTTGACCAAGCTGAGGTTGACCGCTGCTCAACTCCTTTTCCTTAATTAAACCTTTATATATACACCATATACCTACCCTATAGCATATTCTGGAATTTCCCGTGATATCGATTATGTAAATCAAAATCAGAAAAGGTTCACAATATGGAGCCTTGCAATACCCCACAGGTTACAGCAATACTGTCTGACAAAAGGCCCATTTACTGTTGCTTGTTGTCTATTGGTTTGACAATTTTGTAGCTAGGATAGATTTGTAACGTTTTACTATGTTGATACATGCTGGATATTATTGTGCTTGAATACAGCATATGAGGCCTTTCAGATCAGATGAACAATAATTTCCCTGGGACTTAACACTGGCTAACTGAAGACATTTTGTGATCTAACATAGTCTCAAATGGTCCTTGTTACTTGATGAGAGACTTTACAAATTGAATTTTATGCTCCTAGTACAATCCTAGCAGCAACCACAACAGTTATCAAAATAATTCCAATAACTAAGGAACTGATTCCAAGGCAGTATGCCAATTCTGACCTTTTCTCAGCCTTCTCCCTATTACCATAGCGGATTGCCCTCTGACAGGCAAGTGACTTCCATATAGCATACAAGCCAATAGGCCAGCAACAGCAGAGCGTCACAAAAATGCTGAACATCATGTGGTCCGATGGTGGGTCAACCATTCCATACTCTCTTCTGGGATATCCATCATCATGAACAGGAGCTGCACCGGGCTGTATCGAGGCACTTTTCTCCTGTTGTATTTGTGAGAGTTGACGCTGACCTGTGGAAAGATAAAACATTCTATATTTAACACTTTCACAGGATAAGGACAAATGTTTGAAGCATGTTTTGATTGTATTGCAGCAGTGCTGGCTTTAAATCAGGCTTGTGATCACATGATAATTATGCCAGCCAAATTTCAAAAAAGATAATACAAATCTAAAACAGTTATGTACACCCTATAAAAACACATAGCATGATTATATGACGAAATAAGATTATAAAATAGTTTCAGCTCCTATACATCAAACTGATGTGTATCATATGAATTTATACCCACAGTTTAATGACCAACATGGAAGAGATATTATCATGGAAATATTCTATTCGGTGAATGAAGATTTCCCGGAGGCATTTCCCAAGGCAATCCTGAGGTCAGTGATGAAGCTCTATGGTGAGTGTTGAACGAGACGAGAAAGTCTTTGTTCTTGAAGGGTGGGTGGTTCTTTATTCAATGAAGGAGCAGGATTGGTTGGTTCCCCCTGCAGTTAAAAGCTAGCAGGCAGGTAGTACTGGCAGTGGTTGATTGCTGGTTTTTTAGTATATCATTCGTAGTTGGCGACAGACCAGGGAACCAGCTAAATTTTCAAAATGCCAACCGACAATGCGATAGTTGCGATGTGGTTATCACAAGCAATACACTTTGATGGAGAAATAAACTGAGACAATTCAATGAGAACAGATAAATATATCGAATGATATCATATCATAGCTGAAATATTTTCCAAAAACAAATGTTGGTGACAATGTGCTTGAGCGATAACAGGGGCCACAGGTACTTGACAATTAATTATGCCAGTGCATATTGCTCAGGGAGTGACTGTCAGTATGTGTAACACATTCAAAAACAAAGGCAGGGTCACAAAACTACCTTTCCCCATTAGATTTGTTATTATATATTTAGTCAGAGTGTGTAGTTTCCAATACCTGTGGTGCCTGCCCACACTTGCACCAAAATCGCCATGTTGTTTGTTTTGAATCTGGCTCACTCCACTCAATTGCCAAGGCAGTGCTATCAGTCCAGCAATTGAGTGTCAATATGGTTTGAATACTCAAAAACAATGAAAATACTGTTGTGTATCATTTTTCGATTAGATGTAGCATTTCATATCAATCTATATATATTGACAGTATGATCGGGATTCGGTTTGGTCACACATTCCATGTTATTTGTTTTGAAACAGGGAGTTGTACTATAGAATTACTATGTTGGCACTCGTGTATGGGAGCTGTACGCCGAGGTCTGGTGGACGGCCGTACTACCAAAGCCCTAGGCCGCGGTGAGTATGGACGTCCGCCAAACCGAGGCATACAGCTCCCATACATGAGTGCCAACATAGTAATTCTATTATTATGTACCTTTAAATGTCTTAAAACCTTCAGAATTTACCTTAATTGCCCTTAGAACACCCCTCACTCGACAAGACACTGCTGCCAAAGACGTTGTGTACATTGTGATACATGCTGGATATGTTACTATGGTATATAATAATAAGCTAGACGGAGTACCTTGGTTGTATGATATTATTACTATTACCCTAGGAGCAGTCAGTATTGATAACAGGTTTGTGCATAGGTATATAATAATATGCATGCAAAACCTGGTCAGAATCTGTCCTCTGATCAGGCTCTCCCTGCAGTCTAATTCCACTGAGCCCCTGAGGGATGACGAGGGAACCAGCTTAGGAGCGGGAGAGAATGAGGCTGTGATCAGTGTCATGTTTGAGCGAGATGTGTTCATGCTGGAGGATTGTGCGGTGTGCAGTCGCCAAGGGTGGTTGTGGCCCCTAAGATTCGAGGTCAACTCTCAATGTCATCCTACCCACTGTCACCCTTTCATGAGGATTTACTTCAGATTTGGGAGAAGATCTACTTCAGACCTCCTATAACTGAAATAGACAGGCAATACGAGCCACTCTGGGAAAATAAATTCATCTGAATTAAGAGTGAGACAGGAATTCAAGAGGTCTGGAAAAAGGCAAACATATGGAACTTGAAGGACTTGATCCGGGACAACACTATGCTGTCTGATCACGATATAAGACAAAAGTACAGAGTACCATGTACATTCTTACATCTATTACACATCAGATGCTCGATTCCCTGGCTAGATAGAATGACTTTAGAGAATGTTAAGAAAGAGGACCTAACATGTTTATAAACGACGGGATTACACAAGTGGTGAACATATGTCATGGTAGGACTAAAGATATATACAGGGTACTAAACTCATTCCGCACCAAGATGCCCACCTCCCAAATATATTGGTGCCGTACATACAGGTTATCCCTGGTAGACACAACCTTATGGTCAAATATTTACAAAAATGCATTCAAAAACACCAGAGAAACTAAATACCAATCCTTTCAATACAAACTCCTCAATCGAATCATTCCCACAAATAAATATTTATGCAGGAGGAACATACTAGAATTCCTCCTGTGTAATTTCTGCCCGGAAGAAGACACCCTCTCACACTTCTTCCTCCACTGCCCCGCTGCCTTCTCCCTCTGGTCCTCCTTGGCAAAATGGCTGGAGTCACTGACTAAATCACGCCTGGATTTATCCGAAACAGCAATCATTTTGGGGATAGACCCCAGTAAAGCAGGGGGAAGGATGATGAATGCCATTTACATACTGACTAAATTCTTTATATATAAAAGAAAACTATTCTACCAGAATAATCTAGACCTCTACATACTTTTGATGGAAATAACAGCACACATAAGGAAAGAAAAATATATAGCTCACTTGCACAACAATAACTACTGGCTTAAACAGGAGAAATTATATAAACATCTTCCCTGAAAACACCACATAAAAGCCCCACCACACACTCTTTTCTAGGAACTAATGAATCTTCCCGCCCCACCTTGTCGCACATTATCATCCAATGTAATCATTATATGTTAATTATGCACCAGTAGCGACTGATATTGTTAGTATGGGTTACTTTTTCCTTTCTTTTAACTGTCTGTTATACCTTGTACAGTCCTATCCGGTTAGAACACCACTTTGGCAACAACATAAGAGGGGGGAAAGGGGGGGAGAAAAAGGAGGGGGGGGGGGGGAAAAAGAAAAAGAGGTAGAGAGACCAACAATAATTGACTTTATACCTAACCACACCTAACAGTAACTACCCTTCCACAATGGTTGGATACCAAGTTTGTTTACTGAATGTATTAACTAATGTGTGCTTGTATTTCTAAAAGAAAGGGGGGAGGGGAGGGGATGCAAGGGAAACGATAAAAAAAAAAGAAAAAAAAAAGGGGAGCAGTTGTTAGTTACTCATTATAATCATTATGTCAATCGTGGGGATCATTATACTATGCCTTAGCAATCAAAGCTGTTTGTATACGGGAAAAAACTCTGGCAAATTACTTTTAAGTATGGCTTGAATGTCATTATCAATGGTTGTACAAGTATGTTACGCAAATAAACACTGCAAATATTTAAAAAAAAACAAAAAAAACCACTCTCAACTGCAGAGCCGTCCCAAGGCGTGAGAAAATATTATGTAAGGAGGTCAGGGTGAAGGTCGGAGTTTGCTGCGAATGCAGTCTTTGGCTACTCGGTCTACTGTATTCCTTATATGGAATTAAGGTAATGGGACAACTCCATGGTGCTCCAGGGTGTTACATGCACAGGTGAGGCGTCCCTGGTAACAGCTCCTCTCTCCCGCTCCCGCATTAACAATAACCATGTTAGCCATAATGACCAACGTGGAAGAGATGTTAACATGGAAATATTGTATTTGGTGAATGAATATTTCCCTGAAGCAATCTCCCAAGGCAATCCTGAGTCAGTGACAAAGCTCTATGGCGAGTGTTGGATGAGAGGAAGAAAACATTGTACTTGTAGGGTGGGTGGGTGGTACTATATTCAGCGAGGGAGCAGGAGAGAGGGAGGTCGACTGCTCAGTGTCATGTAGGGCTATGAGTGCCCATGTGACTGCTGGAGGAGGATGCCCTGTGCAGTCTCCAAGGTGTTACATGTGAGGCGTCCTTGGTAAGAGCTCCTCTCTCCCGCTCCCGCATTAACTCTAACCATGTTAGCCATAATTTTTTATTTTTTTTCACTTTTTTTATTGAAACATCATAGTTTATCTTACACCATTCCAGTTATGTAGCATCACATATCAATTTCCTGATGTCCAATAGCTCAGGTTGGGACTTCAACTATAGAGTTAGTTGATTTTCATAGTCCTACCATAACACTTATTCGGTAGTACATGGGTATCATCTTGTATACACATAACTGAGTAAAGCAAGATAAAATAAAACTAATATCATATAAAGGTACTCAATAGGTCACTACTCCGGCTTGTTATAGGATAGTGAAGCTAGAGTAAAGTCACAAACATTACCATAGGCGAAACGACAGGTCTAAAGCAAAAAGCCATCATAATACAATGAGTAAGATATCATTAAAGCGAGCAAAGCGAGAGAACCAAACCCCGATACACACATATATACAGGAAAACGTCAGCAGGAGAAGGACTAATGTGGAAGAGATCATCAAGGAAATATATTGTATTTGGTGAATGAATATTTCCCAGGGGCACTTGCCAAGGCAATCAAGATCTGTCAGTCAAAAATCCAAAGGCTGAAGTGAGGCCGATGACGATGGTTGAAGAGGAGTCGGCCAGGACATGAACGAATGAACGATAAAAAAAGTATCTTACAAGTCTCGTCGGTGCCAAATCGTTGTATAAAAAATCATTGTGGTGGCGGACGAGGCTTTCACAAGACGATAAAATGAATGATCATGAGTGGTGTTGAATTAGAAATCGTTCATTTATAAATTCTTGTATATTTATCGTTCAAGTCTCCCTGCAGACGACCACATTTTAGCTGTCGTTGGGCCACATTCAACATATCAGCTAGGTTCAAAACAACAATATCTATATATAAATATGGTCGAAAATAAAGAAATTGCAGCAAATAGACTATATTTCGAATATTTTGAAAAGTCCTTTTTGGGGAATAGTTTGAATGGTTTCCATGATTCTAGGGCATTGTTACAGTGGGCAACACATCATGTGGCGCAGTCCCTCTGTCAGTATGAATGATAAAATGTTTCTCTCCATTAAATTTGGTACACATGTACCACATACATATACGAAAATTATAATTGCTGAAAAAATAAAATTTGCGGTGAATGGGGTAAGAACTCCCAACCTTGTGGTTGACAGACCATTGCCTAACTGGTTTGTCCACAAAGGTCTATGCCCTCAAGAGAATATATACATGGTGTCATACCAGATGGCATGGTACTGCAGTTTGTCTGGTACCTAGTCCACAATTACAGTAAAACCCCTCTTCCGGGACACCCCGCTTAAGGGGGCACCCCGCTTAAGGGGGCACCCCGCTTAAGGGGGCACCCCGCTTAAGGGGACAATTTGCTCGGAACGGAAATTTTCCCCTCTATTAAGAGTTTATTTTAACCCCGCTTAAGGGGGCACCCCGCTTTAGGGGACAGTTTTTCTGTACAATAATGCTTAAAAACCCCGCTTAAGGGGACAGTTTTGGAGGGACATCATATCAAAAACACTGAAAATCCGGTTAATTGTGCCGTTTGTACGGGACAGACAGTTGTCGCAACCAGAGTGAGTGGATATTAGTATGAGCGACTTTCGCATCCGTTGAAGGTAGGGGGTTAGAGGTCTGCTTACAGGTTAGCTGTGGGCGGTTCAGGGCGGGCTGGCGGCGGTGTGGTATTCAGTTAGCCGTCGCGGCTCTGGGCGGCTCATGGAGGGTCGCTTATGCGACCGCTGATTTCTCTCAGCCTAGACATTCCCTTCAACGAGGTGGACCTCCTGGACCTCCTGGAGAGGGCCAGGAGACACTACATGAACTGAAGCGATACTGAGCATTTATGTGATACATTGCATCGGTACTGTCAACAGGTCCTCGTCCACCGAATGTGCAGTCCACCCTCAATGCCTTCCTGGGACTGTGAAACTGTATATACATTGTACTGTACATTTACATGTATTATCTATTTATATTCATTTATATTGTATAATTTATATTTATTTGCTTATTTATATATTATTAATAAACCTTTTAACCTAATAACCATCGTTTCCTTCATTTATGTAGGTATTCTCTATTACACCATTGGCAGACTGAAAACCCCGCTTAAGGGGACACCCCGCTTAAGGGGACAGTTGGCCCGGAACTGAGGGTGTCCCCTTAAGAGGGGTTTTACTGTATACGTGTTTTGTGGTCCCCGTAGATATAGGTCAATTATACAATCATTCTACGATAATTCTACGATATTAGGCACGGACGATAGTGCTCAAGCGGACGAGCAGTTTTATGCTACATTGAAAATAAATGGTTGTGTATTTCTCATCCATCCTTGAATTTGTCTTATTGTCCAGCCTCACGGACGATACTTTTTTATTCAACGCCCCTCTGGTGCCTCTGGTGGTACCTGATGTACTGAAGGTTCTGGGTGGCTCTATTGGAGAATGCCAACCTGTGTCTCTGTGATCTTAGAATATAAACGTTTTGGTTCATTCAAGCTCAATAGTACTGATGGTCTCATCTCATAAGGCGATTATAGGTAAGTGAAATGATTGACAACACCAAGAGGGGTACCAACGACACGGTTGTTGATTTGATGTTCCCCAAACAAGTTTCCTCTTAGTAATGTTCAGCTTCAGATTATAATTATCAACCACACTAGTAATCTGTTTGGGTCATCTTGGCTGAGTTCTTAAAAATATTAATATAGAATTACTATGTTAGCGCTCGAGTATGGGAGCTGTACGGCGAGGTTAGGCTCACGGTAGTACTCACCGAAGCCGTAGGCTGAGGTGAGTACTACCGTGAGCCTAATCGAGCTGTATAGCTGTATAGCTCCCATACTCGAGTGCTAATGTTGTAATTCTATTATTATATACCTTACAATGTGTTACAATGTTCGGAATTTACCTTAATCGCCCGTAGAACACCCTTACTCGACAAGACAGTGACACCAAAGACGTTGTGTACATTGTAATACATGCTGGATCTGTTACTATGGCAATTGCCTTGCTCACTCTCCGAACAGATCCTCTGTTATACAAACCCTTACTGATTAGCAGAGACTACGATTTGGAGAGTGACGTTCATTTAATTTCGCTGTGATCCCTTGTTTTACAGTGTGTGTGTACATAAGGTTCGCTGGTCCTGGACCTTCCAGAAGCGACTTCGCTGGGTGCCTACTAAGACTGGTGTAATTTTTCAAAGCACTCCGTATGTCAGTCAAAGCACTCCATATGTCGTGCAAAGCACTCCGTATGTCAATTCCAAAGACGATGCGTACCAAGCTAGACAGAGTGCCTTGGTTATATGATATTATTACTATATCCCTAGGAGCAGTCAGTATTGATAGATAGTTTGTGCATAGGTATATAATAATATTTTTGCCTGATACAACCAAGACAATGTGGTTGCCTGATTAATGGATACAGCCGTGTGTTGGATGTAGGGATCAAGGTAGTCTGGCAGTGTCTGATTCACTTCACGTTAGGTGGCGCAAGTGCTGATCGCCGCTGTGCAGTAAAGCTGGCGGATTTGTGTATGCAAATACTACGAGGTCGCCTGCATTACTTAACTCAGTCAGTATATAAGGGCTGAGTCCGCAGCAGGTGGACGGGTTTTCTCGCGATGCCTCCCTGTTGAGTGAATGCCTGGAGCCTCGGTATTGGTTAGGTTTCCCCGTAAACCTTTCAACGGTGAAGAGACCAGAATCTCTTCCCTCTCATTACTTGGTGCCCTGCAGCACCAAGATACTGTAACTTCCATGGTATAATAAAACCTTTATACGTAAACTGTCCGAGTTCTGATTTTCTACCTTAGGCTAAGTTTGGTAGTAGATCCCGCATCTTCCAGCCTACCTCGGATTGATCCAAACCAACCCGTGCTGAAGTGGTAGCACAGGGTAGCGACTTTATCTCCACCACTGGGAAGGTAGGTATACAGCGGAGCGGTAGTACACTCTCAGCGACCAGTGGTCCGCTACATAATCATATGGTGTATTCTTTATAGTGGTGTAGGATCCATACCTCACATCTTTTGGGGTGTTTTTGGTATATATTCCTTAATAATAATAATTTTTTTTTTTTTTTTTTAGCAATTTAGTCTGGAATGATTGTTTGGGATAAAATCTTCTTGCGTTTACATGAAGGTGAACTACACAACATTTGTGTGCTAGCTGCAATGTATCTTGGTGTTATGAAGTGGTTATAATAAGGACACTGCGATGTTTTTTTGTTTTTTCTAAAATGTTTTATTGACAATAGATTCACGTACAAAATACATGATTTTCAATCAAAGGTCATAGTGAGCAAAAAGAGACCATTAGCGATTTGGTTATGTACTATATCAATGTCATTTGAGTCCATCTGAGTCCATTTTTAATGGATTCAGTTTATCGTATCCAGGAGATTCTTCAGGTTTATTCCGAGGTCTAGGACAAGACAGGAACGGGACAGGACAGGACCAGGTGTCTACGACATCCTGTTTATATACAGGACGATTCATAACACAAAAACAGCAGGACATAGTACAAAGTGATTTTATAAACAAAGTTATTTATAGACAAGTGTTTAGCATTGACAATGGGGCAACATCAGAATTGACTTCTTATCTTATGTATCCATCATTTGTTCATAGTTTGCTCAAAATCAAGTAAGGTCGTATAGGTCATCTTGGTTATCTTTGTCATGTAACAAGATTCCTGTAACAAGATTCTAGCTATGTTACCTTAATAAGTCTCCACAGATAGCTTCCAGGTTCATCATTTTCAGTCCCTGTTTGAAATTAGATCTGTTGGCTATATGCTGAGTCTCTAAAGGGACTTTATCCCAAATTTGAACACCACGATAAAGCAGGGATTTCCGAAAAAAAGTCGGTTTTGGGTCATCTCAATTTAATTTTAATTTTATTTGCACTGCGGGTTTTTATCCCTTGTTCTAAGTCTTCTTCCATAATCAGATGATTTTGGGTCTTAGACCACCAGTGTATATGGGCAAGTAGATGTCTAGATCGGCGTTGGATAAGGGGCTCAAGGTTAGCTCTTTCTAGTAATATTGGTACATTAACATGGTCACACATTTTTACCTTGAGACATACTCTTAATGCAAATGTAGGGGTCAGGGCAGTCGAGCAGCGTTGTTTCACTTTAGAACTAGGTGGCGCGAGTGCCGATCCCTGCTGTGCGGTATGGCCGGCGGACCCGCAGTATGCAAATGCTGCGGGTTCACCCGCATTACGTAACTCTGCCACTATATAAGGTCGAGTCCACAGCAGGTTGACAGGACTTCTCACGGTGCCTCTTTACGGAGTGAACGTCTGGAGCCTCACGAGTTGGTTAGGTTGTGTTGAAACACCTTTCAACGTTGAAGAGACCAGTATCTCTTCTCGCGCTAGTTGGTGCCCCGCAGCACCAACGGATTGTGTATTACATCCAGTAATAAAAGAACGGTGAACTGAAACTGTCCGGAGTCTGGTTTTCTATTTGCGGTTAAGCGGTAGTTGGTAGATCTTGTATCTCCCTCCCTTCTCCAGTGGGTAAAGCCGAACCCACCTGTATTGGCATGGTAAGTACAGGGTAGTGACTAGTCTCGGAACCTCTGGTCGACTGACGATCGCGGAGAGTGGTAATACACTTTCAGCGACTAGAGGGTAACCGCTACACATTATTAATCAGTGTTTGGAGACATTTTCTCTGGTCAGCATTTAGTACTACAGCAATAAAGTCACAATATTCAATTTTTGTCAGTATCATTGTTTTCATGATTGAAATGGCAGTGTCTATATCAATGAGATACCGAAGTTTTCTCAATTTAAAAAGACGTGTTTGAAAGTCAGTTTTTATCTTCTCGAAGAAGTGTTTGAAAGTTAACTTGTTGTCTATTATTACTCCAAGATATGTGAAGCGATCTACTGTTCCCAGGGGGTAACCATTTACATAACAGACTGGAAGGGGTTCTACTAATGTTCTTCTATGGGGAGCTATCCACTTTGCTTTACTCTTTGTGGTATTCAATTTTAGGTTATACGCCTCAAACCAACATAAAAGTCGGTCCAGGTCATCTTGCATAAGTTTGATAGCAATAACAGGGTCTTTATTAGTTATGACTAATACTATGTCATCTGCATAAAGGATAAATTGAGAGTGTCTAATGACATCTAGGCAACCATTAATGTATAGTATGAAAAGGATCGGTCCAAGGACCGATCCTTGGGGGACGCCCTTTGTCACTTTCTTAAACTCAGAGGTGACATTATTGACCTTAGTGGTATTTCCGATCATCTGTATCAGTTGATCATGATCCATGCAATCAAAGGCCTTTTGCAGGTCCAGGAACAGGCATAGACTTATATCTTTGTTATCTAAGGCCTCAAACAACCAGGTTGTAAGTAGAAAAACTGCCTGTCCCATGGACCTACCAGATAGGAAACCGAATTGTTGTTTTGAAAAGCAACCTTTAGTCAACAGCTGTGGTAGTAGCTGTCTATGCAGTTCGTATTCCAGTAATTTAGACAACAAAGGTAACCCTGAAATCGGTCGTAGGTCTACTGCTAATCTGGGGATTGATATCTTAGGAATTGGGGTTATAACCCCTTTACAGCAGAACTCCGGGAGAGAGCCCAGGGCCAAGTCCTTTATTGACAATTGATTTTAATACATCTGGTCTTCGTGACAGGCACCGTTTGATGAAACTAGAGCTGATGTGTGCAATACCTGAAGATTTATTCGTTTTAATTTTTTTGATTAGTTCAAGACTCTGTTCGAGTACAATCTCATTCAGTGTAATGCTGGTTACAGTATCAGGTTCAAGATAGTTGTCAACAGGTTTAATTGGAAGTGCAGGGTTATTCTAGTAGCTATGCTCAGATAGTGTTCATTTAGAGCTTCTGGTAATAAACTTTCTGGTATACGATTCCCTTCTGCATCCTGTATATTTACGCTATTATCTGCGTTTGGAGGACTCCAGAGACTTTTTACAGTACTCCAGAAGCGTTTTGGGTTTCCAAAGTTGTTAACTAGTGTTTTCTTAATCTGCAAGGCCTTAACATTTCTTATGTTAGTGTTGATTTCCCTGGACAGTCGTCCACACTCTTGCTTCATTTCATGAGTGCCACCTGTTGATCTTATATGGACAAGGTTAGCCCTTCGCTTTATCATTTCTTGTATTGCCACAGGTAGGTCAGTACCATCCCTTTGTCTGAATCTAAAAAGTTTTACTGGGCAATGTATATCTAAAAACATAGTCATATGATTTTCCCACGCCGCATAAACCTGTGTTGGTGTAGCACAGTTAATTTTATGTAAATCAAAGTTGTCTAAATGTTTCTCTAGCTCATCATTGTCGATATTTTTGTAGCTACGACTCTTTACTTCCCTACAGCCAGTTTTTGTTTTTTAAATTTTCTTATTGCAAAAATTGGGATATGATCGCTTATATAAGCATTACAGTTACCGGCGAGGGAGACACAGTTCTACTTTGTGTAGATGTGATCAATTCTAGATGCGCCAAATTTCGTAAGGTAAGTATTTCCTGTTACAAGGTATTCCAAGGAGGGTTGATCTTAAAAATATCTCATAGTCTTATATCTATTGGTATGCGTATAATTTAAGTTTAGGTCCCCTAATATCCATACCTCGTGATTATGATATTTCTCGTCTATGAGTATTTCTGAAAGATAATCATATATGCTCTTTTAATGTTTCCACGTGGGGGCCTATATACTGTAATTATTAGCATTTTCTTACATTCTGGTTTATTAAACTCACATGTGAGTACTTCGATATCCTCATTGCTGTCCGAGTACTTATAGATTTGTTGCGTATATGTGGCCAAAGTCGACTTCACATAAAGAATAACTCCACCACCCATCAATGCGATATTGGGATCCCTGTCCATGCGGTAGTGTTCCATGCTATTGATTTTCAGTAGATCTTTGTCATATTTTTCCATTAGCCAGGATTCAGTAATGGCTAAGAAATCAACTCCACAAAAGAGGGCTTTTACTTGTTCAAGTTTTTTGCATAAGCTACGTGTATTTAATGTTACTATTGATAGGCCCTTTTGTTCAATAATTTCATTAGGTAATAGAAAAATCATTGTAATGAATACAGACAGATAACATACAAATATGAAAGGTTTCCCCAACCACATATATTAGTATTTCATGGCATATCTTGATGTGGAGCAGGTTTCTTCTTATATCGACATATAACACACTCACATAACTCTGGTTATAGAACAGTTTATTGGGTCACTGACTTTATTTTTTTCCACTCTTATAATATAATATAATATAAAGGGATCGTACATAGTAGAGTACAGGGTAATTGCAATAATTTCATCCGTCTTGTCTGGGTATTCGAGTACGAATATGAATACATCATTGCTTCCATTACAGCAGGAAGCGGGTCATTGACCTCGAGGTTATTGTATTCTTTGCTACCATGGCATCTGAAGTAGTCACTTAGTGATAGATCAAGTACGATGGCCCCACCGTCAACGAGGAAAATCACAGTACAGAGAACAGACAGGAACAGACATGAACATAACATGACATACAAATAACAAAGACTGTTGAACATCTACCCAATTTTGATCCAAGGTCATATTGGTAAGGGATACAGTGGTATTGCAATGATTGCAGCCAAAATTTCCCATAGTTCCCTGCACTAACATGTAAAGATCACATATGTACTACTCTCTTTTTGTGCGTGATAAAAATAGAATTTAAAAAAGTGATTTCTCTCCACTGCATTCATTGTTTTAAAATTTCAACTGAAAACTATATGCTATGTGGTTATCATCAGTTACCACACATCTTCTGTATCCTGAAAGTAGTTGTCATTACAAGGTTATGTTCAAGCTGTTGTATAGGGTTATTACTTTTAGTTTTCTTGAATCCTTCTTACTACAGTCACTACAGATATGAGACGAGGTACTTACTACGTTTCTGAGATTTTGCAATAACACAAACACAAGTTGGGAATGATTGTGTAAAATTCTCGCCATCGGATCAGTGCATCAATCACGGTCAAGATATGTAGGACACAGATGAACACGAAACGGCGGGAACGACTTGCCCGCGAATTTGATTCTGTCACTTGTTCGTTAGTCGCGTTGTGCCTCCTACAGCACAAGTTGGGAATGAGTCTATGAGTCCTTTCCTGTAGGGAGTGTATAGTTTTACCATTGATTGTATTAGTAAAGCAACACCACGAATATACTGCTACAGTCTATGGTTTACTACACTGAAAACCTTTGATACCTTCAAATGAAGAGCTCACTTTCTTTTCGTTTGTCACTGTTGACTGCTTCAGAACACAGCGGGACAAGACACTTCGGGGATGCTGCTTTTTTTATGGTGACACTGGAGGAATTTTGAGCATCATTTCCTGTATTTAGGAGGAGGTGGTGATGTGGATTTTCAAATCACCTTGATACATTAGCAGGCCAATGTTTACGTCTTGTACGTTTCCACCCAGTCTCCCGGTGTGTCAGGTGATAGAGGGTAGACCCGCTTTAATAGTGGTATGCATGTGTTCTTTGTTGTGAGTCATAGTGGTTAAAGCTAGGGACAGTGACTCTATGGCCACACAGGAAAATACTAACTGCCTCCCCTAGGGTTTTCCTAGATAGACTTGAAAAATCAAACCTTGCTGCAAATCTCAAATTGTAGGCTTATCGGGAGGACTCTGTCGGAGTGTCTATGTGTGTCACAGTGTGTTGGAATGGGTTTTGCAGGAATAAAAAGAACACTGCTGTGCTAGCTTTCTTTGTCTGGCCTTTGTTGTGATATCATAGACTATAATTATACCAGTATTTAGGTTTCATAATAGAGACAATGATTCTAAAACGAAAAGTTACAACAACGTCACTGCCAAAGTGCCCATTTCCTCCTTTGCTGGTTTACATAGTTTATACAAGAAGTTTCCAGATTACTGTTTCATTTGTGGTAGATGTACAAGTTATTTAAAACAAGCACAGCTCCACAGCTGCCCAAGTTTGTTTGATGATTAGCTTTTTATTTGTGATGCACCAGATACAACGTTTCAGCAGTAAAGTTGCCTCTTTCAAGTTAACATTTAAATTCAATATCCCCAGACAATGATTTTTATCCTCACTTATTGGGTTTTATGATCTAAGCAATATAACAAAAGTATCCATATCTTGGCAATAAAGGTATCATTCCTCACATCTTTGAGATCTGCTCTTTTATTATTGTTTACCTTATTCATATAAATTCCTAATACATGGGGGTGTTATCAATGAGAGGCGATAGATTCTTCCACATTGTTGCACCTATATACATCACAAAGTTCAAGTAGGCACTCCAGTTTGGTAAATATACTTTAAGATATAGCCTTCTTAGTCCAAGTTGTTCTATAGTATGTGTTAAATCTCTAAATTTTTTGTACAAAAAAATGTACAGGTGGCACATTCATGTATCTCTTAAATATGGAATATTTGCCTTCACATGCAATGTTCTCAGTGACATTTTTAGGCAAGTCCTTAAACATATATTTTGGTACAATTGTAGTTTCTCTAACAGCTTTTCTTATTGATGTTTTTTCAAACAAAATGTCTCCATAATCTAGATTAGGCAAGATCCAAGTTTTACAAACATCGGCTTAAATGATAAAAAACATCACATATAGAATAAAACATTTTAACACTATAAAGGCACACTGCACGTGTGTTGTTTTATTATAAGAAACAACTTTGCTATACATGTGACTATATATAATGAGGTTAAATAAACCAAATATGTGGATGTTGTTATATCATAAAGATCAACTTTGTCATAATATGATCATATATCGTTAATTTAAAACCAGATATATAAAGGAAATAAATATAATGAGGTTAATTAGAAAATCTAGATGTATATAACTAACATGGGTATGTTTTGCAATGCGTATGAAGCATATGTTATAGCACTGTTATAACTGTGTGACAGTCTCTCCCTTACAGGCATGTGGCCCATCTGTGTGGCCTGTGAGCTCAGGGCAGCGGCAGGTCTTGACCAAGCTGAGGTTGACCGCTGCCCCCACTCCTTTTCCCCAATTAAACCTTTATATATACCATATACCTACATATAGGCATATTCTACAGTTTCTCATGATTTTTATAATGTCTTTTCTGTAAATCAAAGTCAGAAAAGGTCCAAATATTGAGCCTTGCAATACCCCACAGGTTACAGCAATTTTGTCTGACTAGTGCCCCATTTACTGTTACTTGTTGTCTATTGGTTTGACAATTTTGTAGCAAGGATAGATTTGTATTTCTGATTATGTAACATTTTACTCTGTTGATACATGCTGGATATCATTGTGCTTGAATACAACATATGAGGCCTATCAAATCAGATCGACAATACTTTCCCTGGGACTTTACACTGGCTAACTGAAGACATTTTCTGATCTAACATAGTCTCAAATAGTCCTTGTGGCTTGATAAGAAACACGACAAATTGAATTTTATGCACACTCTGTTGCACTTAACTAATTTTCTTTTCTTTAAAATTTGACCTCTTCTTCAAATTCCAGCATGAGAGTTTTGGAATCCAGGTAATACATTGATCTATCACTATAAAGGAGCATTATTCCTAATGAATAACATAGGCTTTGTTCACTTTCTGGTGGAACAGTTTACTGGTGTGACAACAAATTTTGCTGTTTAATAGTATCCTGGAGTGTTTGTAAAGCCATAAAGGCAAGGATTGTTACTATTATTATTGAAACAATTCCAATAACTAAGGAACTGATTCCAAAACGGTATGCCAATTTTGACCTTTCCTCAGCCCTCTTCCTATAACCATAGCGGATAGCCTTCTGGCAGGAAAGTGACATCCAAATAGCACATAAGCCAATAGGCCAGCAACAGAAGAGGGTCACAAGAATGCTGAACTTGATATGGTCCGGTGGTGGGTCAACCATTCCATACTCTCTCATGGGATATCCATCATCTTGAACAGAAGCTGCACCAGGCTGCATCAAGGCACTCTTCTCTGGATATATGTGTGACAGTTTGTGTTCTGAATACATAGGTGGAGGCTGACCTGTGAAAAGATAAAACTTTCTATATTTGACACATCCACAGAATAAGCAAAAATGTTTGAAGCCTGTTTTAATTGTATCATAGCAGTGCCGGCTTTATGTCAGGCTTTTGTTCACATGATAATTATGCCAGCCATCTTTCAAAAACCAAGAACCAGCTAAATTTTCAAAATGCCAATGAACATTGCGATAGTTGCTATGTGGTTATCATCAGTTACCACCCATCTTCTGTATCCTGAAAGTTGTTGTCATTACAAGGTTATGTTCAAGCTGTTGTATAGGGTTATTACCTTCAGTTTTCTTGAATCCTTCTTACTACGGTCACTACAGATATGATACGAGGTACTTACTACGTTTCTGAGATTTTGCAATTACACAAACACAGGTTTGGAATGAGTCTATGGGTTCTTTCCTGTAGGGAGAGTTGTAACTATCTGTTGTGAATAGTAAGCAGAATTAATGATTCCAAGGCTTCGTCCCATTACAAGCTTGATTGCAGATGGTGTTTACAATACGCTGCGCTAACCAGACTGACCCGAGTACCTTGAGATCAGGATTTTATGCTGGCTTTGTGTTTACTGGGTGGGGGCAACCTTATGGATTGTAACCAAGGGGAATGGCCTCACGTCGTGTGCCATGCAGCCAGCTTGGTCCATTAGGCCAATGGATACAATCTGTATGTTTCACATACCAATATTTTGGATCATTACAATATCCCTGGGTGAAACGGAAAACTCACTGCGATGAGTCATCAAAATGTAAATTATGATGAGATAAGGTAATGTTAAAGAACAAGTATGATTTCGAACTTGTAAGCTCTGTTCTACCATTGATTCTATTATTTAAATAACACCTGAACTAGACTGCTACATTCTATGGTTTACTATACTGACAATCTTTGAATCCTCCAGATGAAGAGCTCACTTTCTTTTCTTTTGTCACTGACGAATGCTTCAGAACACAGCGGGACAAGACACTTCGGTGATGCTGCTTTTTTATGGTGACACAGAGGAATTTCGAGCATCATTTCCTGTATTTAGGAGGAGGTGCTGATGTGGATTTTCAAATCACCTTGATACATTAGCAGGCCAATGTTTACGTCTTGTACGTTTCCACCCAGTCTCTCTGAGTGTCAGGTGATAGAGGGTAGACCCGCTTTACGAGTGGTATGCATGTGTTCTTTGTTGTGAGTCATAGTGGTTGAAGCTAGGGATAGTGACTCTATTGCCACTCAGGAAAATACTAACAGCCTCCCATAGGGTTTTTAGAGCATGCTGGTATGCACTATATACGTTGCCTATAAAAGGTTAGAGTGGTCACATACACTTTCAGCGTGTAGAGAAAAATCTATCCCTTCACTATCTGCCTGCTATTCACTGTGTTATTGCATAAGGAGGCTCAGGCAGTTAGAGAAATGGCATATTGGATAGGGAGCAGGGTGCCAGTGTCTGAGGGTCTTAGAGGCATGCCCAGCTGACCATGACCAATCACTCAAGACCGAAATACGTCATTGACCTACTGGTGTTTGATATGCTCGGATCCTATAGATAGGCTCAGGCAGTTACAGAAAAAGCAAGTTCACTGGGTGCAATTGGGTCACAGAAAACAATCCATAGACTGAATGTAACCCAAACCTTTTAGATGTTATTCATTTAAGATTGCACGCTCATTCATCAATAATGAACATACTATTTGCTGCTCGTCCTAGATAGCGCTTGAAACCAAACCTTGCTGCACTGTGGTGCTGTAAACATGCACAATGCACAACTACGAGCGGTTCTGCGATTTGACTATACGACAAAGAATTCTCTAATTGTAGGCCTATCGGGAGGGCTCTGTTGCAGTGTGTCGGTGTGTGTTGCAGTGTGTCGGTGTGTGTTGCAGTGTGTCGGTGTGTGTTTTCAGTGTGTCGGTGTGTGTTGCAGTGTGTCGGTGTTTGTTGCAGTGTGTCGGAACAGGTTTTGCAGGAATAAAAAGAAGTTCACTGTACCGACACACGCCATGATTCAAGAGGTGTGCCAAGGTACATCTCAGGCAAACAATGAACACCATATACTGCACAAAACTAACCAGTTAATTCCCACATATGCATGTATTGGCCGTATATTGACATGTTTTCATATATATACGTCTATATTTCGCGCCAGCATATGAGGCGTATACAAGACTGTTTCCTTTTGAATACGAAGGTGTCTTGGCTGTATATCACACCTGGTGTATACAAGAGGAAATACACTCTGCACCACGATATATATCAATGGGCGTATATATGTGTACAGATTAAAAAGGTTCGCCCCCTAGTCCCTAGTCCCACCTACAGCGCAGGCTGGAGGTGGCGGGCGTGGGTTCTCGAGGCCCCCCGCCACCCCCTCTGATGTATCACAAGTCCTAACACTGCACGAGACTAACCTCGTTATTAGAGCGTGCTTGCACGCGCTAAATACATCATCTAGAGGTTAGAGGGGTCCATATAGACTTTCAGGTCACTGCATACAAACTATCCTTTCACTATCTGTGTACTATTCACTGTGATATTGAGAACAGAGCAGGGTGCCATTGTCTGAGGGTCTTAGAGGCATGCCCAGCTGACCATGACCAATCACTCCAAGACCGAAATACCTCATTGAGTATGATTGTCTCACTGCTGCGCGATGTGTTTTGATCCTAGTCTCAGGCAGTTAGAGAAATGGCAAGTTGACTGGCTGCAAGTAGGTTACAGAAAACGATCCATAGACTGAATGTAACCCAAAATCTTTTAGTAATATATTTAAAATTGCACGCTCATTCATCAATGATGAATATTCTATTTGCTCCTAGTTCATAGATGCAGCATTGCTACAAACGGGTAAAAGTCACAGAGTGTGCGTTGGGCTTTATATGGTCACGCTATCGTGAAGCGTGTCGGAGGCCTGGTTCCAATCTTAGCACTGTACGATATCCTTCCAACACGCTATGACACACTCGGATTAATCTTGACCACTACGACAAATCAAACATGTCTGATTTTGTCGGAAGGCCTGCAACACAGCCATTCTCTAGTAGCACTATTGGAGTGTGTTGGAGTGTGTTGGAGTGTGTCGAAGTGTGTTGAGGTCAACGTTGTAACACTGGGTCCACTTCTACAATATCAAGAAAGATTTACTTTGTTATTGGAACGCTCGTCTCACAGGGGGCGTCCACCAACCACAACAAGACTACGACAATGGGTTCCCGACAAGGTCCATGATTGGCCTATGATCGGAAGCTTGTCAGGAGCCTTCTGACAAGGCTAGAAAAACATCGAACATGTTCAATTTTTCCCACGACTGGACCCTTGTTGTGAAGTGTCGTGGTTTCCTCGATATCACTTCCGTAGTGTGTTGGTACTATGGACGTCTTTTTTACTGGAACCAGCGATGTCTATGACACGCCCCAACAAGCCCCAACAACACTGTCGCAGAGCCCCCCTTCTTACGACAAGGCTGCGGCAAGCGCCGATTGGAACTGTCTTGTTAGCACTTGGCATAGCCTTGTTGTGATCGGTGGACGCCCGCCTTAATTAGAGTAGAGTAGCACTATTGGAGTGCGAGAAATGAGAAGGGGTAAGAATTACGGTCATAGAATTGAGGCTATATATATATTGTAGCTGGGGTAATAATATCACCCAAAAAATCAGTGCATCCACGAGACATTAATCTGAGGCCGGAAATTAATGTTGATATAGTAAATATGGTAATGGATTCAAAGAGTGATTTGGTTTCGAGCACACAGGCAATGGACCAGACTGTGAAAGTTGTAGTCAGTGAACTCTACTGCGTAGATGTAAATTGTGAAGACGCCACCATTACCAGCAGCACAGGAGGAAGTGGACCGTGAAGGTTGTTATGGGGGTGCGTCCACCAACCACGACAAGGCTGCGACTCGCGCCGACAAGAAAGTTCCTATCGGCTCCTTGTCGCAGCCTTGTCGTGAGGAGGGGAGCTGTCATGAGCCCTTGTCGCAGCCTGTCGGGAAGTGCACGCTCCACCTAAATATTCTATCGTAGACCACTGGACACGCCACGACACGCCACGACACGGCTCCAAAATCGAACATGTTCGATTTTGTCATAACCTTGTCGGAAGGCCCCCGACAAGCTTCATGTCGCAGCCTGTTGTGGCCTTGTCGTAGCCTCTTGTCAGGAACTGTGGTCCACCAACCACGACAAGGCTACGACAAGGCTTCCAATCGTAGAGCTGTCGTGGACGTTGTCGGAAAGCCGTTGTCGCAGCCTTGTCGTGGTTGGTGGACGCACCCCCTAACGCTATAAACCGTCATAAATAACCGTGTCGTGACTCGATACCTGGGACGTGCAACCCGCATCAACCGGTATCTGCGAAGTGACCTGTCTGACAGGATCTCTGATGGCCACACCCCTCTGCACCGATGCAGCATACACTCACAAAGCTGTTAACCCTTTAAGGACGGCCGCCTATGGCAGAACTACACACTTGGGGTCGGCAACTAGTGACTATGTACAGTTCTAGGGGACGGGGGCGTTGTTCTCTGAACTCAAAATTCTAAGGTTTATCACATGATAAAATTTGTTATCCATAATATTTCCATTATTTAGAATTCTAAAATATGCAGTTATACCCACATTCTGTGCAAATTTCAAGTCAATTGATAAAAAATTTCCTTTCCAAAAGCAAAAATACATAATTTCATAAATACCCAGCAAATGATGCCTTAAGGCATCATCCGCCCCCGGCCGGGTGATGCCTTAAGGCATCATCCGCCCCCGGCCGGGTGATGCTTTAAGGCATCATCCGCCCTTAAAGGGTTAAGTGGAATTCACACGTGAAATTCATGTACCTCACAGGGTTCAACATCTCATGACATTCTGTTCCTTGTTAAGTGGAATTCACATAATTCATGTACCTCACAGGGTTCAACATCTCATGACATTCTGTTCCTTGTTAGGTGGAATCCACACGGTGGGATTCATGTACCTCACAGGGTTCAGAATCTCATGAGATTCTGTTCCTTGTTAAGTGGAATTCACACGGTGAGATTCATGTACCTCACAGGGTTCAACATCTCATGAGATTCTGTTCCTTGTTAAGTGGAATCCACACGGTGGGATTCGTGTACCTCACAGGGTTCAGAATCTCATGAGATTCTGTTTCTTGTTTAGTGGAATCCACACGGTGGGATTCATGTACCTCACAGGGTTCAACATCTCATGACATTCTGTTTCTTGTTAAGTGGAATTCACGCGGTGGGATTCATGTACCTCACAGGGTTCAACATCTCATGACATTCTGTTTCTTATTTAGTGGAATCCACACGGTGGGATTCATGTACCTCACAGGGTTCAAAATCTCATGAGATTCTGTCCCTTGTTAAGTGGAATTCACACGGTGGGATTCATGTACCTCACAGGGTTCAGAATCTCATCAGATTTTGTTTCTTGTTAAGTGGAATTCACACGGTGGGATTCATGTACCTCACAGGGTTCAGAATCTCATCAGATTCTGTTCCTTGTTAAGTGGACTCCACACGGTGGGATTCATGTACCTCACAGGGTTCAACATCTCATGACATTCTGTTCCTTATTAAGTGGAATTCACGCGGTGGGATTCATGTACCTCACAGGGTTCAGAATCTCATCAGATTCTGTTTCTTGTTAAATGGAATTCACACGGTGAGATTCATGTACCTCACAGGGTTCAACATCTCATGAGATTCTGTTCCTTGTTAAGTGGAATTCACGCGGTGAGATTCATGTACCTCACAGGGTTCAACATCTCATGAGATTCTGTTCCTTGTTAAGTGGAATTCACGCGGTGAGATTCATGTACCTCACAGGGTTCAACATCTCATGAGATTCTGTTCCTTGTTGAGTGGAATTCACACGGTGGGATTCATGTACCTCACAGGGTTCAACATCTCATCAGATTCTGTTTCTTGTTGAGTGGAATTCACACGGTGGGATTCATGTACCTCACAGGGTTCAACTTTTTTTGTTTTTGCACGGATAACTAAGCCGGCGTCGTGACTCAGTATCCAACGTGGCTATCCAGGGTCGAGTTTAATAATCTAGGATCGTTCATAAAGACCCTTTTCTGTATGCCATAGAAACCCAGGGAAGACCTTTATTCAACATTATGGACGACCTTATGGGCGGCTAATGCTGTCTTAGCCAACAGACTTGAATACTACTAAACGAGGTACAGGAAAGGGTTTTCATGTACGATCCTAGATTATTAAATGGGTCCCAGGAGTGTGTGCACATTATGTCCTGTTTTTTTTTGTTTTTTTTCAGAAAAAAAAAGCAGTTCTAACTCAGGGTTAGATCTTCCACTGCAGTGGTTACAGCCTTGTTTACATGGTCAATACCCATTATCATATGATATACAACAAGAGGGGACCCCCACCTACCACGATAGGCCACGACATGCTTCCCGATCGCTACAATTTGAAATGGGGAAATTGTGACCTATCGGTAGGTCCCCGATAGGTCCAAAAGTTTGAAATCGTAGAGCGTGGCAATGCCTTGAGAGGACCAATAACATAAACTATGGTCACGATAGCTCCATGACAAAACCAGCGTCTGCTACGATACCCTACGACAGGCTACGAAATTTCCAACATGTTGGAAATTATCGGGACCTCTACGATTGGCGTTTTCGTCGTGGCCTATCGTGAGCTGTCGTGGACGGAATCACAAAAACCTGTTCCACCTACCACGATTTTGCCGGACCTCATGCTACAATCAGAATGGTGTCGGGAAGGCCGTCGTAAGGCCAATCGGGACCAGAATCGTGGTAGGTGGGGGCAGGCTTTAACTCATATTTATAGTATAACAAAATGTGGTTGATGAAGAAATAATGGTATGAAATGAATCATATGTATACTCTAACGCCAATCTGAATACATACACAATAATGACTGGTTTTGTGTTTGAGTGGCCGTGATCTCCGAGTAGTTGACGCATAGTAATATCCGAGCGATTAGCGAGGATATTACGTCGTCAACTACAAGGAGATTACGGTCATTCGTATACAAAACCAGTCGTATACAAAACCAGTTGTATTTATTACCCACCTACAAGATTGATAACAAATCTATTGCAATTAAACAGTTTCTGTAAGACATTTAGTTCAGACACCACAGCACTGTCAAGTCTGGCAGTAATTCGGTGTACATACACCAATAATATAGTTCGCCATTAACCTGTACTTTAAGCATGCAAAGTGTAATATGACAGTGATTTCTGATAGTAAATGAGATTATTATGATTGTTTCTAAATATTTAGCATTGAAGGGACATTCAAGAAACTTATTTTGAAGTACATAATAATTCAACCTCTTTATGGACAGGACTATTTTCCTGCACAGGAGATTCTGACATGCCAGAATCTCCGGGTAGTTAATTCCAGGTGCCCTATACATTTCCTATGGAGACTCCGTAATCGGTGGGTAATAAATGTTTTTTACCTCTTTCTTAAATGTCTGATACGCTCACAGCACAAAATCCACCGGTTTATTCCTATATACGCCATCGCGGAAGTGTATGTATCGGCTGTAAATTATTTTGTTTTCATATATATACGCCCGTATTTCACGCCAGCGTATGAGGCGTATACAAGACTGTCTCCTTTTAAGTACGGACGCGACTTGGCTGTATTTCACGCCTGGCGTATACAAGAGGAAATATGCTCTGCGCAACATGTATAAGCCAGCGTATATAACATAGTGCGTTTGGCGTATATAACATATCCCACGCCGAACCAGGGCCTCCCTGTAGGGCCTTTGGAATGTTTTGAGAGGTTGAGATCACAAACAATAGCCCGAATGAATGGTGCGAAACCAATTTTATAATCATAATTGATAATACAACATTGGGTTTTTCAGATACCAAGGAATTAATGACTAATGCCAAATGAGATATACTCCAGTGGTGTCCCCAAGTGGCAGACATCGGAACTATTGGAAAATGGTGTAAATACAACAGAATCAGGCGTATACATGTATATATGAATCAGGCGTATATATGAATAAGGCGCCTACAGATAAGGTGTATACACACGGGGAATAGGACGACCTTGTATACGCAAAAGCATACCTGTATACGCCGGGCGCATTTATATGTAAAATGGTGGTTCTCGTGCAGTGGCTGTGTCGATGTAGACAATTTATTCCAAAGATCCAAACCACTAACCAACGGACTATCTTGATAGTGACTACAGCCTATTCATTCTATCTTAAATTTAACTCTTTCATCACATTTAGTCCTTCTTATTGATAGGTCCAAATTATTCTCATCACTAGACCATTTAAACAGTACATTTAATAACTGCATACATCTTCTATTGACCAAATAGTCTAAACCAACTAATTGATGCATGTTATTTACATCATTTACCCATGGGCGACTGTCTCACTTTTACTGATCATGAGTACGAATTCCGTTCGTCACTGAGTGACGAAATAATATGCATACGTCCCTCCGTACCACGTGACCACTTTTATTCTTGAACAAGTGAGTTGTAAAATTGTAAAATGAATTATAATATCCTAAAATACCGGAATTCAAATTCCTTTTCGATACTTTGGGTTTTATTACAATAACATAGACCTGGTACATATGTACACAGATAACTGTTTGCATTTGAACAACATTACCATAGTGAGAAAGTGTTGGTTAGACAAAATTGGGGAGGAGTGGCATTATATATAAAGTAAGAGCAAAAGATATGTTCACCATCGATGAATGAGTGTGCAATTATAAATGAATAACAATTAAAAGGTTTGGGTCACATTCAGTCTATGGATAGTTTTCTGTAACCCGCTTACACCCAGTCAACTTGCCATGTCTGCAACTGCCTGACTCTAGGATCAAAACGTATCTATATCTAGACAATAATCAATAGTTTTGTGGCCAGGCGGCCGTAAACCACGAAAGGTTGACGCGTAGTAATACACGAGCACTAGCGAGTGTATTACGAGGTCTTCCGCAAGTAGTTTACAGAGCCGCCTGTCCACAAAATCATCGTTTGTTGCAATTATTATCCATTTTTTCTAATAAATTAAACCTTGTATTTGCCATGTTAAAGGGTGTAAAAATAGGGACTATTTCCCTGCTCTATAGCAAAAGGGACTATTTTTTACCGTATACCATGGTTTTGAGGCCGTACACCACAGGTTTGAATCTGTATACCACAGTTATGGTATCTGACAGGTTTTATACAATGGGTAGTGGTTTTTGAGTCCCCATCCATTTTTACCGGGGGTTTTGTATACGATGGACAATTAAGCAACAGTGATTCTTGAGTTATTTCGGTGCACAGTGATTGTTCGTGGTCAGCCAGGGCCCAGTTCACAAGAGAAGTCTAAGTCAATTATAATTGACTTAGAGCCTTATTGACTTCAACTCCAAGTCAATTCCCCTGAGATCGAGTTCACAAGCAAAGTCAATTATAAGTCAAGTTTAAAAAAGGTTCGAAATCCCAAGTCTAATAGAGAGTAGACTTGAGAAGTCAAGTCAATTAATTCTGATGCCAAAAATACGCACTGGTGAGAAATACAATCAAAATTACTGTTCTATTTACATTATATTTTTGTATTATCACGATTAGCAAGTATGGCACACAATTTCTATAATCTACAACAGTTAACATGAATTATGCCATAGGCGTCAGGCAGTATGAATTCAAAGACTGACTGAGAACAAGAAACGTTTCGCCCACAGTGAGGACGTTTGCTTATCATTATATACCTTAAATCGATGAAAAAAACACCATTTTAATAACTTATTAAGTCACACTCACAGTGGGTACGAACATTATCATTACTGCACCCCTAGCAGCGGGCAGTATTTCATAGACATTCGCACACAGGTATATAGTATTGGTGTGAGGGATATGTGAAACACTAAGCTCTTTGTGTGCTCAGAATTACTTTTAACGAATCGGAGCGTTAGGATAGCAATGTCACTTACCTGCATATCCATCTGATGCTGCTTCTTCAGGTTCATCAAGGAACTCTTGTTTAAGTTGAACATAAGTCATCTTGGTGTTACTGGTTTAAGTCTTTCACGAGAACCAATAGTCGCTATCCAGTCACTGTCTTTATTCACAGACAACAGTAGGTGGTATGCGTCTGCCGTTTGCCTGCAACTTTGCTCACAGCAGGGGGAAACTAGGTGACGAGTGACAGAAACTGGCCAATTGGCCAATTTCTTTTTACTTCCTGGTTCAATATTTTTCAGATATATAAAGGATTGAGATGACCCAGATAGTGTAGTCAACAGACAAACATAAGACTTAATACCATTAAGGTACTGATTACAGTACCTAATATAAAACAGTTTTTGATTTTGAGATCAATATTCGGATATAACATTACATGTTCATATATAGAAATTATAAAACTAGAGTTTTTTACATAGTAAAACCATGTCATTTTCTCCAAACTGTCACAGAATATGGTCAACGTATAGTACTATATGTTTAGGTTTAGAAAAAAAAGAAGTCACCATCCTATTTTTTGTAGGAGTTGAATAAAACCATATAGTTTATTACATGTCCTATGTAATCAAACAAATGTAAGTTTGTGTGAAATATTGTAGTTGGACAACATACTCATGCTTGGCACCAGTTTTATGACTTGTACAGAAAGGTTTATCCGTCAACAAATCCCAACGTTGGTTGAAGTG
Organism: Alentia gelatinosa; assembly: GCA_950022655.1. NCBI lineage: Eukaryota > Metazoa > Annelida > Polychaeta > Phyllodocida > Polynoidae > Alentia > Alentia gelatinosa. Next base: position 52,950,434 of record OX465590.1, on the reverse strand, counting down.
GAGTCTCTTTGTTCTGATATAAAGTACATGTAGGTCAGCTGAGCACGCGAAGTTGAGGGTCTTTAAATCATGCACGGCGCCCCTTACACATATACACAGGATTTCTCAACCATGACCGCTGTTTAATAGTAGCGCTATACAGCATATAGCCTATGATCCATGGGCGCCACCATGACGCCCCCCAAGTAGGTGATCTTCAGTAATGGAGGTGCAAAAGAAGTGAGTGATAATTGGAAAGTGTCACGACTCTAGCCTTGCTCACATATGTATATAAAATGTTCCATGTGAAAAATATCATGTCTTGGATTTAATCATTATGTCATTCACGCCTTCTTTATCAACCTTTTTGTGTATATTAAGACGAGTGATTACTGTTTCTCACCATTATCACCATCTTCACCACTGTTCTCGATGTATATAATATGTAATCTGTTCTTGAGAATTGTCTCGCGAGACAGTGGAAGATCTGCCGTTGGCAGAACTGTTCTTTTGATCAATAAAAACAAAAATTTAAAAATGCTGCTCAGGGATTGGTGTAGAGAGTCAAGGGAACCATGGTAAAACATTGAAAGGCAGTTTAATTTTGTAAGAACAAAGAACCAGAATACAGGTTCTCTCCCCCAAAGCGACCTTCCATACTGCTGGCAACCTAGTGACTGACTTCGGAACTAACAATGGCTCTGTCCCCTAGATCCAAAGTAGTGGATTACTAGAGAATTATAAAAATCCATATGTGGTCAATGCATACATATGGAATTGTTCGGAGCATGTTTTTCTTTACTTAAATATGTTATAATATCGGATAAAATGTGAATTGAAATTCTTGTTATGAACAGTGCAAGAGGGTAGACCCTCTTGTGAACAGTGGCAGCCATGTGGCGCTAACAGCGAGACCTCACTTTTACTATTAAAACGGGTACTACCGCTGTTGGTGCCGCTTTGCTCCGAGGTGCCGCTCGCTGTTGCCATGCTCTACTATTGCAACAGAAGTGCTGCTATCTGGTAATTAGTGAGAACAACTACAAGAGCTTCTTCAAGTATTGAAACAGCTCCGAGAACCGCTACTCACTGTGTTGAATCCGCATGGCAAACACTTGTAATGCCTTTCTAATAATGGATATAGTATAAGCTATGTTGTAATTTGTGTTATATGTGACTTTGATGGCTCGACTAAGTTGGAGGGGAGGAGTGTTGTGAGGCTATCCTCCTTATTACCTCCTTATTATCATATAGCTACGGACAACTGTGTACACTACTTAGCAATCTGTAACACTATCTGTAACCCGTATCTCCAATCTATCTTAAAACATGAACAAGTAATGTACATCGGAGGGACCGGGTGGTAGATTGGCCGTTGCCGAACCATGCAGATCTTGTTATTACCTACCATATATAAAAAGGCACGATTTCAACAGAATCTGCTTGGAGTTGCTCCCCCACATAGATACAGACAGAACCAGACCTGTCCATGGAGATTGAAGTGCCACAAGAATGAGATTCTTGTGTGCCGCAAAACCTAAACCTGATGTTCTTTTTAGTAGGTCTTCACTCAGATTTGCGTTTTCTAAATCACGCTGAAATCGAACATGGAAGCATCTACCAGAACTTGGGCCCCACCACCTATTTGAATATTCATGTTCTAAGACCGCATTAGCTTTGACGTCATCATCCGGATTTCCCTGCTATCACGTGGCATTTCGGTGCCAAACAAATACAAACTCTGCGAAGCACCGCATACACGTGGTATCGTAGCGAGTGCAGTGGGGAATGTTTTTAGTGGTAAACCAGCAATCATAAAGTAAGTTACGAATATATATGATAGGAAATATGTTTTCGAACGTATCTGTGACTGGAAGATTGGCATCATTGCTGGCAAGATTAAAGCCAGACTCAAATTTTGTTTCATAACATTGGCCCCAACTTTAAAGTCCGGTCACTATGACAGTATCAAGTTGTTCTCGGAATATTTAAAAGTGTGACAACACTAATGGTACAGTCAGGCGGAAGTTATTGTGCTGATATGCATGTTTTGATACCATAGTATAGTTAGATATTCTACAGAAATGAAATAATTGTGATGTTTAGTATCGCCGATACCCGCACGTATGAAGGGATATCCCAATGTTTGGCACCAGAACGTAGGGAAACCCCGCTCTCAGCAGGTCAAATGACGTCACACTAATGCGAGTCCTAGTGCCGAAGGCGCTAGTTTTGTAATAATAAGTGACCCTAATAAAATCATTAAATAAATCAAAAAAATATATACATTTTATCTTATTAGTAGAACTTTTTTTTCAAAATTTCTTTATTGTTTCATTCCGTATTGACAATATATTCATATAATACATAAAGAGTATTCCAATAAAGGTGCAGCCATCAGAAACTTGTTCTCTTTGGCATTTTCTTGCAGTGTGTCCTTTGGAGAACACTGCAATGGCAATAGATACATGTTGCTAAATTTCTGGGACCAATAAATGCTTATTGGTGTATAAGCTCCACACGAGAGGGCGTGAGGATCGGCGGGCAGGGGACTAGACTGGTTCCCTGCCCATATGAATAAGGGGCAGGTAACGGGTTCTGACGTCACGCTAGCACGACCTTCAACTCGCCAGCTCTCGCGCCGATGTCTCCCGAGAACAGATCACACTGCAGCGCTCACAGATCGGCCGCCCAGGCAGCTCTCAGCCTGCCTCAGTCACCACCCTCCAACAGGCCCACCTTGAGCCGTGTACACACCGTCTGGTGAGTGGTGGCCGCACTACAGGCTTAGGTGGCGCAATCCCACAATGCAACAGCGTTACCAATAATGCACCATAAAAATGGAACCCGTTACCTGGCCTATAGTCTAACTAGGCCAGGCTTCCAGGCTAGCAGGGGACAAGCAAAGGACCACCTGGCGGACAAAAGAGGTGTCGTACGCGTGGGTCAGCAATGCAAGTCATCCGGTAGATTGGTAACCGACCCATTACACCGGCAACCAGAGCTACCAAATATTAGCTCTGGTCGGGTTAAATCCAGATGTCGCCTTGACCCTTTGCTGGTTCCCACCTGTGTAGTACTTATACCTTTAGATAGGAATACGCCATCTGGTGAATATTGAGTGCATTACAGGGTAGAATATGTTTGTTATTCTATGTCATAACCTCAAAGCCAATTTTCCATTATCCTAATTCCTTTCCTGTGTACTATTTCATAATATTTTGAATGTAATTTGTGGTATCTTTGTCAATTTGTTAGCAATGGATATTTCATATTAGGTATATCTGCTTTTATAGTATACATAGAATACAACTCGGTTTGAAGCAAACACAAAAGGGATACCCAGGGGATACCGTGTGTGATTTAACCCGACTAACCCCTATATCGTAGAAGGGGTTGGTTGCCAAACTAGGGTCAGCAATGCAAGTCATCCGATAGATTGGCAACCAACCCCTGTCTACGCTGAGCTACGATAGAGGGGTTGGTCGGGTTAAATCCCATACGGTATCCCTCTGTGTTCCCCTTTTGTTCTATTTATGCTCTAAAAGCAGATATACTTAATATGAAATATCCATAGCTAGCAAATTGATAAAGAAACCAAGGTTTTTGTTCAATATATTTTGAAATAATACACAGGAAAGGAAATGAGAAAATGGATAATTGGCTTCGAGGTTATGACATAACACACTCTCCTGACAGTACAAGAGATCTGCTGTTTCAAAACCACAGACTTTGTGGCTGAGTTGTAAAAGGTAAAGCTTAGAGTGCATCTGGATTCCCTAAAGGGAGAAACATGTCACCTTATGGAGTCCCTTCAATCCAGTGAATTCATTGACCTGTCAGCATCTTGCCACAGGCACATAAGGAAAGTAATTATTTGTTCAAACTTTAGACTTTCGAGTTGGGTTTTCTCCCTTCAACTCTTTGCGAGTTTGTGGGGGAGACGTCAATCTCATCAAGTAAAAAATACCGGACGACCGAAAATGACCACAATTAAGACGCTGTACACACGCCTGACGAGACATATCCTGTCGAAACTAACGAGTAAGAATGGAGAACATCCAAAAGGATGATCCCCACCCATTCTAATGATTTCAGATAGACTCCTGGATTCCCCCATAGAGGGCAGGAGCAGCAGAGAAAGTTAGTTCCATATTGACTCACCAGATGACGCCACCACTCGATCACAGAGTGGTGGCGCCACTAGGAGCATAAACAAGACATGGAAATAACAACTGCAAGGATTGGTTAACATACAGGTTCAAGTGCCTTTGTCTGTGGAATCAACCAAAGAAAACGCCAGATCTGGGTCACATGACCACTATTAACCAACCACGGTCAACATCTGAAAATTTCCGGCAAGTTTTCACGGGAACACGGCTGAAATCCGCGTTCGAATCGGTCACTTACTCGCTAGTCGCAGTACAGCCCAGTCACGCAACCATACATAAGGAAAGTAAGTTGACCTTTCCTTCTTACAGGCCAATGGAAGATGACCTTATGGAGATCTCACCCCACAATAGTACCTGACCTAACAAATGACAGTGCTCTATGACAGAGCCACATTAGCCAGGATGAGATATCACATGCCACCCTTGATTCTACTATTTTCTTGGACTAACAGTGTTTGATAAGTACATTCTCTGCAAGTTTCATCTTCCTAATTTATATCCTTTCTTGATAGAAATGATGCCACCATCACTATCCATGAATACCATGTTGAAAATTAAGGTCCTTTGGACCCTACAGTTGAATAAATAAGAATTTATCAATCTTTGATTTTACAAAGTGACCATTGTCTATTGTACTCAAACATTCAACAAAGTTTTCAAGGATGGGTACTGAAGTCAGTGTTTGCTTTTAGCAAATGGGCACATAGTTGTCTGAATGTTGCCTTTAGACATCATCTGTTAGAGTTTGGTTGTTGTCTAAAGGCAGCATTTCCTATATTAAAAAGGTTTTATTTTTGTAATAATATAAGATATAAGATTGATAAATATGAATTACAAATTATTGTTTGTCTCCACATGCAATTTATTGATGACCTTGACCTTCTCAATTATAATTACAATCTCAATTGCCTATTAGATTTGGTGTATTCGTGATTTTCTATGGAATCCTGCCTTGACCTTTGACCTCGTTATCACTAAATGATGCATGATGGGCAGACAGGTTCACAACACTGAGATCCTGATATCATTTTTAGGAATATGTGATGCAAGATATATTACAGGTATTATGATTCAATTTATAGAAACTACTACAATTTCTAATTGGATATTTGGTCATATTTTGAAAAAAACATTTATTTTCGTGACTCTGAGAGATGGGTGAAATATTCTTAAAGACATGGCAAAATATGTTTTAATATCAGTGGCCTATGTATGAAAAGATACCATGACCTTTGACCTCACTGTGGCTTATTGGTGCATGATGGGAAGACTTGCTTTAGAACATTGCTAGGGTATGGTGCTGGGTATCCGAATATATTATTCAAGTTGAAATACAGCTATATTAGAACAAGTTATAGACACTATTGTAAATCCTTATAGGAAATATTGTGAAATTTTGGAAGAAAACATTCTATTTGGTGACCATGACCTTGAAAAAAAATCAAGATAGTGAAATAGGCTGATAGCTCTATGGCGTTTCAATAGTTTTGCCAAACATCTAAGAAATCCACCAAATACTTTTTGAGAAATGACAAAATATGTCTCAATTTCAGCGGCCTATGTTGGTCTTTTGTATGAACATATATGTTGACCTTCGACCCCACTGTGGCTTAATGGTGCATGATGGGAATTCTTTCTTTAGAGCTTTACTAGAGTATGGTGTCAGGTATCTAAATATACCATGCAAGCTCAAATACGGGCATATTAGAATAAGTTATAGAAACTATTATAGGACATTGGATGGAATTCTGGATGGAAACATTCCCTTTTGTGACCTTGACCTTGATCCAAATCTAGATGTTTACAAACGTTGGTGACTTTATGGTGTCGCAATATAAATGCCAAATATCTAAGAAATCAACCTAATACTCTTAGATAATTGACAAAACATGTCTCAATTTCAAAACCCTCAGAAATTTGATGACCTTTGACCTCTAATAAAAGGTAAAATGGACACATTTAGAGAAAAATGGCTACAATATCTAGAATGGCCAAAGTCTTAGCTTTCATTTGGTACAATAAAATTGCTTCTATACTTCCATGGAAGGAAACTCCTTAAATAACAGGATTTCAGGGAGCTGGCCTTCTGACTATATCGAATAGCTTCAGTTCCCATATATTAGATATTGATAATCCTATTATTTTATACAAATGGCCTAAAGAAAGTTGTGATAACTATGATTGCACTTCCGAGACTAAACCTAAGTGTTCTGTTTTCCCTGCTTCAGTTGACAGTTTTTCAGCCATCTCGATATCGCCACGGCAAATTGTCTTCTTGCAAGCCAGTGACTTTTATATACTACATAGACCAACAAGCCAGCAACAGCAAAGCGTCGAAAAAAAGATGAACATAAGGTGGTCTGATGGTCGGGTAAATGTTGGTGAAACTACTGACCTGCCCTGCAGCTGGCAGTGTCACGATCACGCTTTGATCTGGAATATCCGGGGTGATCATTGCCGGTTCCGTCAACTTGTACAGGAGCTGCAGCCGGCTGTGTCATGATCACACTCTCTTCTGGAATATCCGGGGTGACCATTGCAGGTTCCCTGTCGACTTGATCAGGAGCTGCACCAGGCTGTATCAAGACACTGTTCTCTGGACGTATGTGTGAGAGTTCGCATTCTGAATACGAAGGTGGAAGCTGACCTGTGGAATGATAAAACTTTCTATATTTAACACTTTCATAAAATGAGCATAAATGTTTGAAGCAGTAGTGGTTTTATCATTGAATGTATAAAGTGTCGTTTTTATCAACTTGCTGGTATCTCTAGTATCCTATACAGGTCTCTACCAGCTTAGTTGCTAGGCTCGTTCTCCTTAAATTTTCTTCTGTCTATGCACATTGCCATTGTCTTAAACTATTTAGAACACACCATAGGCTAAAAAGGTATATGTGTGCAATTAGGCACGAGGAATTGATTGGTAAACAGTGCAAGATTAATTGCTATGACAGTACCGGTCTACCAATACACAGCACTAGAAGCATCTGTTGTTCAAACATATTCTGGCTTTATACTAGGATTGTAATGACATGATTATCGGGCCAGCTTGCTACTCTATGGGATTATTTACTACGGGGGTTGGTTCTATTAGGGATACTTGGGTTATCTGCGTTACAGCATTCAGAACCTAATAGATGAACTTGAACTCTTGCAGTATTTTCACAAGGTCTAGAACAGATTGTTTTAATCACATATATCATTCACTTATATACAGGAAGGAGATGATGGTGCAAACAGTGAACCTGAAAGCTGTTTCATTAGTTGAAAAAACTCTCGTAGTTGCTCTCACTAACCAAATAGCGACACCTCGCTAACAGCAAGCGGCACTTTGGACCAAAGCGGCACCAACAGTGGTAGTACCCGATTCAATAGTTAGGCTCTGTAACTCCGCTAAGAATTCATATAGAAACGTCAAATAAAAACTGAAATGTGGGGAAAAATACGAGGAATAGTTTGGAATTATTAAATCATTTGATATATTGTGATTTATTAAATGTCTCGTTTGTTATGGTGGCATAGCTAATGCCAGTTATGAAACAAGACCTTAGAATTTTCGCTTTTAATGCCGTTGATTGCTCTCGCTTTGGCGGTGGCCATTCCCGTTTACTCCCCCCAGCTTTTGAAACAGCTCCCTGATTGGGTTAAGTCTGTGGCTGCCTTGACCCAGTAGCGGGAATTGTTTGTTCCTCTCCTACCAGATTTTCATAGTGCTTGGATAGTGTGTTATGACATTTTTACATTATCTTATTTACTCTATATTTCTCACAAAATTAGATGAACATGAATCATGGTTTCTTTTTCAGGTTGTTAGCTATGAATATTTCATATTAGGTATGTCTGCTTTTAGAGTATACACAGAACAAAATCACCAGGTTTGATGTGCACGCAGCAGATAGGGGTTGGTTACCAACCTAGTGCGCATGGTGAGATGAAAAGATGAGGGTGGAGAGTGAGTAGACCGTTCACGCACCGCGACGCCTTAGTCTTACTGTACGTGAAGGTCTAACCGAGCATGGCCACTATTGGCCAGTCCTCTTCAGTGAGAGTTATAACTCTCCAAGCTGATCTATTTGGTACACACCCTTAAAAGATACTCTAGGAACTATGCTTGAAGAGTAACACACTGGCTACTGGCAAATCACTCAGGGTAGCTGAGTACCAGCATGAATTCATGCCTCAAAATGGCAGCGCATAACAGTCTGAGTTTGAGCCTGTGTGCCCTGGCCCTGGCAATAACAGACTGTACTAGAGTCTAGAGAGTGAGTGATGTGGGATCTGTCCACCAGTCGTCAGCAGTGAACAGCCCTGACCAGATGGCAGGACCACGCAAGCTTCTATGAACAGGGAAAGCTCACAACGTTGGTGTATGCCTCTGAGAAAACAGCACATTGTTCAGAGAACAAAATGCTTTGGCAGATATCATTTTATTGTTATCAGACAGAGATAAGTGAATCTTCTCAATGTTGAGTTTACCACCACAGAGATAGTGGTAAGAAAGTTCATATGCACCCGCCTAACCACCCCCTATATGAATGCGAGGAACAACTAGTGTGCATTTTTTATGTAATGACTTTTTGAAAAAAATGGGGGGTTGGTTTACAAAAATTGGCATGCCAATTTCATCGAGGGAATTCCCAACCAGTAATAACATTCTCAGGCCAGGTGCTGTCCGCCATTTTGTCTCAGCTGTCTTGCACCAGCTCAGATTCATGGATTAATTGTGAACCATCTTTCATCTTGGGAGGTGAATTGTGTTGGCTATATTTGTTGATATTAGTCTATTTTGTATTCCCATTCATTTTGAACTGATGGGGATTTGGGGATCGAGGGATCGAGGAGTGATTTGCAAAGTTCAATGTTGTGGTACCTGATACAAGTCATGATATATATTTGGACCATATCCAGTCTATTAGAAGTTGTCCTTGTCGTAGAATTTCGGTTATGAACCAATTCTTTTCAACAAGGACCCTGCAGGTTCTGTGCAAGTAAACTATGCAACTGTTAAAAAAACACAACCACAGATCCAAAGGTTCATAAATCAAGGGGCCAAACATAGTCCACCCTCTCCCCCCCCCACCCGCAATTCAGAAAGTTAGGCTCCTTGCCCTCTTCCTACACCCCTGATAATGAACAATAACGATACAACCCTGATAATGAATAATTGGTGCAGAGATCAATTGTCATGAAAGAACCAACACAACAATCAATCATGCTCTATGATCATGGGACGTTGTAGCCTTCCATAAGACCTCGTCATGAAAGAACCGACACAACAATCAATCATGCTCTATGATCATGGGACGTTGTAGCCTTCCATAAGACCTCGTCATGAAAGAACCAACACAACAATCAATCATGCTCTATGATCATGGGACGTTGTAGCCTTCCATAAGACCTCTCCTCACTGCGTTTCTTATACTCTTGTGCTCGGGGCCAGAACCTGATTGTAATAACAAGCAACATAGATATGAGCAAGTTGAGGCTTGGTCTCATCCTCCATATGGGTTTCTTTTATGAGAAACAAGAAAAAAGAAAAACAGGTGGTGATATCAGGTGACAGTCCATTTGATGTGGTGTAACAGGTGGGTGTGACGCATGTAGCCTCCAACCACCAGATGGTAACCACTGTGGTGAGAGGTGGCGCCCCCTGTTGTTATCGAGTATAACCGTATCACCTCGGTGATACCAGCAATCATATTCAGAGAAAAAGATTTTCCCTACACAGCAGTTTGACCAGTGAGCATGAGGGTCAAATCATCGAGCCATCAACTGAGGCTATATTGACATGAAATACAGTTATAAGGGTATTAGCAGCAGTTATCTATAAGGAAGTAGGGGAACGGTGGATGGTAGTGATAAGCAGATCAACTGTATCACCAGAGACACACATGTTTATCTGTGTATACATACCGATATTCATCAATTAGTGTCAGGAATGTATGACTTCTTCTGGCTAGCTCTGGAACACTGACTTTGCATCTAATCTGCAGCTGCTAATTGATAATGAGGTTATATTGACATGCGATACTGTAAAAAGTGTATTTGTACCAGTTATCTACAAGGATGTAGTGAAACAGTAGATGAGAGTGATAAGCAGATCAAACTTTATCATCGGAAACATAGCTACACATTTTTATCTGTGTATACATACCGATTAATGTCATGAATATATGACTTCTTCTGGCTAACTCTGGATAGCTCTTCTGAAATTAAGTTTGTTACATCATGTTCCAGGATTAGTGCCGAATACTTCAATTAACATTGAAAGCCAACATTTACACAAGTACCCATGTCCATAGTGCAGTGTAGGTTACACACTCATGAATATGCATCCATACACATGCTAGCCATATGTCCACTCACCAATATTAATGCCACCATACATCCAAAGACCCACATATACTCATATCCTTACATACTTATACACCTTTTCACCCATACACCTGCATATAGCCATTCATGCATACACCCTGTTATGCATAAACCACTTCACTTACTCTTTAAATCAAAACATCCTGTCACCAATAGAGCTTATTATCAATATAGCAGCTCACACGCTCTTGTCAGTGGCCTACAGTATCAGGGCTGTATCAGTTATTGAAATGTCTGTGCACACACGACTGAACTGAGACAATAAGGGAAAAGTAAAGAAACCACCCGCACTATGAATGTCGCAGTTTAGCTTAATATAATAAAGGTTGCTGGTGTACAACAGAGTAGTGGTACCATCGTCAGGGTGGCGAGTAGGCAGTTTAAATTTGTGAAGGGCTTAACTCAGCAAAACAAACACTAAGACAGTCAGTGTCCATACATTTGGTCAATGCCACTGAAACATCATTAAGGCAACTTCCAAGTAAGTGATTTTAATTCTTTGATATAGTGAAAGTAGAAACAGCATATTATATACAGTTCGACTCTGATGGGATTATTGATATAATAAAAGATGGAAATGTTTCTGGAATTTCATCAAGCTTTATAGAGGATGCCATCACGAACAAGTTACTCCATTTAAAGAAGGTAGGAAATTCTCCCTCAGTTTCAAACTTGAGACCTGGGGCCCGAAATCAAATATGACAAAAAAGAATTTTAAAAAAGGTTTATTGCCAAGTTCTATATAATATGTTTCCTACATATTTCTTTTGTTACTTGTGTTTTGGCTAGGGTGTACATGACTGTTTTAGATGAATATGTCTCCAATTTAATTTGTGATGTTCTTAGATATATGTTTTATTTTACCACAGCTGAGCCTCCACCTGCATATTCAGAGTCCACTTACTCAAATATTCCGGAAGAGGGTGCGATCATGTCACAGCCGGCTTCAGCTCCAGAAGACGTCAGAGCACCTATCCCAAAGACCGCCCCACCATCAGACCACCTCATGTTCAACATTGTCATGATGCTCTGCTGTTGCTGCCCACTAGCCTGTCAGGAGGCAAACCAGGGTGATAGTAAGATATCTAAGGGACTGACGGCTTTATCAGCAATTATTTGCTTTGGTGTTGCAGTTTATTTTATGATCAAACTTTTTTAAATATAATTTTAATTGAGGTTAAAGACATTTTTTGGGAACACTATCAAACAGTCCCACCAGATTCTTTGTCATGCGACCAGAAAGTGAATTGTTCAGAATGATACATCTTTATAGTGATAAATCGATGCACGATACATTTTTCTCTGCTGCTGAGATTTAAAGAGTAGGTAGAAGTGACGGGGAAAATTCAACTTACAAAGCCTCTTCTTGAGCCAAGACCTGAGACTATGATAGATCATAAATGTCTTCAGTTAGCCAGTGTAAGTCCCAGGGAAACAATTGTCCATCTTCGTCCGTATAATGTAGGTCATTTATCTGACAATGACTTCTCAGAAGAAGAAATGAACGTATCCCTCACACCCAGTGACAAGGCTATAACTCCAAGAAACAAAAGGTTACAACACAACACTACTACAAACGAAAAAATCGATACTCCAAAAAAAACCAAAGAAACCCCAAAAAAGGACACACCAGTGAACCACCGATCAGACAAACCATCTGCCACTGTCAAAATTACAATCAACAACAGCCCTGAACAATCGACATTCACGAACCAGAAGGAACGCAGAATAAGAGTCTGAGAAAACCGCACCCAAAACCAACAACAAGATGATCAACGACGGAGAAGGACAGACGCCCCTGACTCGGAAAGATGGAATCAACATCAGAGAAGGCTCGAAGGCCTGACTGAAATCCCCTCAATTGGCGTACTCACGAACATCTATCACATAGTTCGCAAGATAAACCAGCATCTATTAACCGTTGATATTGAAATATAGAATGTAACCGTTGAATAATATCATTAACTTGTGACTAGTACATACTTATTGAAATTCACAATTATCTTTAAAAGGTTTGCATTACAATTACCATGTTACAAAGTAGAACAAGCAGCAGAAGACTAAAGCATAGGATGTATACAATCAAGTTGCCATAGCAACAAAGCATCAAACTGCTCCTAAAGTATACCTCAGTATTAAGAATTAAAGAAGCAGTACATCTTATGAAGGCAAAATACCTGCCGAAACGTTGTGTCATTGTAACTAGAAGATAAGTATAAAAATAAAAAACCATCACTAAATATTCTGGAGTTGCTTGGTTTGTGAGAAATATTCAATTGAAGTTCTAAAATGAAAATAATTACATATATTTATATGGAGAAACCACGGCCCCCTTTTTTAGTCACGACCATCTTAGGTAGCGATTAGCTAAGATCCAAAAATTGTGGAGCCAAACAAAGTCTACTTCCCTTTCAGAAAGTTAGTGTCTTTGCCATACCCCCTCTCCTATGCCCTTGAAAATTATATTAGGCATTTTGACTAGAGTAGCGTTCCATATGACCGCTCCTCACTGCATTTTCTCATCTCATTTAGAAAATGAAATCTTCTTTCCACAGCAGTTCCACATGAGGGCCAAATCAATGAACAACCAAATGAGGCTATATTGACATGGAATGCAGTAAGAAATGTATAATACCAGTTATCTACAAGGATGTGGTTGAAGAGTAGATGAGAGTGAAAAGCAGATCAAATTTTATCATTGTAAACATAGCTACCAAATTTGATCTTTGTATACATGCCAATATTCATCAATCAATGTCATGACATCTTCTGGCCCACTCGGGTAGACCTTTTGAAACTAAGCTGGTAAGGAGTAATGAGTACCGTTGGAAAACTGGCTTGGCATTTAATCTGCAGCTGATAATTGATAATGAGGCTATATTGTCATGCAATACAGTAAGAAGTGTATTTGTACCTATTATCCTACCCCTAATAAAAAACACCATAGGCTTAACATTGGGTCACTGTATTCGGTCTGGAGTTCAGAAAAATGAAAAATATCGCTCTAGTGGGATACACTTGACAAATGACGTCATTTGTTAATGTAGAAGTAATTAAGACGGGCGGTGTAGGATAAATTCTAAACCAAACTCAAGTTAGTCATGTTATTGTTCATTGCACTCCGGCAAGATCACGTATAACTACTCTCGGCTTCGCCTCGCGTAGTAATATCGCGATCTTGCCGTTGTGCGATAAACAACAACATGACTAACTCTTGTGTGGTTTCTCCATATTATCTACAAGGAAGTAGAGGAACGGTAGATGAGAGTGATAAGCAGATCAAACTCTATCATCGGAAACATAGCTGGATTTCCTATGTAAATCAAACAAATGCAGATTGCTTTATTTTACCTATTGAGATTGGATAAACTGGATAAAATGTTGAATTTACTCATGTAAAATTAAAATGAATCCAAAGAAACAAGTTTTGACTAATAATTAACATTATTTAAAAATCACCAGGTGGCGCCAATGTGAATTGTAGGATATGCCTCTAATGGTGAAATATTGATAGAATTATCAAATGATGAACAAAAAACAGTATCATTGCCCACTGTTATGCATGTAGTAGGACAAAATGTGGTTACCTCCTAATTATTTAAAATTGTTTAAAATAGCCATCTTATCAACTCACCTGCTCCACTACCCACAAGCCATTGGCCACCCTGTCCAATGCTTTGACTGTAACTAACTTCATTACACACTTCTAGGTTTCTAAATCACCTCTGAAGTCATGTAGCAGTACAAAACTAACTGAAAACTAACTGACACACTGGAAGTGCGCAAATATGTTAATTTACTTCACTCTCCTAATCATAGTCTCTATGAATAGTTGGAAGCTTGAGCGAACTGAACCTCTAGGCGAGTGTTTTTTGCATTGATCTCTATGTGTACACCTTTGTAAATGTTTGTCACCCTGTTTATATATGATACTTTATGATTTACATGATTTGTATTTACGACTAGTGTCATGTTGGCATTGACCCGTAGTTATTTTCTGACACTGGCACTGCTCTCATGGATGATGAGTAAGTATATAACTATTAAATTCATGGTGCTTGACAAGGCTGCTACATGACTAGTTTTTAAGTGGCTGATTCAAATGCAGATTCCAGTGACTCTCACACAACATTTCGCTCGGACCTTTCAGGACTTGACTGTGATTGGGTGGTGGTAGTCAAATGACACCGCTCCTGTATTTTCCTTGGCTGTCACTTCAGTCAAAGGAACCTGTGTGTAACCCAGAGGAGTTGTGAAGAGCAGCGCCCCCTATCTTTTTGAGCAATAATAGAGAACCAAAACAAAGCACCACGAATGCTCCGACAGGCTGCTATAAAACTAACACAGAATCTCTTCTACAGATGTTTTAGAGCATTTCCAGAGGAAGATAAGATACCAAAAGGTCCATAATACTTTGTTTTGTTGCTTCATTGCTCGTTTTAGGACTGTCATTATCTATAATTTATGCAAATCGGCATGGACTCAAATGACAGCTGATGCAGATTCCTATGCGAAAATATAGCAAAAATAGGCTAACTAGTAACAGCTACTACATACAAACTGTTTGACATCTAATGTACTCCAAACCATAATAGAGCTCAATAGAGCTCCACATTTTATGGCTGTTTGGTCTTGTGGAATACAGCCTTATTTCTCACAAATATCTTTAGGCTAGGGCTACACTACGCTGCTCCAGTTTATCGCTCCGCAGAACCTGTTTGCGGTAGTTTGCTCAAGCGATGCAGTGTGGGCTAGGGCTTGCGAGCCAGACACAGTCAGAGAATAGAGAGATTTCTATTTTTACTCGGTGCCACAGTCCATTGTCTAGAGCTCCTTCCCCTATGCTGTCATGTTTGAAAGTGGTGCTCGAAGCCTGCCGCGTTCACATATATGAGTCGGGTTGGTATAGGGGCCCCTGCGCTTCACACCTCCTCTGGTGTTAACTGATCCATGCAGCTGTTAGCCCAGAGCCTGTAAACAGTGTATGGTGGGGTCCCCTGTTGGCTATCTGGGGAACTATTGTTCCCTCTGCTTCTCCTGCCCTCTGTGTGGAGTATGAGGCGTTATTCTGAATGTATTAATATCATGGCTACATCTGATCTGATGTGTCCATTACTTATTTGTAAGTTTTGTCCATTACTTCTTTTTTTTTTTTTAATTTTCAGTGCCTCTCAACGATGGTTGAGTTTTTCAGGCACATCAAAATGAGTACATACTTACACAAAATATTCATCTCACAATACAGCAAGTCCATATCAGAAAAATAATGACAATTTTGAGAGAAAAACAAAAGGAGAATAGGATATGATGGGATGTGAGGAGTTGTCTGATTCCGACATAGTTCCATAAGCTATACTTATTTGTAAGTCTTTTGTTAGTTTTATACTGTAGATGTCCACTTTCTGGACAAAACAGGTTTGTTCTTTTTTTATTCTATGTTGGATCTTTTGCATTGTGAATTGTAAATGGTCACTGGTAGTCGAATATGGACTTTAGGAACTTTATGGCTGGCTCCATGGAAAAGCCCCAAATGTGTGAGTGCAACTCTATTTTTTTTCCTTTTCTCTTGTAGATAATATATGTTGTGAAATAATGTAAAATAAATTGATCTACTGTAGCATGCAACTGCCTGATTAAAAATGGTGCATGTTCTAAATGATTTTATGAGGAAACGTGTATTCGCAGAGATATCAGTGCTTGTGTTATGTAGTTTCACAGAATATTGACCATTGATATTATAAATGTCGTGTAGGCCTATTATACATGAATAAACAGTTGCAAAATGATTTCAATACGTGTCTGTTTCCTACACCGCTACCGACCTTCTGTAAGTATTATACACCAGGGAGCTGTTTCAAAAGTCGAGTGAAGTCTCGCAAGCGGCACGTCGCATTTCAAAGCGAGATGCCACAACAGCGAGCGGCACTTTGAATCAAAGCGGCAGCAAAACTGCTACCAATATCAAATAGCGAGTGTCACCTCCACCTTTTTTTTTTAATTATTTTTTTTTTATTTATACACAAAGCATTCGACATTACATAGTCGTTCTTCCACGCCCGTGGTTGGGGATAACATAAACAAAAATAAACGGAAACCAGTGGCATGATAATATACAGTAATGATGGTTTTTCCTCTTAATACATTCCTTCTTGGTAGTCAATTCCTTTAAATACAAATATCATCATTAAATACACTTATCTTTTTGAATAATTCCTTACTATATCCCATTTATATGTTAATACTATGATTACATGGATTATTGTCACATATTCATGGATTTATACTTGTTATTTAGATAAACCTTGGTACTGTTACTTTCTTACTTCTCCTTTTCCAGGTATCTCTTAAACTTCTTTAGTACATCTTTTTTAAATACATCCTTTGAACATGTAGCTTGTGTTACTTTCTCTAAGGTGTTCCATATTGTCATTCCAACATTGACAGCGACGCTTCAAGTGCCATTGTTAGCTCTCGCTTTGGCGGTGAGTACTCTTGTTTAGCTACCTCCCGACTTTTGAAACAGCTCCCAGTAAAGAACAATTACTAAAAGTAAAAACCAGGGAGAGTATTTTTGAAACAGCTCCCAGTATCCTAAGACCAGAGACATGTCTATTGTGAAACTAACTCTTAAAACCAGCCCCGAGGGATAATTCCTTACTTGTGGCTAGGGCACAGAATGTGCATCATGAGTCAATAAAAGCAAAGTAGTTGATCCCACCCATAGAAATAGACATGAAAACAAACTGCCTCTCAAAAATTGCCCCCCCCCATCAATGGTGAAATTGAATACATGTGATATGGTTGAGAGGTGGTGAAGAAGTGAGGGTGAGTGCGGGTGTACTCTGGCCACCAGAGCTATGCTATGTTAGCTCAGGGAGCTGTTTCATTAGTTGAAAAAACTCTTGTCGTTGCTCTCACTAACCAAATAGCGGCACTTCGCTAACACCGAGCGGCACTTTGGACCAAAGCGGCACCAACAGTGGTAGTACCCGTTTCAATAGTTAGGCTCTGTAACTCCGCTAAGAATTCATATAGATGCGTCAAATAAAAACTGAAATGTGGGGAAAAATATGAGGAATAATTTGGAATTATGAAATCATTCGATATATATTGATTTATTAAATGTCTCGTTTGTTATGGTGGCATAGCTAACGGCACTGGGATCTCAACAGCGATGCCAGTTCTGAAACGAGACCTTAGAACTCTTTCTTTTAATGCCGTTGATTGCTCTCGCTTTGGCGGTGGCCATTCCTGTTTACTCCCCCCGGCTTTTGAAACAGCTCCCTGGGTCTGTGACACCATACAGACAGATCAACAGGAGTTGCGGCATTTAGAAAGAGACAGGGAGCTGTTTCAAAAATCGAGTGAGGTCTCGCCAGCGGCACGTCACATTTTGTAAGTGAGAGGCCGGTAACAGCGAGCGGCACCTCAAATCAAAGCAACAGCAAAACTACTACCAATATCCCATAGAGAGCGGCACCTCCACCTCGACAGCGACGCCTCAAGTTCCATTGTTGGCCTCTCGCATTGGCCATGAGTACTCTCGTTTAGCACCCTCCCGACTTTTGAAACAGCTCCCAGACCCCAAACACAGTGTGTCCGGTTTCAAAAGTATTAGATAATTTCACTCACTTCCCGTAAGAATTGAGCAATGAAACTTTAACATGCACTGCACGAAAACCACTTTTTTACATATATATACGCCATTGCAATAACGCACGTATCGGCTGTATCGTGCCTTGCTTACATTTGTATACATCCACGTCTGCGTTTCGGGCGTCTACGAGGTAGTTTCCATATGTAGACTCAGCGACTTGGCTGTATTTCACGCCTGGCGTATCCAAGATAAA
Organism: Alentia gelatinosa; assembly: GCA_950022655.1. NCBI lineage: Eukaryota > Metazoa > Annelida > Polychaeta > Phyllodocida > Polynoidae > Alentia > Alentia gelatinosa. The sequence goes on along the minus strand of OX465590.1, from coordinate 52,932,058 downwards.
ACTGTGATAAAACTGTGATATATATACGCCAGGCGTATATATGATACCAAAAAAGAAATTGCGACCCGCGGCCCGCCCCGTCCGGTGGGTGTTGGTAGAGGTTGCACCAACACTGACCCGCCACCGCGACCTCCCAACACCACCCTCTACCGCCCCCCAGACACCCCACCACCCCACCACCCCACCACCACCCTACACTCACTCTACCCACAGTGAAGCCCTGGTACACGACCCCCGCCTCGATTAGCGGCGTGTGTAAGATGATTTCAGTCCTGAGGGCGGGCGGCTGAGCGGGTGGCTGTGAGGGTGGCGGCCGCATTCACACTACTTCTAACAAGGCGGGGGTGGAGGCGGAGTCGGAGTCGGAGTCGGTAGGAGGACTTCAGGCGCACAGGGACACTGGGGGGAGGTGATTATATAGTAAGCTTGACTGGCCACACATTGAAATGTTCTGGTGACCTACGGGTTAATTAGTGATGTTAATTACTTTATTACATAAGAGGAGGAGAATTAGTAACAAGTCTGTACATACACGCTTAGAAGTCCTACGTGAGTGCGTAGTGACGTCTAGCGTGAGGCTTTCCTAGCTTAGTTGCCTCTTACTAACCCCTTGTGCCATCTAGTGGCCAAGTTGGGAAACTACTGAAACAACTAACGAGCTGATTACGGCACGTTGTGGCCATGAAACGAATTACGGATTTTCTTGGTTAAGTTATAAGTAGGGTGTCGACACCTGGCGGTGAACGTAGGTAAAATGGGCGTAGATTCGCCTCCTACAACTCGAAGGGATAGATCAACACATGTCCGTAACTCATTGACTAATTAGTTACGTCCATCCCTAATTCATAAACCATCTGATTATATGTAGTTCCGTGACAGAGATGGAAACTACGCCAATCTCCGTAAGTCACATTATTTCCAAGTAATCATACGTATTCTTAACTCCTTATATTAAGTTAAGTAACCAGATAATTATTACAACCGTACCATTAATTAATTATGTGATATTGTGGGGAAGGTAAGAGCAACTCCTAAGGCTAAGTGTGTGCGCAAGGCCACCAGACTCTGTACCCCTTGCGCACAACGAGGCCACTTAATGGGACCTTTAATTAAGGTGTATAAGATCTAATGTTGATATTAAGTATGCCCTAATTACTATTAGTTTCGTGTCTTTACTATCATGGATGAGGACGAGATGAATGTATGTTTGATATTCTTTTAATAAAGTATTCAAACGTTTCACAAGTGTAGCATGGCAAACATTCAAACAATGCAAGGTAATATGCAGCATAACTCACCACAAGTTAGAGTGTCCTGAGTGAACCCACAAGATTCCAATAATCACTAATAAACACAGATCCAGTTTCGTTAGAAGTTGGGTGAACTATAAGTGAAGTACTATCACTTAATTAAGTGATAATGTTCAATAGTGAACGTTGATAGTTCAGCAGATTCCTATAAGTCCTTTTCAGAATACGTGTGCTTGGAGAGTCCCAATCCAAGCCACTTTCTACTATCCAAAGCCGCTAGGCAACTTGCCTAGGCTGTTCCAATATGATATAATTTCACTGCTGAATCCGCGCACTTCTGCCGGTATCCGGAGCCAAGCAGAACACGTCTGACTCGCAGGAGATGGTGGTAGAGACTGACGATACGGTCTGCTAGGGAGCAGATCGAAAATGAACATTTTCTAAAGGATCATGGGAAATTTGGAATGAATCTCGCTTAAGCTCACGCAGGTCCAAGACACGCGTGGTTATGTTAATACTGCGGGAATTCGGGAATACCCTGAGAGGGGACTTCCCCAGGGAACTCCAGAGCCAACCCTCAGTCGTCATAGTGACGTCAGAGGGTCTATTCCCAGAAGCGCGGTGTTCCCCAAAGACTAGCTAGTAGTATAAGGAACATCGCTTCTGTCACGGCTATCTACCTTGTAGGATGTTCAGCCTATATTGTGGCTTAGTAGATAGCTATGATTAATACCTTGTCGTATAATGTCCAACACCAACACCCAACACAGATGTGTGATGTTTAACACCAATACTCAATACTAACACTCAATACTGATGTGTGATGTTCAACACCAATACTCAATACCAACACTCAATACTGATGTGTGATGTTCAACACCAATACTCAATACCAACACTCAATACTGATGTGTGATGTTCAACACCAATACTCAATACCAACACCTGGTATCAATACTAACACTTATGATAACACCTGATACTAACACCTGATATGTCATGTTTCAATACTTATACGTATACAACACTTTATTTACATCTTATTTTCAATATTTAATAAAAGTCTTTTAATACCTTTTAATAAACCTTCATCTTAAAACATCAATACTTTGTGCTTAACTTGGTTACAGCACAGAAATGGTGTTTTAAAGTATAAAAAAAAATCTGAAAAAACAGTAAAAAAACAACTTAATGCATGGTTTATTATGTGTAATTAATCAATTTATACTCAATCAGGTTTTATGAAAGTTTTATAAAATAAATTGGTAATATAAGATTGCAATTTTCATATAATATAGACTTGGATGGTTAATGGCAAATGAAATATGCTACCACTGATGTCCCCAAGTGGCAGAGGTCGGAATTATTGGATAGTGGCTTAAAGTAAATAGAATCAGGCGTATATATGACGTATATAAGATGGCACCATGGACACGTATATATACGCCACTAGATAAGGCGTCTACGAGATGGATAACAGGTCTAACTTCTAGACACAAAATCCTACTGTTAGACGCGTTTTGGATACATATGTAAACCGGTAAGTTTCGTGCAGTGATGAGTAAGGGATCGGTATAACCTAAATCCGATCCAAATATGAAGAAAATTGGAAGCTCCAATCCGATATCTGACATCAACTGTGACCTGCATTTTCCACTGTTGCTTGCGCTGTTGATGTTTGTCTAAGCCTAATGTCACGAAACTACTGAAACAGGTCCCTGATCCTACTGCACAGTCATTGGTTTCCTAATTGACAAATCAGGAAGCTGTTTCAATAGTTGAAAAAACTCTTGTAGTTGTTCTCACTAACCAAATAGCAGCACTTCGTGTTGCAATAGTAGGGCATGGCAACATCGAGTGGCACCTCGGAGCAAAGCGGCACCAACAGCGGTAGTACCCTTTTCAATAGTTACTGAGGTCTCTCTGTTGGTGCCACATGGCTGCCACTGTTCACGAGAGGGTCTACCCTCTTGCACTGTTCATAACAACAATTTGAATCCATATTTTATCCGATATTATAACATAGTTAAGCAAAGAAAAACATGCTCCGAACAATTTCATATACATGTTTTAACCAAATATTGATTTTTATAATTCTCTGGCGCTCAACTTTCAAAGTCAAAGTCAAAATCATAGCATATTGATATATATTGGGAGCCCGATGGACGCTCCCCCGCCCCTTTGACCAAATTTTTTTTTAATTCATTATCTCGGAGAATCTCGTTCAGAATGCGCTCTTTAGAGTGCGTTCTGAACGAAATTCTCCGAGACAACTCATAAATCTAGCCCGTATTGGCAACATAACTATGGTTTCACATATTATACATAGACAATAATCGATGATTTTGTGAACAGGCGGCTCTGTAAACCACTCGTGGTTTACAGAGCCGCCTGTTCACAAAATCATCGTTTGGTGCAATTATTATCCATTTTTTCGAATGAATTGAAACCAGCAATTGTCATGTTAACGGGTATAACACCAGGAACTATTTCTTTGCTCTATAGCAAAAGGGACTATTTTTACCGTATACCATGGTTTTGAGGCCGTATACCACAGGTTTGAATTCGTATACCCCTGATATGGTATCTGACAGGTTTATATAATGGGTAGTGGTTTACTACCCATACATTGTCAATGGGGGTTTTGTATATATACGATGGATGATAAAATCATATTCACTTCTGTAGAGTTCATATGATGCAAGTCCTCTTGGTCAAAGCAGTACTCACTGTCTATCACTTTCTCTTATTATCCAATGTCTCCTTGACTGGTGGATAAAGATGGTCCAAAGCAGTAGAATATGGTGGTAGCAGTAATCAATCTCTGTTACTCCAGTGTGAGGTTATAGAAGCTTATGGAGAAGCCCTATCAGCAAAGCCTCCTGTAGCCTATGGTGTCCCATAGAGTCCTATGGTGTTCCAGCCTCCTCACTGTAGTGGTGGTAATGCTCAGCAGCCTGGTGTCTGGGTTCAAAGTGAGTCCTGTGTGGACATCTGCTGCTTATATACCCTGTCAGGAGGGTTCGGTACAAATGAAGACAGGGGAAGGTTCAAATAGTGGGGGTGGCAGTGTGTTACACAGTTAAGAGCGGGAATAATAAGATGGAGACTTCTCGTTGTGTTTACTTGGTTGTTGTATTTCTTCTCATTGCCAACTTAGAAGGTTACAGCACGTAATATAGAATCAGGGCGTCCATCCTCATCGGGAGCCCAAAGCAGACTGATTATATCGGTACCACTGAGGAGTGGCTCAGTGAGGACAAAGAGACACGTGAGAGACATGAGTGTCACTCATGATCATTCATGACTATATCGTGGCCAGCTCGTGACCAACTCATGATCAAACATCATCAGTATAACTATCAACATGCACTTCATAGTATGTAGCTTAAGATGATAACATCCTTTGAGGATGTGTGCACTAAAATTATAGGGGACTGTGTTACAAGTGCAACCAGTTCGATCTTGAAGACAAATGCTGGTAGTTGGGTGATTTCTAAATTCTATTGAGATTTGCAAATAACTCAGGATAATTTAAATTCTATATATCAGAAAATAGAAAATGCTAAAAAATGGCATGTCACCATTCTAATTCCTCTGGGAGGGCCATCTGAAAATGTAAGTGCTGAACTATTGATGTCTATGGGAAAATGCAATATTTTTACTTTATTTCTAAATGGCACTGTTGTTCTATTGCTATCTTCAAATAATGCTAAATGCTAAAGAAAGTACTATGTCACCATACTAATGTCTATGCTGTATTACTGCTATATTTTCTTGGCACCAGATGGCAGCACCATTGTTAAACCAGGGAGCGTTTCGATACCTACCCGCATTTGTCTTTAACCAGAATCTGGAGTGAGGACCTGTTAGGAAGCACCCAGTGTTATTCCCAATACATACACCACAGTCAGTAGGGGTCTTAACAAAATCAAAGAAAAGTGAAAGGAGAAAAAAAAAGAGTCAGCTCAGGGGAGGATTTCCTATCATGAGGATTCATAAAGAAAATTTCGACTGGGATAAGTAATCCTAGAACCAAAAAATTAGCACTTAAAATATGATTGTTGTTGTGGAATCAAGGCTGATAACATAAAAAAAATGTTAATTCTAGTAAAAGTGTTCATTGTACCATTCAAGAGTAGCAATGTATATTAGGAGATGGTTATACACGGAGAGTTAATTGATTCATCCTCAATGATGGAAGGTCACACGTAATTTAATCAGGATTGGATGTTCACATGTACTACGTGGGATGAACACTTGTACTGAATTTGAATAAACAAAGGTATCAAACTGAGCTCAACACTTTATAGAAATAGAGATCGTAAAGCAGTGGTCAGTTGTCAGTCATAAACTTCAATAAAGTACCTTATCAAGTCAGTTTGTGTGGAGCGGCATTTGTGATGTATGTATTAAGAATTCACAGGGTGCCTCCTAACAGTTTGCACTGCCACCCTCAGTGTTTGAACCGTCCCCTACCTTTGTTTGGACTGACCCCCGATAGGGTTTATAAGGAGGCAGATTTGCAGTCACAGCTCACTTGGAACCCAGACACTAAGGTGTCAACATCTCCAGGCTGCTCAGCATTACCACCACCACAGTGAGGAGGCTTGAAGACCATAGTGCACTAGGCTACAGAGGCCTTTACTGGGGATTGGGCTTCTCTCCACAAGCTGCCATCACCCCAGCACTGGAGGAACAGAGACTGATGACTGCTACCACCATATCCCACTGCTTTGGATCAATCATCTATATCCACAAGTCAAGGAGACAATGGACAATAACAGAAAGTGAAAGACTGTAAGTACTGCTATATCAAAGAGGACTTGTATCATATGAACACTACAGAAGTGAATGTGATTTTGTATGTTGATGAGAATTGTTATGCAACTGTATACTTTGTTATGATATATGTTATTTATACATATCTGTGTATAGTTATCCGTCTTCTTCATTTAGTATAGAAGATATTCTGAATTCTCTTTTCTTGTCACTGGGTTAGCTAGTCTATAAAATTAGGCCTTAGCTACTGTATGTGACACATTTTATTCTTTTTGTAGCAAAACTTTTATATTTCTCTTTAGCATATGAACATCCGATTCATTTAACGATGTTATTCATGTTTACAAAATTGCAGGCCATTGTCATAGATTTCTATGTGGTTTGTTGTTTGCTCTCTATTTTTCTTCTTTTTTTTTATTTCTATCATAGAATATAGATCTGCCCTTTTTTATTACTTCGACTGTTCAAAAGTTCCTTTCCTACCTGATGTCATGATTGCCACCCTTGTATATTTCTTTATCCTTACCATCGCATGATCTAGAGTATCATAGTCTCTTTACTTTTGTTTATTCCTGTTGGTGAACTCATATCAGGCTTGTGATCACATGACAATTGAGCCAGCTAGCCTTCAAAAATTGAGTATAATGTATACAACTTTAAAACACTTATTAATACGTGAGAATATATATATAATAAGGACAGTAAATGCGGTTTAGGAGTATTTGTCTTAACTCCCCTAGTTTTATTAAAGTAAGGTATAATAAATGAAATAAAATAAAGTAAAAGGAAAAAAAACAACAACAAGTCTCAGACACAAGTCAGCACGTCTAGTCTGAGGGCCCAGTGGCTGCGGAGTGGCAGTGTCACCCCTAACATTCCATTTGAGACCTTGAAAACTACGATCTTCGGGTCTTACCATAACTGAACAATACGCAGCGGTAATGTCTGATACTGCCATGTAGTCATTTTTCTCTAGAACTTGAACAACAGTGTCCAAATATTTGAAGCGAAAATGTGAAAAAGTTTTGTCCATAAAATTATTCACAGACAATCCTTTAGGACGGCTAGCATCGGTGATGGGGCGATAACCACCAGAGGATTTCTTTACTGAGCCTAGAGCATGAATACAATTTGGGGGAACTGATACCACCGATACTTTACCTTGAGTGATTTCATCAGTGATTATTTGATCAATACATCTATAAGCGTCTCCCGTGGAGGAAGTGTAATTATCGACACAATAATTGACAATTTTTGAAGCAGGGTCAACAATCTTAAAACCGTATAGAATACCGTCTAAAAGAAAATGACTGTCACTGTCCATTTTTTGTGAACCAAAGACATCTTCTTGGCCACCTGATAACATATCCATCCAGCCACAGGGTTTGAGTTGAGTTCGTATTTCTCCGATTAAGTGATGATTATTTATGGCCCAAATAGGCAAAAATTCGTTATAAGAGTTACAAATGTCCTGTAAGTCTTTAGAAATCGTTAAATCGTCTGAAACACATAAACATTCCTGAGAAGTTGATGGACTTGTATCACTTTGGACAAGAGTTCGTTCTGGGTAATCACGTTCAGTCTCTGCGGGTACAGTTATCGGAGGTGGGCGTGGCACTTCCCTGTTGGTATTGCATCATGTAGATTTGCTACGGGTTTCGGAGTCCTTGGAATCAGTAGGCTTGGTCTGGTCTTTTTTGCATGAACGGACTTTATGAGCTCCTCGACAGATAGCACATACATGAGCCCGATTGCAACTAGGGATATCGCAATATGTGAAGTTGAATCGTGCGCAAACGTCCTCCGGTACCTTCACATTCAACCTCTTTGTAGGCTTACTTTTTGAGTTGGATGCGGTCTTCACTGCTACGGTGTTTTCTGCCGACAAGTAAGTGTACAGGCTTTCATGTTCTGCTGGTATGTACTTCTCCAGACGCCCGTCTAGAACCATTGTGGTCACACTATGTTCGTATCTGGACAGGTTTTCTGAAGGAAAGGCCCCAGATACTGCTTTTAGGGAAACCGTAGGTGCTTTACGTAGTCAATGGGGAGGATTGATGGAAGATTGGCCCGTATTAAACGTTGCAAAACACAAACCATACCGAAGAGCAATTCAGACATGGTCAAATCCTCGTATTTTTTGTCTACCTGTACATGAAAGTCCGGCCGTAGCCAGTGACAGGATCTTTTGCGTTTGGAATTTTCTGATAACAAATGTAAGTTACCTAGCCAGTCCTGGTCACGTGGCACTCCCTCCGGTGGCTTTGACACTGATAGGAGGCCCTCCAGGGCTTCTGCTCCTAGGGCGCTTGGTCCTAATCCTGCAGCCGTGAGGCCCGAGAGGATTGTTTGTTGACTGGTAGTGGGGTCAATACGTGCAGCTTCACGGTCGAGTGGAGAAGGCGCCAGCCTTTCGCTTGCGGTGGTCTGCTCCGTGACTGAGTGAATGGCCGACTCCAAGGATTCGTTCACGAATCTAGTAAAACAGGTCCCTGGTCCTTCTACACATCCATTGGCCTCTAAACTGACCAATCACAATACAGCTCAAACTAACCAATGACTGCCTGTGGCCATGTTCCAGTCCAGTGACCACAACCACTGTGGGCATTTTGGGCAGTGAAGCTGACACTTCAACAGCCTATTTCAGGGTGTGCATCTGGCACAATGCAGTTAGGTGTGTAAATTAGGACTTAAACAGTTCTATTTTCATCATGTCTGAAAAGCACACTCATCCCACTGCACGAAAACCACCATTTTATTTATCGCGGAAGTGCATGTATTGGCTGAATTTTGACTTGTTTTCATATATATGTATATATCACCCACCTGATACGTAGTCTCCATACTAAGCCTAGGGAGATTACAGATCGCTACTGAGGAGGATACGGAGCTCCGTACCCTCCTAGGAGGATACGGATTTTTGAGATGAAAGTAGTCCCAAACATAACTTCTTAACTATGTTGAAAAGTTTTCTAACGATCATATTTATTGCTTAAATCTAAAAATAAGTGAGTAATAAATACAACATTACCATGATTTTGATCTGTGTGGCCGTATTCTCCTTGTAGTTGACGCTACGCAATACTCCTCGCTATCGCTCAGAGTATTACTTCGCATCAACTATCCGGAGAATATGGCCACTCAGATCGAAATCATGGTAATATTGTGTATATATACGCCCAGGCCTTATATACGGACGTGTCTTGTGTTGGTAGAAGTACAGGGGTCCTCAGTAGGAAGCCCTCCCCACCACCTGCCCCCGCCCACTCTCAGTGAAGCCCTCTTCACTGGATGCCTATATATGCCTACAGATGAGGTGTATACACATGGGGAATTAAACGACCTTGTATACGCAAAATACCTACTTATATACGCCGGGTGCATCCATATGTAAAATAATGATGTTCGTGCAGATTCCCATACATATTAAGAATTTGCTTTCAGCCTTCTTGTTTCTACCATCACATATGTTTACTTTACAGATGCAGAATACTTAAAGTTAAATGTGTATATCGAGGGTATCAAAAAAACAGTTATTATATTTGTTTTTCAGTTGTCCCCTGAATAATCTCCATTAAACCAGCTATATCTTGGACCTGATGTATGTATGGTCCTGCCTAGAACATTCTGAAATCTCCTTACAGAGTTTACATTATCTATTTTGTTATTTACGGGGGATAAACACATGCCCGGATTTTGCATAATCAAAGATGATAAGCTGATCTCTACCCTTTATAAAGTTAAAAAAAGAGCTCTTATAGCAGTAGTGCACTTTAGTAAGTAGAGCGCTCAGGAATCGGAGTATGTGAACAAAGCTAGAATCAGTTTGTACATTGAATAGTAAAGCAGCAGGAAACGCTACAATTCCGCTACGATTTTGATTTTTTAGAGCACAAAAGATATACATTGCCTTTAAAAGGTTAGAGTGGTCACATACACTTTCAGCCTGCTGAGAAAAATCTATCCCTTCACTATCTGCGAGCATACGACCGCTTGTATCTGAAACCAGTCAATATTGCGTATTTATTATCCACCTAATACAAAGTGTCCATAGAAAACACATAGAGCCTTTGTATGGACATACCCGGCGCATACATATATGTTGTATGCTCCGGGTGGTGCATACGGAAAAATAGTGCGTATGGAAAAATAGTGCATAGCTAAAACGAACTGATATTAACATGCCACTTGTCCAGAAAAAAGGTGGATAATAATTACAATATAGACTGGTTTCAGATACAAGCGGTTGTATGCTCCTCGGAGTTGACTCTCCACAATAGCCTCGCATACGCTCGGATATTACTACGCGTCGACTACTCGAAGCATGTATGCGCCAGCACACTGTGCAATAAGCCCTTTATAAAGACATGTATAATATAGAATGGTGGTCCTTATATGAAGAGAACTTATAGAACCAGAAGTACACATGAAATTGTATCAATTTTCAACAAAAAAAACCAATACTGGGAAATACAAGCGTAGTCCACTGTATCGTGTCTTTGAGAGGAACTATCTTCGGCATTACAAATGTTAAAATATGGAAATGAGTTCAGGAAAAAGGTAAAGGAATTCTTATTGTCTTTGTAGTTATATGAAATATGATTGAATAATTGGTGTGAATGAATGTGATGAAGCGTGTATTTATCATGTCCATGACTATAGTTGGGACAAAAAGATGGAAGATCGTCTAAATTAAAAGACGAATGTTTTCTGTCAGTGTTGAAGTGACGATGGTAGTAAAGTGACGCGGTGGTACCGCTGCGCTAGCCTAGATAACTTCCTGGTTGTCCAAGTTATCCCGCCCATAAACATACACATATACATATGATACAAGGTCATGTGTATCTATGTACATTTGATAATTTGTACAAAACATTGAAAGAATTAGATACAGAAGTCTATTCCTAGCGCAGTTCTAACAACCTTTGCACATTGCGTTTGTGTACTCCTATTCTCATGTTTGGTTAAGAGCTATTGCCACAGCCTGCGTTCTGTTTATCATAGGGTCCAAAGGTCAAACCAGGAGTGCGTGGCTCTTAGATGCGTGGGAGAGCGTTTCTCTGGTAATCTCGGATCCTGTCTTGTGTTATCGTTATTCGCCATGGGGTCGTTGCTCCTGGAAATGTGGGGAAAGTGTGATCCAGTAATATCGGATCTAACATTGGGAACTCGTATCCAATGCCCATTGAGTATTTAGAAAAAATACATATTTTTATTCTAAATACTCATCCCATCATCAATCGCTACGTAATTCAAACACGATGGGATGGGAGCTCTGACCCTAAGCTTTCATGGGTTTCCTCTATATGAATATACGGTATGAAACTTCAGAGAAGATTACGGTAACACACCGTCCGGTTTACGGTAGTATCCCGTATAACATACGGAAATTCTTTACAGTGTGGCCCATGATTATATTCCTCACAGTACATCAAATATCTTAAGCATGCTCTAGAAAATACATGTACAAAACAAACCCTGGAATGTACACTGGTAACGCGTCAAGACCAGCTTTACCGAGCTGAGCGTTTATCAGTCTAAATAAACGTCTTAAAAATTTCTTTTTAAATCACACTTACTTGGGAATTCACTTGATGGTATTCCAGCCGCTTCAGGTACATTAATGGGATCTTGTCTAGAGTGAAGATGAGTCATGGTGGTTTCACTGATTATATTTTACATTTCCACCATGCGCTGTCCAGTCACTTCCCTCACTCACAGACAACAGGCGGCGCTACTGCTCACCCGCTTACCCGCAGACATGCGCAGAGCAGACTTGCTCAAGTCTTTGATTATGAGCATTCATTAAATGATTAATCACAATCAGAATAAATACACAATAATGACTGGTTTTGATTACGAGTGGCCGTAATCTCCGAGTAGTTGACGCGTAGTAATATCCGAGCGATTAGCGAGGATATTACGTTGTCAACTACGAGGATGCAGGGACTGGAGCCTGTATCCCAGTGAGGAGGGTAGCCATAGGATGCAGGGACTGGAGCCTGTATCCCAGTGAGGAGGGTAGACATAGGATGCAGGGACTGGAGCCTGTATCCCAGTGAGGAGGGTAGCCATAGGATGCAGGGACTGGAGCCTGTATCCCAATGAGGAGGGTAGACATAGGATGCAGGGACTGGAGCCTGTATCCCAGCGAGGAGGGTAGCCATAGGATGCAGGGACTGGAGCCTGTATCCAAGCGAGGAGGGTAGCCATAGGATGCAGGGACTGGAGTCTGTATCCCAGTGAGGAGGGTAGCCATAGGATGCAGGGACTGGAGCCTGTATCCCAGTGAGGAGGGTAGCCATAGGATGCAGGGACTGGAGCCTGTATCCCAGTGAGGAGGGTAGCCATAGGATGAAGGGACCTGAGCCAGTATCACAGTGAGGAGGGAAGCCATAGGATGCAGGGACTGGAACCAGTATCCCAGTGAGGAGGGTAGCCATAGGATGCAGGGACTGGAACCAGTATCCCAGTGAGGAGGGTAGCCATAGGATGCAGGGACTGTATCCCAGTGTGGAGGGTAGACATAGGATGCAGGGACTGGAGCCAGTATCCCATTGAAGAGGGTAGCCATAGGATGCAGGGACTGTATCCCAGTGAGGAGGGTAGACATAGGATGCAGGGACTGGAGGCAGTATCCCAGTGAAGAGGGTAGCCATAGGATGCAGGGACTGTATCCCAGTGAGGAGGGCAGCCATAGGATGCAGGGACTGGAGCCTGTATCCCAGTGGGGAGGGTAGCCATAGGATGCAGGGACTGGAGTCAGTATCCCAGTGAGGAGGGTAGCCATAGGATGCAGGGACTGGAGCCTGTATCCCAGTGGGGAGGGTAGCCATAGGATGCAGGGACTGGAGTCAGTATCCCAGTGAGGAGGGTAGCCATAGGATGCAGGGACTGGAGTCAGTATCCCAGCGAGGAGGGTAGACATAGGATGCAGGGACTGAGCCTGTATCCCAGTGAGGAGGGTAGCCATAGGATGCAGGGATTGGAGCCAGTATCCCAGCAAGGAGGGTAGCCATAGGATGCAGGGACTGGAGTCTGTATCCCAGCAAGGAGGGTAGCCATAGGATGCAGGGATTGGAGCCAGTATCCCAGTAAGGAGGGTGGCCATAGGATGCAGGGATTGGAGCCTGTATCCCAGCAAGGAGGGTAGACATAGGATGCAGGAACTGGAGCCTGAATCCCAGTGATGAGGGTCGACATAAGATGCAGGGACTGGAGCCTGTATCCCAGCAAGGAGGGTAGCCATAGGATGCAGGGACTGGAGCCTGTATCCCAGCGAGGAGAGTAGCCATAGGATGCAGGGATTGGAGCCAGTATCCCAGCAAAGAGGGTAGACATAGAATGCAGGGACTGGAGCCTGTATCCCAGCGAGGAGGGTAGACATAGGATGCAGGGACTGGAGTCAGAATCCCAGCGAGGAGGGTAGCCATAGGATGCAGGAACTGGAGCCTGTATCACAGTGAGGAGGGTAGCCATAGCATGCAGGGACTGGAGCCTGTAACTCAGTGAGGAGGGTAGACATAGGATGCAGGGACTGGAGCCTGTATCCCAGTGGGGAGGGTAGCCATAGGATGCAGGGACTGGAGTCAGTATCCCAGTGAGGAGGGTAGCCATAGGATGCAGGGACTGGAGTCAGTATCCCAGCGAGGAGGGTAGACATAGGATGCAGGGACTGGAGCCTGTATCCCAGTGAGGAGGGTAGCCATAGGATGCAGGGACTGGAGCCAGTATCACAGTGAGGAGGGAAGCCATAGGATGCAGGGACTGGAACCAGTATCCCAGTGAGGAGGGTAGCCATAGGATGCAGGGACTGTATCCCAGTGTGGAGGGTAGACATAGGATGCAGGGACTGGTGCCAGTATCCCATTGAAGAGGGTAGCCATAGGATGCAGGGACTGTATCCCAGTGAGGAGGGTAGACATAGGATGCAGGGACTGGAGCCAGTATCCCAGTGAAGAGGGTAGCCATAGGATGCAGGGACTGTATCCCAGTGAGGAGGGTAGACATAGGATGCAGGGACTGGAGCCAGTTTCCCAGTGAAGAGGGTAGCCATAGTATGCAGGGACTGGAGTCAGTATCCCAGTGAGGAGGGTAGCCATAGGATGCAGGGACTGGAGTCTGTATCCCAGTGAGGAGGGTAGCCATAGGATGCAGGGACTGGAGCCTGTATCCAAGTGAGGAGGGTAGCCATAGTATGCAGGGACTGGAGTCAGTATCCCAGTGAGGAGGGTAGCCATAGGATGCAGGGACTGGAGCCTGTATCCAAGTGAGGAGGGTAGCCATAGGATGCAGGGACTGGAGTCAGTATCCCAGTGAGGAGGGTAGCCATAGGATGCAGGGACTGGAGCCTGTATCCAAGTGAGGAGGGCAGCCATTGTATGCAGGGACTGGAGCCTGTATCCCAGTGGGGAGGGTAGCCATAGGATGCAGGGACTGGAGTCAGTATCCCAGTGAGGAGGGTAGCCATAGGATGCAGGGACTGGAGCCTGTATCCCAGTGGGGAGGGGAAGCCATAGGATGCAGGGACTGGAGTCAGTATCCCAGTGAGGAGGGTAGCCATAGGATGCAGGGACTGGAGTCAGTATCCCAGCAAGAAGGGTAGACATAGGATGCAGGGACTGGAGCCTGTATTCCAGTGAGGAGGGTAGCCATAGGATGCAGGGATTGGAGCCAGTATCCCAGCAAGGAGGGTAGCCATAGGATGCAGGGACTGGAGCCAGTATCCCAGCAAGGAGGGTGGCCATAGGATGCAGGGATTGGAGCCTGTATCCCAGCAAGGAGGGTAGACATAGGATGCAGCGACTGGAGCCTGTATCCCAGTGAGGAGGGTCGACATAAGATGCAGGGACTGGAGCCTGTATCCCAGCAAGGAGGGTAGCCATAGGATGCAGGGACTGGAGCCTGTATCCAAGCGAGGAGAGTAGCCATAGGATGCAGGGATTGGAGCCAGTATCCCAGCAAAGAGGGTAGACATAGGATCCAGGGACTGGAGCCTGTATCCCAGCGAGGAGGGTAGACATAGGATGCAGGGACTGGAGTCAGTATCCCAGTGAGGAGGGTAGCCATAGGATGCAGGAACTGGAGCCAGTATCCCAGTGAGGAGGGTAGCCATAGTATGCAGGGACTGGAGTCAGTATCCCAGTGAGGAGGGTAGCCATAGGATGCAGGGACTGGAGCCTGTATCCAAGTGAGGAGGGTAGCCATAGGATGCAGGGACTGGAGTCAGTATCCCAGTGAGGAGGGTAGCCATAGGATGCAGGGACTGGAGCCTGTATCCAAGTGAGGAGGGCAGCCATAGTATGCAGGGACTGGAGCCTGTATCCCAGTGGGGAGGGTAGCCATAGGATGCAGGGACTGACGTCAGTATCCCAGTGAGGAGGGTAGCCATAGGATGCAGGGACTGGAGCCTGTATCCCAGTGGGGAGGGTAGCCATAGGATGCAGGGACTGGAGTCAGTATCCGAGTGAGGAGGGTAGCCATAGGATGCAGGGACTGGAGCCAGTATCCCAGCAAGGAGGGTGGCCATAGGATGCAGGGATTGGAGCCTGTATCCCAGCAAGGAGGGTAGACATAGGATGCAGGGACTGGAGCCTGTATCCCAGTGAGGAGGGTCGACATAAGATGCAGGGACTGGAGCCTGTATCCAAGTGAGGAGGGCAGCCATAGTATGCAGGGACTGGAGCCTGTATCCCAGTGGGGAGGGTAGCCATAGGATGCAGGGACTGGAGTCAGTATCCCAGTGAGGAGGATAGCCATAGGATGCAGGGACTGGAGCCTGTATCCCAGTGGGGAGGGTAGCCATATGATGCAGGGACTGGAGTCAGTATCCCAGTGAAGAGGGTAGCCATAGGATGCAGGGACTGGAGTCAGTATCCCAGCGAGGAGGGTAGACATAGGATGCAGGGACTGGAGCCTGTATCCCAGTGAGGAGGGTAGCCATAGGATGCAGGGATTGGAGCCAGTATCCCAGCAAGGAGGGTAGCTATAGGATGCAGGGACTGGAGTCTGTATCCCAGCAAGGAGGGTAGCCATAGGATGCAGGGACTGGAGCCTGTATCCAAGTGAGGAGGGTAGCCATAGTATGCAGGGACTGGAGTCAGTATCCCAGTGAGGAGGGTAGCCATAGGATGCAGGGACTGGAGCCTGTATCCAAGTGAGGAGGGTAGCCATAGGATGCAGGGACTGGAGTCAGTATCCCAGTGAGGAGGGTAGCCATAGGATGCAGGGACTGGAGCCTGTATCCAAGTGAGGAGGGCAGCCATAGTATGCAGGGACTGGAGCCTGTATCCCAGTGAGGAGGGTAGCCATAGGATGCAGGGACTGGAGCCTGTATCCCAGTGGGGAGGGTAGCCATAGGATGCAGGGACTGGAGTCAGTATCCCAGTGAGGAGGGTAGCCATAGTATGCAGGGACTGGAGTCAGTATCCCAGTGAGGAGGGTAGCCATAGGATGCAGGGACTGGAGCCTGTATCCAAGTGAGGAGGGTAGCCATAGGATGCAGGGACTGGAGTCAGTATTCCAGTGAGGAGGGTAGCCATAGGATGCAGGGACTGGAGCCTGTATCCAAGTGAGGAGGGCAGCCATAGTATGCAGGGACTGGAGCCTGTATCCCAGTGAGGAGGGTAGCCATAGGATGCAGGGACTGGAGCCTGTATCCCAGTGGGGAGTGTAGCCATAGGATGCAGGGACTGGAGCCAGTATCCCAGTGAGGAGGGTAGCCATAGGATGCAGGGACTGGAGTCAGTATCCCAGCGAGGAGGGTAGACATAGGATGCAGGGACTGAGCCTGTATCCCAGTGAGGAGGGTAGCCATAGGATGCAGGGATTGGAGCCAGTATCCCAGCAAGGAGGGTAGCCATAGGATGCAGGGACTGGAGTCTGTATCCCAGCAAGGAGGGTAGCCATAGGATGCAGGGATTGGAGCCAGTATCCCAGTAAGGAGGGTGGCCATAGGATGCAGGGATTGGAGCCTGTATCCCAGCAAGGAGGGTAGACATAGGATGCAGGGACTGGAGCCTGTATCCCAGTGATGAGGGTCGACATAAGATGCAGGGACTGGAGCCTGTATCCCAGCAAGGAGGGTAGCCATAGGATGCAGGGACTGGAGCCTGTATCCCAGCGAGGAGAGTAGCCATAGGATGCAGGGATTGGAGCCAGTATCCCAGCAAAGAGGTTAGACATAGGATGCAGGGACTGGAGCCTGTATCCCAGCGAGGAGGGTAGACATAGGATGCAGGGACTGGAGTCAGTATCCCAGTGAGGAGGGTAGCCATAGGATGCAGGAACTGGAGCCAGTATCCCAGTGAGGAGGGTAGCCATAGCATGCAGGGACTGGAGCCTGTAACTCAGTGAGGAGGGTAGACATAGGATGCAGGGACTGGAGCCTGTATCCCAGTGGGGAGGGTAGCCATAGGATGCAGGGACTGGAGTCAGTATCCCAGTGAGGAGGGTAGCCATAGGATGCAGGGACTGGAGTCAGTATCCCAGCGAGGAGGGTAGACATAGGATGCAGGGACTGAGCCTGTATCCCAGTGAGGAGGGTAGCCATAGGATGCAGGGATTGGAGCCAGTATCCCAGCAAGGAGGGTAGCCATAGGATGCAGGGACTGGAGTCTGTATCCCAGCAAGGAGGGTAGCCATAGGATGCAGGGATTGGAGCCAGTATCCCAGTAAGGAGGGTGGCCATAGGATGCAGGGATTGGAGCCTGTATCCCAGCAAGGAGGGTAGACATAGGATGCAGGGACTGGAGCCTGTATCCCAGTGATGAGGGTCGACATAAGATGCAGGGACTGGAGCCTGTATCCCAGCAAGGAGGGTAGCCATAGGATGCAGGGACTGGAGCCTGTATCCCAGCGAGGAGAGTAGCCATAGGATGCAGGGATTGGAGCCAGTATCCCAGCAAAGAGGGTAGACATAGGATGCAGGGACTGGAGCCTGTATCCCAGCGAGGAGGGTAGCCATAGGATGCAGGGACTGGAGTCAGTATCCCAGTGAGGAGGGTAGCCATAGGATGCAGGGACTGGAGTCAGTATCCCAGCGAGGAGGGTAGACATAGGATGCAGGGACTGGAGCCTGTATCCCAGTGAGGAGGGTAGCCATAGGATGCAGGGACTGGAGCCAGTATCACAGTGAGGAGGGAAGCCATAGGATGCAGGGACTGGAACCAGTATCCCAGTGAGGAGGGTAGCCATAGGATGCAGGGACTGTATCCCAGTGTGGAGGGTAGACATAGGATGCAGGGACTGGAGCCAGTATCCCATTGAAGAGGGTAGCCATAGGATGCAGGGACTGTATCCCAGTGAGGAGGGTAGACATAGGATGCAGGGACTGGAGCCAGTATCACAGCGAGGAGGGTAGCCATAGGGTGCAGGGACTGGAGCCAGTATCCAAGCGAGGAGGGTAGCCATAGGATGCAGGGACTGGAGTCTGTATCCTAGTGAGGAGGGTAGTCATAGGATGCAGGGACTGGAGCCTGTATCCCAGTGAGGAGGGAAGCCATAGGATGCAGGGACTGGAGCCAGTATCCTGGTGAGGAGGGTAGCCATAGGATGCAGGGAATGGAGCCAGTATCCCAGTGAGGAGGGTAGCCATAGGATGCAGGGACTGGAGCCTGTATCCCAGTGAGGAGGGTAGCCATAGGATGCAGGGACTGGAGCCAGTATCCAAGTGAGGAGGGTAGCCATAGGATGCAGGGACTGGAACCTGTATCCCAGTGAGGAGGGTAGCCACAGTATGCAAGGATTGGAGCCTGTATCTCAGTGAGGAGGGTAGACATAGGATGTAGAGACTGGAGCCAGTATCACAGCGAGGAGGGTAGCCATAGGGTGCAGGGACTGGAGCCAGTATCCAAGCGAGGAGGGTAGCCATAGGATGCAGGGACAGGAGTCTGTATCCTAGTGAGGAGGGTAGTCATAGGATGCAGGGACTGGAGCCTGTATCACAGTGAGGAGGGTAGCCACAGGATGCAGGGACTGGAGCCTATATCACAGTGAGAAGGGTAGCCGTAGGATGCAGGGACTGGAGCCTGTATCACAGTGAGGAGGGTAGCCACAGGATGCAGGGACTGGAGCCTGTATCTCAGTGAGGAGGGTAGCCATAGGATGCAGGGACTGGAGCCTGTATCTCAGTGAGGAGGGTAGCCATAGGATGCAGGGACTGGAGTCAGTATCCCAGTGTGGAGGGTAGCCATAGGATGTAGGGACTGGAGCCTGTATCACAGTGAGGAGGGTAGCCATAGGATGCAGGGACTGGAGCCTGTATCTCAGTTTGGAAGGTAGCCATAGGATGCAGGGACTGAAGCCAGTATCCCAGTGAGGAGGGTAGACATAGGATGCAGGGACTGGAGCCAGTATCCCAGTGAGGAGGGTAGCCATAGTATGCAGGGGCTGGAGTCTGTATCTCAGTGTGGAAGGTAGCCATAGGATGCAGGGACTGGAGCCAGTATCCCATGAGAGGGTAGACATAGGATGCAGGGACTGGAGCCAGTATCCCAGTGAGGAGGGTAGCCATAGTATGCAGGGGCTGGAGTCTGTATCTCAGTGTGGAAGGTAGCCATAGGATGCAGGGACTGGAGCCAGTATCCCAGTGAGGAGGGTAGCCATAGGATGCAGGGACTTGAGCCTGTATCTCAGTGTGGAAGGTAGCCATAGGATGCAGGGACTGGAGCCAGTATCCCAGTGAGGAGGGTAGACATAGAATGCAGGGACTGGAGCCAGTATCCCAGTGAGGAGGGTAGCCATAGGATGCAGGGACTGGAGCCTGTATCTCAGTGAGGAGGGTAGCCATAGGATGCAGGGACTGGAGTCAGTATCCCAGTGTGGAGGGTAGCCAAAGGATGTAGGGACTGGAGCCTGTATCACAGTGAGGAGGGTAGCCATAGGATGCAGGGACTGGAGCCTGTATCTCAGTGTGGAAGGTAGCCATAGGATGCAGGGACTGAAGCCAGTATCTCAGTGAGGAGGGTAGCCATAGGATGCAGGGACTTGAGCCAGTATCTCAGTGAGGAGGGTAGCCATAGGATGCAGGGACTGGAGCCTGTATCACAGTGAGGAGGGTAGCCATAGGATGCAGGGACTGGAGCCAGTATCTCAGTGAGGAGGGTAGCCATAGGATGCAGGGACTGGAGCCAGTATCTCAGTGAGGAGGGTAGCCATAGGATGCAGGGACTGGAGCCAGTATCTCAGTGAGGAGGGTAGCCATAGGATGCAGGGACTGGAGCCAGTATCCCAGTGAGGAGGGTAGCCATAGGATGCAGGGCCTGGAGCCTGTATCCCAGTTAGGAGGTAGCCATAGGATGCAGGGCCTGGAGCCTGTATCCCAGTGAGGAGGTAGCCATAGGATGCAGGGACTGGAGCAAGTATCCCAGTGAGGAGGGTAGACATAGGATGCAGGGACTGGAGCTAGTATCTCAGTGAGGAGGGTAGCCATAGGAATCAGGGACTGGAGCCAGTATCTCAGTGAGGAGGGTAGCCAAAGGATGCAGGGACTGGAGCCAGTATCTCAGTGAGGAGGGTAGCCATAGGATGCAGGGACTGGAGCCAGTATCTCAGTGAGGAGGGTAGCCATAGGATGCAGGGACTGGAGCCTGTATCTCAGTGAGGAGGGTAGCCATAGGATGCAGGGACTGGAGCCAGTATCTCAGTGAGGAGGGTAGCCATAGGATGCAGGGACTGGAGCCAGTATCACAGTGAGGAGGGTAGCCATAGGATGCAGGGACTGGAGCCAGTATCCCAGCGAGGAGGGTAGCCATAGGATGCAGGGACTGGAGCCAGTATCCCAGTGAGGAGGGTAGCCATAGGATGCAGGGACTGGAGCCAGTATCACAGTGAGGAGGGTAGCCATAGGATGCAGGGACTGGAGCCAGTCTAGCTCAGAGCAGACCACACTACGTCACACTACCTCAAGTTACACTGGCCGCCAGACCTACACCTTTTTTTTTTTCTTTTTTTTTTTTCAAGTTTTCCTTTATTGGCTGTCATATTTTCAGTTTACATTGTATACATATAATCACTTCTTTTGTTTCCGTTAACTTACTTAACGTTTACAACAAAGGATGGCAGCCTGTCAGCATGCCTACTATTTCTGGTTGGATTAAATCCATGGCCACCTTGATCCAGTAGCGAACCTGTTTGTCACCCTCATATCAGATTTTTCATACAGCTTGGAAAATGTGCTATTTCATGATTATAACAAAGCCAATTATCCATTTTCTTATTCCGTGTGTATTTTTGAAAAATACTAGGAATATAAAGCTAGCTTTCATCATCAATTTTTCATCCTATGAATATCTTATATAAAATAATTCTGCTTATAGAGCCTACAGTGAACAAAACTAGTTGGTTTGAGGCACACACTTCAGAATTCAAAACCTAAAACCACTAAAAAGAACATGTTTTTCATCAATATGCACATTAGCAAAACATTCAAAGCGTTATCTACGTTATTGGGTGACACTCTCAATACGTGGGCGAAACGGGACGTCCGATCAGTGTCCGAATAGCAGAACACAAAGCCGACATACGACTACGGCGGAAATTCTCCCTGGTAGCAAAACACCAGGATCATGATATAACACACGGCAACATAACCTTTCAAATCATCGACAGCTTCGCCGATGACTGCAATGTGCGGCTTCACCTAGAAGAAGCATGGATAAGACTACTGTCTACTGTCAGTCCACTCGGAATGAACCGGAAGCTCTACACACGACCGCGACCTTCACCTTGACACAAATACATACGCTATCGTGACATCATTCGCGGGGTCCGCAAATAATGACTCACTCGCCACCTCAGAGGAGATCTTAGTGGCTTCCATTCACCGCCGCGCATTTCCATAAATCTACTACGAATACTACACAACCACTCACAACAACAACACAATGGACAACTGGACAAACTGTCCGATATGAAGCATGTGGCTACCCAACTCCACCCGCTCTATCCAACTCCATTTAAACAAGAAGCACGGCAACAGTGACTTTGACACTCGAACACTGGGTAAGTTCCCATGTATACCCACGAAAATCATCACCTCCCTCAAGCCATCACTCTATATCCCCACCCACTACACCGAAAAAAACTCAACCCAAAATGACTCCAGCTCATCCTCGGCAATGAGTACACCGAAATGTGTCAAACCAACTAGCCCTCCAAAAGTTAATAAAGCACAACTACAAGGAGACTTAATATTATCAGACAGCGATGATGAACTGGACCTTCATCCCCGCAATGACATTCTAGAAACAGATGACAACATGACAAACAACAAACCGGCACCTACCAACCAACAGACTAAAACTGACACCCCAACCCCATTAAAAATTTCAATTAATACCGACGCTATCTCAAGTAACCCCAGTGAACCCGACAATGACCAGATCCTACTAGTGAATGACCGCCAGAACAAACGGACAGTACTAGACACCTCAAAGAACAAAGAAGGAGGCACCACCTACATCCCAACCCCTAAGGAGGAACTCCCCACCCCAAGACAACCAAGAAGGAACTTACTGGCGGGAGAGGTGCTCTTCAACCTCTTCTCCATTGTAAATAAAATAGACGATTATGTAGGAAATTGTATGAGACAAGGTATCATCGACATGGGATATATGCACCCCCCGTGCAAAACTACCAGCAAGAAATGAACAATCCTCTTCTTTACATAACTTTCGTACATGTACGAGACGGAAACAAATTTCTAATTGACATTTAAAATTAAAACACCAATTTTACATGTTCCTAAAAAACTTTTATTCACCATGTTAACACGTTACCTACTACTTTATACCCATATATATCTCACATATTAATCTCTATCAATTTATAAACTCCATCACAGTTAAAATCAAATTTCAGTCAAGAATGACTCACTGTGCATCCAATTTCTTCAAATGTTAACCTTGATAAAGGGCACTTCAGCTCGAAATGTTGGTTCAATAAACAATGCCCACTAAAACTACTTGGCTGCCTTATGGTTGTACTGTCTTTCTACCAATCATCATTTTTAGAAGTAATTTAATAAGATGAACCTTGATAGAAATTATGGGAATTATGTGTATTTTGCACCAAATTAAGGATTTAAGGGATACATTCAATGTGGTATAATGTGTATCTATGTATTCCCCAAACCGTGTCACAGTCTTAATTAACACAAGAAAACTACGAAATTTGAGATATAGGTATGTCAGGTTATTAATACCCTTCGCTCTAAATATTTTCTAATTTGAATAACTTTTAGCACCAGAAAAAAATAGTTATGACAAGTATCAACTGGTCTCAGGTTGGGACCGTTCGGAAGATCATTTCACTTGTGATTCCTAGCGATCATCACAACTGAAAAACACCCATAGCACTCCAAAAGGTGGCATTTCAGTCTCGCTTAGATCGCTGAAGATCGCTGAAGATCGTCACAACTGGAAAACACTTTGCCATTCAAACGGTCTCAACTAGCGATCGTCACGACTGAAAAACAACCCCCAGTTTTCTTGGTTATCATTATATATTGCAGGTATTATATGATACCTGCAATATTGCTGAATTAAATAAGATGCAAAAATTGCAGAACCAAGCCATCAGAATAATACTAAAGAGCAACCCTAGAACAAGTTTTGAAATATTACATAGGGCTGTCCAACTACCACTACTTACTGATCGAAGAAGAAATCATATAAATGTATTTATGTACAAGCAATTGTTGTCTAGTGAAAAATTGCAAGTACCTATTAGGAACACTCGGGCCCACGATGCACCACTTTTCAATGTACCTAGACCTTTTATGTAATACCTATAAACGCAGCATAGAATGCATCAGGCTGGAGTGCATTAACCCCGGAGGTAAGATCAATTGACTCACTGGATAACTTTAAAAAGCTGCAAAAACAAATATTGTAAGATTCCTTAAATGCCATGTTATCAAAATTGATTCTGTTTCACCTGTACACCGACAAAAGGGATGGCATTGTGTAGTCATGGAAGAATAACAATGTTTTATTGTTTGGTAATAGACAAAATGGACGACCACAAAACTGGACATGTGTTGCGCAATAGTGCCTGATTATATGAAAAAATATTATTATGTAATCCCATGGTGTTGTAAACTGGTGGTCCGTTGAGACCAGTCGTTTCGGCTGAGGACTCGCCAGTCTAAATAAATGTCTTAAAAAAAAAGTGTGTACAATGTACACAAGCTTCATATGCCAGTATCATTTACAACAAATTGTAGTTTCCATACACAGCTACATAACTTAATACAATTGGATTAACCTTCCATTGGCTAGAACTATTGTAGCGAACGAGTTAAAATATTTCTATTTTTTATTTTTTTATTTCTATATTGACAGGGTAAACTTGCGTGATTCATTTCGCACATTGAGTCAAATAGTTGGTCAATGTCGAGGGTACTAGCATGAGCTGTTCTTATTTCAGCTGGTTTTCAATGATAGGCTTACACACTTTATACAGTGTAGAGGTATCTATTCCTATATACCCATTATTGAACTAACTAGAGTTACATACCGCTGCTGGGGGGTGCATTAAAAATAAGTTATGGGTTCCTTACGCCAGAGGGTAAGGAGGTATATTGGTGCATGAACTACCCACTAGAGGGATCCACCACTACCTCCCTCGATTCCACACCTGCCAGGTGCGCTCTGGTCACTTCCGCCTGTTACAACAACCGCTTCAGATGACTCCATTGTATACCTTCGTTGTAATTTTCTTTTTATCCGGCATCATCCTCTCAGATATGCCACAAAGACTCAGGTATTGTAAGAAGTGTTATTCTACCCATTACAAACCTACTGGTAGTAAGTGTCAACGCAATACTGAAGCAAGAGAAACGGATTATTTTCTCACTAAAAAAGAAGACAAGAAAATGGCCGCAGGTGGTCAGGACATTGAAGGCGTGCCTTCACAACCACCCCCAGCTGAAGGATTATGGGCTCCAGATACAGAAGAAGATGTGGATGTATCAGTTCTAAAGCATCAGATGAAAGACGAATTCAAATCGTTTTCTGGTCGACTACAGGGTATTGAATCGTCGTTGAATACTCTAATAGCCAACATGGGCAGCATGTCCATAGGAACGGGAGCGCGACCGAAGACGCAACGAGGCAGAACGGGCACCGAGGGGCCAGACACCGAGGCGGTCAAGCGTGACAAAGGAGAGGGCGGCCCAGCTGGTAAACACAGACACCAAACAGACCACGATTCTGACAGTTCAGACCAGCATAGAAGGATGAAATCATCTAAGTTACTCAAAGCTGTAGATCGCTTGAAGCGATCAACCAAGGATGTCTCTGACTACGATACTGATTCATCTAGTGATTCCTCTTCAACTTCTTCATCCTCAAGCGAATCAAGCGATACATCAAGTTCAAATAAAACACGGCGCAGGAAACAGAAAAAGAGACTTTCTAGTGACTCTAAGAAATCACGATTGAGTGATAAGAAATTGTCTCATCGCCAAGAAAAGAAAAAACTACGTAAGTTTTCTTTAAAAAGATTTGTTCCAAAAGAAGATCGCTCAAAAAATATGTCATTTGAAATGCTTGTTTTTTCTTCTACTTCCCTGTGTACTGAGTTGTATGAAAATGATGAAGATGTCTCAGCATATCTAAAACACATATGCTATATTGCCGAAAAGGCAGAAAATCGTACCTACACAACCCAGGCTCTTTGTAAATACGACGAGGCGTGTAGACGCAAAATGGCACTTGAACCGAGTAAATTCCTGGGAGTTGATCCAGAATTATCGACCAGATACTTAGGGGTAGATGGTACCCGCGGTGTTGAAAAACAAAAAAGTCGGGTTACCAGCAAATCAGTATCCTCTACAAAGTTCCAAAAAAGCAAAACTGACCGGTTGAAACCAAAATTTGGTATTACATTTCAGGACAATAATTGCTCACAAGTAAATTGTCGCTTTGAACATAAATGTATCGTATGCGAGGGAGACCATGCCCGATCTGACTGTGAAATCATACGAAAGTTGAAAATCCAGAAATAGGATGAGGCCCCGGACATGTATGTTCCCATCTGTAATTCAGACAGTATCATACCTGTATCTAACTCTGTTGATAACGTATTCACTGAAGTTATTAGTACATACTCTGATACCATTCCCGATGTAAGTCAAACTTTGATTGATAATCATGTATATTGTCACACTGGCGAGGGAATCATTAATTCAGATCTTTTGACTGATGGTATAGGAAGTATTACCCGTTGTGTTTCAACATTAACCGAAAACGGTATGGTGGTTGATATTAATATTCCTGACATACCAAATTATCATTTTAAAGATAATTTTGTCAGTATTGATAGGAATTGCAATGGCGCATTTTGTAACAAAGATGTACTTGGTGATCGTTACTGTTTTTGTATATGTATAGATGAGTTTGCACATGTTCCGGTATCCTTAGATTGTGAATCAGAATGTAAATGTTCATACATTCTAAACGGTAGTGCGATACAATTGAAGCCTTGTACATGGGCAATGGCTGTGTATCGTATGGACAATTACTTTCCAGAAGATCTTTTTTGCCTGACAGGCATTTGTAGAGGTTTCTCTATTGTCGATGATAATTTCTCGGGTAGTTATGATTGTAAAAACTACAACTCCATTTATATGGCTCCTCAATGTGACCAAATGAGTAGTAATATAAAAGAAGAAATTGTATCGGGCAAAATTTCTAGAGCTACCACAATCCCTCATTGTATTCACTCCATGGGAGCGGTGAAGAAGAAAGATGGTGGCCTTCGTCCTATCACAGATTGTCGAAGGCCACTAGGTAGTAGTATCAACAACTACATGGAAGAAACCGCTCAACGATTTCATTTTTGTAGCATAGACGATGCTACAGAAATCATTACCAAAGATGGTTATGGTGCGGTTACAGACATTCAATCTGCCTACCGAGCAGTACACGTTAATCCTGCTCATAGGATTTTTCAAGGTTTTCGCTGGACTTTACCAGGTGAAGATACTTGTATTTTTTTGAACCACAGACTGTGTTTTGGTGGGAAGTCAAGTCCCTATATATTTAACAGTCTTTCAGATTTTGTTATACGATTTTTGATGTTTTTTGGTATTATAACCTGTATAAATTACCTGGATGATTTCTTCGTTTGTGGTGTGGATTTCCACCAGTGTACTGTTTTCCAAAGTAAATTGATTGAAACCCTAGAATACCTAGGATTTATGGTAAATAGAAAGAAAACCATCAAACCGAACCAAAGAGTTAGGTTTTTGGGTGTAATTATTGACTTTTGTCGTTTTGAACTTTCTTTACCTGAAGACAAACTACAATCAGCAAAAGATCTTATTGCTGAACTAATTTCCAAAGACTGGGTGGCGTTTAAAAAATTTGAATGCCTAGTAGGATACCTTGCTCACTGTTCGGTCGTGGTACATGGAGGTAGAACCTTCATGCGGAGACTTTACCAGGCATTGAAACTTCGTCAAGTAGACCGAAGACTGAAGATTGATGATACCATGAGAGCGGACTTAAAATGGTGGGAGTGTTTTATGGCGATTTTCAATGGTCGCTCATTTATACCAGACGCCACCAAGGACCATTTTTATTGTTATACGGACTCTTCCTTAAGCTTAAGCGCCCACACTGAAGATGACTATTTATTTGGTGTGTGGGGTGATCCTGCTTTAAGTTGTCCCCATTCGGATATAGCCCCAATAGTTGATGACTATGACAACAACATAAATGTGTTAGAATTATGGCCGGTGATTAGGACCATCACTAGATGGTGCAAACTGTTTAAAAACAAGGTTTTGCACCTCTACATTGACAACACACAAGTTATTAGTATGGTCCATACCGGAAAAAGTATCAATGTCTCTGCTATGGCTTGGATCCGAGAATTATTTTGGTTAGTAGCCCTGAATAACATAAGAATTCGCACTCATTATGTACGGTCTGAGGACAATGTGTTGGCCGATTCTTTATCCCGAATGTCTGATACACGATATCATAATATTTTAAATCATCTGGTTGATGATGATATATCTTGCTGTCCTTTCAGGAGATCTGGAAGACATCAAGACAAAGTGTAGTGAATTTCAACTCCAGGGATGGTCCCACAATACATGGTTGACAAGAAAGTCACAGTGGAAAAGGTTTATTAATTTCTGCAAATTATATGATTTCGTTCCTCTACCTGCTACTGTTGATACTGTATGTTTATACCTATCTTTTCTTGCGAAATCTTTAAAATATGTATCAATGATCAATTATCTTAGTTCAGTATGGGCTCTCCATAATTATTTTGACGTCCCACATGTGGAAAAGAATTGTTTTAAGATTAAGATGACTTTATTAGGGATAAAAAGGGTCCTCGGTAATCAGCAAAATCCGTCGACACCATTTTATCCGGACCAATTGTTGAAAATGTTTAAGGAATTACATATGTCTAGAAATGAAGATTTGATTTTTTGGGGAGCCGTTACCTTATCCTTTAGAGCATTACTTCGTAAGTCACATGTAACATTATCCTCTCATATTCTATTGAGAAACTCTATTACTTTTACCGATTACGGACTATTATTATGTATTGAGTCTTCAAAGACAATACAATTTAAAGATAGGACTTTGCATTTACCTATCAATAGGTCTTCTTCACCATTATGTCCTGTATTTTGGATATCGGAAATTATAAAACGATTTTCTCCTTCTCCAATGGATCCATTATTTCCAGATCCTACCAGGTTGAAACACTTGAAACCATATCCATATTCGGTATTCCGTAAGAAACTATCAGAAGTTTCTTCTCTTATCGGTCTAAGAGGTCGATATACCCCCCATAGCCTACGGAGAGGGGGTGCTACATTTTTAATTTCCATTGGTATACCTATTCATGAAGTAAAACGTATCGGAGACTGGAAGTCTTGGGCCATTTTATTATATATATCTGAATCTACTTCATCCAAATTGGCTAAAGATCTTAGGATTTCTCGTAAACTGGATTTGTTTTACTAATTGGGTTTGGACTCAATTTACGAGCTTCCTGGATCAGCCATTTCGGGATTATGTTGCTTCATCAATAATATGGGTTCCTTACGCCAGAGGGTAAGGAGGTATATTGGTGCATGAACTACCCACTAGAGGGATCCACCACTACCTCCCTCGATTCCACACCTGCCAGGTGCACTCTGGTCACTTCCGCCTGTTACAACAACCGCTTCAGATGACTCCATTGTATACCTTCGTTGTAATTTTCTTTTTACTTGTTATACGTATTATGTAAAATAAACTCCGGACTCAATTTACGAGCTTCCTGGATCAGCCATTTCGGGATTATGTTGCTTCATCAATAATATATGTCAAGGTTGACGTTTTCGTCCCGCTCTCATGTCTTCGTCCCACTCTGACGTTTTCGTCCCGCTCTGATCACATGATCCAATACAGCAGCGGGACAAAAAAATTGCAGTTGTGGTTACTCGATAAGGGTGGCCATTTGCTTCGGAAGTGTTTCAGGTAAAGAATTAAGCATTTTTATCGATATTTGAAGGTATATAGGAATAGGGAAACCAAGTACCGGTAAGCAAAAGTCAAAGTTACTCGGTAAGGCTTGGAAAAATTACTGACGCCTTAGGCAGTAATTTTCCCGATCCTCACCTCGTAACTTTGAACTTCTGCTCACCGGAACATAGTTTCCCTCTAATATCACATTTGCACATGCATAGAGATCCTTAAGGAGGTATGCATGAAGGGAAAGTCATCGTCAACCCAGCTATATCATGAGGAGATTTAGGATTGGATGATGATACTATTCTATGTCATTTTATTTCAGGATGAGTACAAAATTACATTCTAGAGATTAGATCCGGCATTGTGGTTTTTTGTAACCACTCTGTCCCTGCTCTCCAGTCATTCATTCAACAAGACGTTTTGCAATTGCCACAAACTCATAATATCAAACAAAACTTCTCATATGAGGTCTCCCTGTGCGATGTACTTTTGTAGGCATAAGTTATTCCTCTGGCCTTTTTTTTAATTTTTTTTTATCACGTTTATTTAGGGAAGACATTCATTACACAATTTCTGTCTCCAGGCTCGTTACTGGTCCCTCAGTAATCGCAATTAAGTACAGCTTTATAAATAGGAGCAGTAGCGAGCTGTCACGTACACCTCGCTTATCACTATACTCATTACCAGATGATTCGTTGGGGGTTCACAAATCCAATCAAAGATGAGATGAAATGATGGGGGGGGGGGGGAGGAAGGGGGGGGGGAAGGTCGGAACAGTCTTCATAATAGAGGATCATCAGTAATATTTTTACAGCACGCGAACAAAATGTCTGGATAGTAAGCTCAGCAACATTACCACTTTTCCTTATCAATATCAAAACATAGCAACAACTTTTGCTTATGGTTATGTGGATGAACATCTCAATGTGTACTTTTGAGACAGGGGATATCTTAGCAGTAACATGAATAACATAATTACAATGTGAGACATTTAGGTCATTCACAAGTGTAAACCTTTTTGAGAAAGTTCCATTGGGAAATCGCTCGATAGAAGAAAAAACATCTTCCCTTTATTTCCATACTAAAGTCTTCCCAGTGGCTCAATCTCACAAATCCTCACAGAGTTTAAGATGTCGAAATAAAAATGGACGACCACGGAGCAGGGCTGGTCACAGCTACATGCGAAGGTGGTGGAGGTGGCATTAGAGCCTTCCAGAGTGCACCGCCTCAGCCTCGTGACGCCAGAGGGCGCCGGGGAGAGGTAGGTGGGCAGTAAACCAGAGAGGGTGACAAAGATCCCCAGCCAGCTGGTGTACTCCGCATCCAGGGCGGCGTGGTGGACACGTAAGTAAAACGTGGGCTGCTCGGGCCAGTCGACGATGTCTATTTTCATGGTGATTTGTTTGGGAATTAGATGTGGATGGAGTTCCGTGCATGACGTCGTGTTCCCGTCTTGTAGGATGTGAGATGAGAATTTACTGCTGAGCTGGTGTTTCACCTCAATGTCATAGACGACTGGAAGGGAAAGAGGAACATCGAGGTTTTCTGTACTTTAGAGTGGTCAAAACGTGCTTCCAGTTTTCTGTGTTCTGTTTTTTAAACCGATCAAATTTACCGGTACCGAATTCGCTAGGTATCAAATATCAAAGAGCTCATTGTGTGCTATAGAGCCTCCAGAGGTTACTAAACTCCCGATTATCGCCCCGGGTAAAGCAAAGTTCCGCTCCCGATAGACTTGGCACACTACGACAAAATGAACCACAGTTTTCTGATTTATAATTGGAGAAACTGAATATAATTTCGGATTCCCATACAGAAATAGCTGAAATTTCCATTTCTGACATCAGAATTTCAATTTGAGGATGTCTGAAAACCGTTAAACTGCATTAATTCTGGGTTACGAGTAAGGTGTCTATCACTATACTACGTCGGTAACCAGCGAAACCCGGAACTTGTTAACAGACTGAATTACGGGATACCTCAATAGGGTCTATGGCCGTCAGGAGTTGAGTTCTGTTATCAGTATGCACAACCTTAAACTAATTCGTCTTTATCATGCACCCTAGAATACAAATATTATGCTGCGAATAGACAAAGAAGGCCGTGGAAGCGCTAACATCTCCATTCTAAGACATGCAATACATTGTCACACACTCACCTCTCCCTGACATCTATTTCTTACCAAAGTCATGCACACAGGTCATGCACACAGGTCATGCACACAGGTCATGCACACAGGTGTACACAGGTGCAGTAAAAATCTATACTGCATGCCTCAGAATGTGAAGTAACTCGGAGTAGTAAGTGCAGGGGTATATGATAATCATTATATTTAAGTTTTGGAAATAATCATGAGATAATATCAAAGAAAATCACAAATCATATCACATAATGAAATGATAACATTACTAAAATCAACCTTAAGAACCCTACCGCTGGCAATATTACGTATTCTCCGGACTTACAGGGATTGCTTTCCTAGATTTCTTTTTCTTTTTTTTGTTGTTAAAACTTTATTCATTATGTAAAAGTACAGTTCTTCCATGAATAGCTAGATTTCTGAGAAATGATAACTTTTGTCTTCAGGGTAGTCCTTTGAGGGATCTCCTGACCTTTATATGGCATTTCGCACCGCTAGGCGATCATGCAACATATTCTGCGCAATAATCGCCAAGTGGAGACAGAACTCATCAATGATTCTCTCTCCCTCCTAAAGCCCAATGCCCATCTACCGATTTCGGAACATTCATGTACCTTTGTCGGCGACAAACGGACGGTAATTTGTCTCACCAAAGGCATCCTAACAGAGTCAACCGTAGTCGGTAGATGTAGGACAGCTACGCAAGGGTCAGCCAACGATTAGTAGACTGATTTGGTTAGGACTAATATCCACCACCCCATCTCCTCAATGTCCGCCGGTCGAGAGAAGGTTACATAATTTGCCTACGACAAGTTCACCGACTCCTATACGATTTGGGAACTAATCGCTCAAGCCTGAATTGGTAGATTGGCATCAGGCTTTATGCAGTATGACACCATCAACTGACTTTTTAGCCCACCAAAGAAATCAAACCTGGTTGAATTAATCAATGGCAATCTGCAGTTTACAACCCAAAGTCATTTATCAGTGAACCTTGAAATGGCAAGTGGAAATGGCCTGCAGTGCCGGGAGCTGTTTCAAAAGTCAAGTGAAGTCTCGCCAGCGGCACGTCACATTTCAAAGTGAGAGGCCGCAACAGCGAGCGACACTTTGAATCAAAGCAGCAGCAAAACCGCTACCAATACCCAATACCGAGCGGCACCTTCACCTCGACAGCGACGCTTCAAGTGCCATTGTTAGCTCTTGCTTTAGCAGTGAGTACTCTCGTTTAGCACCCTCCCGACTTTTGAAACAGCTCCCTGGTCACTGATGATGTGCCTCCGACTTTTCCCAAGGAGAACCACCGACCGACTTTTGTACCAAGCTGGGTGGCCAAGTGGTCAGGGTGTTCGCCTCATGCAGGGGAGGTCGTGGGTTCAAACCCCGGTCGGGTCATACCAAAGACTTACACAAAAATGGTACCCACTGCCCATTCGGCTAACACCCGCCATTAGAATGAGGAGTAGGGGTCTAGGGCCAGAGTGGAAGAACGGCTATATAGCCGAATTCGGTGATTGTGTTGTAACACAATATCCCCTTAAAAATTGCTTACAAAAAAACAAAACAAAACAAAAAAAACATGAAAATTATGGGAGGGGTTTTGGTTGGCAGATGGAAAGGCCACATTAACTGTTAATAACGTACTTCTACACACTGTACCGTCTCCATCAAAGCCAGGTTTACAGGCGCAAGTAAATGAACCATCAGTGTTGGTGCAAGTTGCATTCTCATGGCAGTTGTCTTTGTTTTTAGAGCATTCATCCAAATCTAGGAGAGAAGACAGCAATAAAGAGCATCATTCACTGCACCTCATGAAAAATCCAGGCACCAGGAAAACAAACAAAACTCTCTTTTAACTGTATTATGTAGATCACTGTTGAGAGGCTTATTGAGCATAATACAATACCAACAAGCTTTATCGTCTCTGGACATTATTAAATCAGTAGCTCTTGTAGGTGTTTAAATATAGTACATATGTTTACTATTGACTTCAACTTGGCCTTGTCAGTACACAGTCGTATGTCAATGCATTATCACCAGACTAGAACTGCCATCATCTTTTATTGAAACTTGTATCCAATACACACCAAGTGATCTTTTTCCTCTCTTTTGTTACTTTCAATGATTTGTAGAACACCCAGTATATCATTATACTATTAAATCCCTGGAATCAATGTGTCTTTGTACTAAGTGATCAGTACAACTCCATTGGGAAGGGTTTTTGTTGCTGATCAAACCTCTAATGTTTTTTTATATATTGCCATCAAAGTGACAGGCCAGTCACAAGTGTTGGGGGATCCGGGGGCAGTTGAGATGAAGGAAAATATGGCCATTTTTGAATTGGGCTTAAGTGAGTAAATGTGCATGATCTGGGCAAACTGAATCAGAGAGAAAATCGGAGAAAAATGTTATATGATTCTCTTTTTTTTAAAGAATATCTCTTGGCTTTTATTACCCACTTAATACTGAGTCTCCATGCTAAGCCTATGGAGCCTACATATCGCTACAGACTAGAATACTGACCTGCAGAATTTCCTAGGAGAATACAGCTTTTTGGGCCACCTGACGGGCTATGTAGGTTTTGGTGATTTAAGAATGACGTGAGGTATATAATAATAAAAGGAAACCATGGATATAGTACGAATGCATGCCAGCTTTTCTTATTGTCTCCGATAGATTTGATCAGAACTCACTGCAAAGAGCACATTCTTAATGAATTTATGGGAGACAACTCAAGAAGCTAGCCTCTATTTGCCCAATCACCCTTGGCCCCGTTGAATAAAAATGTATCGTCCGTGAGGCTGGACGATAAGATATGTTGAAGGATGGACGAGAAATAAACGAGAATTTATTTTCAGTGTAGCATAAAACTGCTCGTCCATGTGAGCACTGTCGTCCGTGATAATATCGTTCAATTATCGTAGAATGATCGTATGATTGACCTATATCCACGGGGACCTCTAAACATGTATAATTCTGTGGGCAAAGAGTTTAGGCGTTTGTCTATAAACCTGAAGGTTGAGAGTTCTAACCCCATCCAAGGCAAACTTTTTTTTCCAGTAATTTTCAAATATTTCACAAAAAAATGATTCAATCGTTAATAAATGTCGAAATTTGGTATAAATGTATCTAATATGAATAGAAATCTCTGTTGAAAATATCTTTTTCATTTGGAATGGATTAAGTGCATAAAAAACGAGTTTGACATCGGCTACGACGCCGGAAACGTGGTCGTCCGCGAGGAGACTTGAACGATAAATAAACAATATTTTCAAAATGAACGATTTTTTATTCAACACCACTCACGATTGTTCATTTTATCCTCTCGTCCAATGCTCGTCCACTTCCACGATAGTTTTTAATGCAACAGTTTGCCACCGACAAGACTTGTAAGATGCTTTTTTCATCATTCATTTTTTTATTCAACGGGGCCCTAGTTTCCCACAGTGCGCTCTAAATCTTACCCGTGCAGGCCGCGCCGTCCCAGGAATACCCACTTGTCTGACAGGAGCAGATATAGGCCTTGCACTTTCCATAGTTATCTGGACAATTCTGAGTATCCATTGTACAAGGATCCACATCAGCTGAAAGAGCAATACATTCCACTGTAGACAAGTCACACTGCACCTGATTTTACATTCTACTGTAGACAAGTGATACTGCACCTGATTTTACATTCCACTATGTACAAGTGATACTGCACCTGTCTCTACATTCTACTGTAGACAAGTGATACTGCACCTGTCTTTACATTCCACTGTAGACAAGTCGCACTGCACCTGTTTTTACATTCTACTATGGACAAGTCACACTGCACCTGTCTCTACATTCTACTGTAGACAAGTGATACTGCACCAGTCTTTACATTCCACTGTAGACAAGTCGCACTGCACCTGTTTTTACATTCCTCTATCGTCAAGTCATAATTAACCCTTTTGCACCGGGCATTAAGGCATCATTTTCTAAGAATTACAAAATCATAGTTTATGTGTAATAACATTGTAAATAATTGATCAACAAGGATGATTTTTTTCTCAAAATGTCGGTATAACATTATACTTACGATTTTGAAATACCCATAAAATAATTTTATCACGTGATAATACAGTGAAATCATTACAGTTGGTCTGAAAAGACCCGTCCCCAGGCGGTATATAATGACACCCTACCCAGCCTTACAGACGTTGCCTTGTCAGAGGTGCCCGGCTTGAAAGGGTTAATAGAGAATGCTCAGCAAAATGGAACCATACAATGCAGACATGGTGATGGTGTTCCGGTACCGAATCTCAGCAGGATTTGTCTCAGTCAAACACCCTGTGAGGTACATGAATCTCAGCAGGATTTGTCAAAGTCAAACACCCTGTGAGGTGCATGAATCTCAGCAGGATTTGTCTCAGACAAACACCCTGTGAGGTACATGAATCTCGGCAAGATTTGTCTCAGACAATCACCCTGTGAGGTACGTGAATCTCAGTAGGATTTGTCTCAGTCAAACACCTTGTGAGGTACGTAAATCTCAGCAGGATTTGTCTCAGACAAACACCCTGTGAGGTACATGAAACTTAGCAGGATTTGTCTCAGACAAACACCCTGTGAGGTACATGAATCTCAGCAGGATTTGTCTCAGACAAACGCCCTGTGAGTTACAGGAATCTCAGCAGGATTTGTCTCAGACAAACACCCTGTGAGGTACATGAATCTTAGCCGGATTTGTCTCAGTCAAACACCCTGTGAGGTCTGTGAATCCCATCATGTGAATCATACTTCATAAATGAGATAGTTGATACCCGCTGTCATATAGCTACCTTATAGTAGAATATTCCGAGAAGTACCTTGCCTCATATTGTATAAGAAATTATTACATTAACACCTTGATTATGTGTATCATTATAACAATGGATCTAAGGATATATCTTGCCAATTATATTCATATCGCTGCACATGTATTTTGTTCCAATATCTTGTATGGAAAACCGATGTTACATCGAATACAAATGTCGAAATTTAAGAGAAAAATAAAAAAGCTGTTGTCTTGAGATATGTGTGATAGCATCAGGTGATAACTATTCTGCTACATGAACTTCCAGAATAAATTTCTTTTTTTTTTTATTTTATTTTTTTTTTTTTTTTTTATTTTTTTATTTTTTTTTTTACGTAGCATCGCTAGGGGAGAAGGACGTCGCCTCGTCTCACATTGAACTTCCAGAATAAAGATGAAAAGAATGCAAATTTATTCTTACGGGGGCATGAACTGGAGACCTCAATGTAGAATCCCCTCTTGAAGTATTCAGGGTCCGTTCTGAGGGAAATGACTGCCGATGTGCTCGGAACATACACGGTGACTTTATTCAACGAAGTGGAACAAAACCTGCAGGTACAAAATAAAAATGATATCAGAAGAAAAAAAAATTCCAATGCTGTTACCCGACTGGGGAGAGCAAACGAGAAGTTTTTCACAAATGATATCAGAAGATAGATATTTTTTTCTTTTTTTTTTTGTAGCAAGCACTTATTTCCATGATATTTTTCTTACATTATACCATGCACAATGTTAAGAAATAAGCATCGCGAGATCTGGTGGTAAATTCGATCATTAGAACTAATTGTAAATGTTTCATATTGAATGAATATCCATGAAACTTGTTTCGAAGTAAAAGATGATTTGACCTCACCATGGTTGGGACTTTTTTTCAGGAATAATCTCCGGGTAGCTGTTTCCTGGGACCTGTTTCACTAGTTTCGTGACATGTCTGTGACACCATACAGACATTGGGGTTGTCTAGTTTTGGGACAACACAAGGAGCTGCTCTTACAAATCTACACATCATGGACCTGTTTCACTAGTTTTGTGACAAAAGTGTTAGACAGACATGAAAAGCGGCACCAACAGTGGAAGCAAGAACGGACAAAACGAAGTTTAATGTTTAGTTCTTATGAAACTGGACACACTATCTAGACGCCATCTAGACATGTCACAATACTAGTGAAACAGGTCCCAGGTGCTCTATGCATTTCCTATGGAGACTACGTATTTGGTGGGTAATAAGTGTGTATAAGTATAAGCAATTGCGATGATTGGACTTAACTTACTTTGACCTGTTACCTCCAATGTAGGAGATGGTAACATTGTCATATTTGCAGTCAAAGGCCTCCAAGACAAAGTCTAAGAACTTGAGTTTTATGACACAATCTGCATCTGTCCTCACAACCCACGAACAAGTGGACTCCGGGTAGAGTCCTGGGTAATTTGGTGTCTTGATGCTTCCACTCCGCACTATATTTGTATCTCCACATTGCGGGCATACTACAGGAACTGAAAGCATGAACAATACACAAATATATATGAGAATTGTCTAAGCGGCATAAACCATCATTATATATATATATATATATGTATATATTATATATATTTTTGCAATCATTTTTTATCTTTCTTTTGTTTATATCATTCGTTCCAGTTTTTGGTCCTTATACAATCTTCAATCTTTTCAACATTTAAAAAAACACAGTCAATAATTACAAACAACAATTGGTAATGATGTGGTCATACCATTGCCCCTATTTTGGTTTTGGTTTCTTCTTTTCACCTTCAAATCAGTTGCCACCGTTGCATTCCGACCTACTAACATTAATCTAACATTAATCTATTGTATCAGTGTTATCTTATAAACATCATGTAATACAGCTGCTTTTTTTTGTTGGTTTTGGGGTTGTATTTTTTTTTATCTTTGTTTTTTTTTGGCAAAAATTGTATGCAGCTTAACAAATGTACAAGGTACATTTTCTTTGCGTTCATCTTTCCAGAATTATGACTGTACAACATTTTCAGTTTGACAAGTGTGCTCTCTCAATCATGTTTTTGCTCTCTTTTTTCTATTTTTTTTTAATTTTTGATAATGCCCTATATGGGCAAAAAAGATTGATCTAACTAAGACCTGACTGACTCTTCTATCATTTATTCTCTCATGGCTGCCACTCTCATATCTCTGGCATGTCAGCCTTTAACCCTTTAATTACGCTATGATGCCTTGAGGCATTCCCGGGTGTAGTACGCTATGATGCCTTGAGGCATCATTTCCAAAATTTAAGTAATTCTTATTTTCTTATGAAATAGTGCAAATATTCTGATAATATTTCTCAAGCCTATGTAAAACTATATCATAGTTAATATCATAACTGTACTATAACATCCTAATAGTTTTGGATTTCCATATAAGTGTGATATAATGACGACACTGGATTTTGTGAAAAGTGCCAGTGTACTACAGGGATGAAAATGGTACTGCAGTGGCGTATTTCAGGGTGTTTATTTTGTACTATACAGCGTAGTGAAAGGGTTAAGGAGTTCAGATAAGCCAGCGACCAAAGAAAAAATAAGAGTCCATACATAAGGAAAGCAACTGGATTACCATCTATGAATTAATTCTTACATCGTTGCTAACCAGAATCAGTGTAGTTGTTGCTTGCAGTATGGTATCCAGTAAGAAGGTTCAAATACCAGAATATCAGAGCCAATACGGGTAATGTTGCATTCAGCTGTTAATTTACGTAGCATCATTAGTTTAGTGACCCTCAGGGGTGTACCTTCGATCATTTAAGTTGATCATCTGGATCCTTTGGGTTGTTCTTAGGAAGACCTCGTCTCTTATTGATTGATAAACCATAATTATAAGGTTTTCAACTCCCAAGTTAATCCCCTCTTTATCATTGTGGCACTGCACGAAAACCAACATTTTATTCATATATATACGCCATCGCGGAAGTGCATGTATTGGCTGAATATTGACTTGTTTTCATATATGTATATCACTACTGCGCATCCGTGAAATAAAAAGTAGAGACCTAGCTTGGGTAAATAAAATTGTTTTAATAGAATGATTTTATAGTTGTTAAAATATACATGGTATTGATAATATGTGATAAATATGTGATAAATACAAAGGTAAATATAAAATGATGTGGGATGGAGGGTGGGGAAAAATAAATGGTGTGTAATGTAGTTATGGAAAATGGCGACTACTAAGAAGAAAGGAAGTGACGTATGGGTAAGTGTGTGGGTGAGGTAGAAGTTCAAGTGTTTGTGTTTGAGAGAATTTAACACCAGATGGCTGCAGTGAGCCTGCCTAAGACCACAAGGGGCTGGTGTGAAACCATATATGCCCAGGCCTTATATATGGACGCGTCTTGGCTGTATTTCACACCCGGCGTATATGAGTGGAAATATCCCCCCACTGCCTCCCGCCCGTTTGTGTGGGTAGAAGTACAGGTGTCCTCAGTAGGAAGCCTTCCCACCGCCCCCCTCCCCCACCTTCCCCCACCCGCTCTCAGTGAGGCCCTCTTCACTGGATACTTATATCCGCCTACAGATGAGGTGTATACAACACGGGGAATTGGACGACCTTGTATACGCAAAATATCTACTTATATATGCTGGGCACATTCATATGTAAAATGATGGTGTTCGTGCAGAGTGGGTTTATAAATGAATGAATATATAACGAGGAGAAGTGATTTCTACCCTTTGGCATTCACTGGACAAACACGGTCGACTCCAGCTTCATGCCTATAGAAACACACAGCAATCACACCTAAAGTGTGAACGTTGGGTGTGCTTGCAGGAGTGTTGTTTTTTTGACAGATTCGACCACTGGAACAATCTAGGGCATTGTAGTAACGAGTCTTCAACCTGTTTCACTAGTTTCGTGACAAAAGTGTTAGACAGACATGACCAGCAGCACCAACAGTGCAGGCAAGAACGGACAAAACGAAGTCAGGTTTCATAACGCATGTCACATCTATTGTCTCATGTTGTGCCACAATGTTGGTGTTGGGATCAGTGATACTACAGTGCCACTTGTGCCAGCACTACTTGTGTTGTTACGAAACTAGTCAACCCCAATCTGTCTGTGTCACAGACACCATCTAGACATGTCACGAGACTAGTGAAACAGGTCCCTGGGCTGTCTAAACTTCATAGTCGAGAATTGTTTTGCTTTTCACTTGGAAAAGGATAAGCATGTGATAGATAGGCCTGCTTGTGTTCTAAATTCTATTCATTTTTGCAAATAACTCTAGATAATATAAGTTTCATTTATAATGCCCCAGTCACACTGGCGTAAAAAACGGCGTTTTTCCGTGTACGCACGTCTACGTTCTTCTACGCATTTTGGAATCTTAAAATACGCCGCAAAACGCTGCAATACGTGGACATACGTAAAGGAAAGTCGGAATGCGCCGAAAAACGCCACAATGCGTACAGAAGCGTAGATAAGCGTTGATGAACGTTGATGAACGTTGAGAAGTGTCCTGAAACGTTAAAGCAAAGCAAACAAATACGTTCCAAATCCGTAGCTAATACATGGTCACCACCAATTCATATACGTAGAAGAAACGCCAAAATTTATGCCAGTGTGACTGGAGCATTAGCAAATTTATAGAAAATGATAAAAAAAAAGGCATCTGACAGTGTTAACTTCTATGGGAAGGCCATCTGAAAAAGGTAAGTGCTTAACTATTAGTGTCTATGGGAAACTGCAATATTTTGACTTTGTTGCTAAATGACACTGATGTTCTATTGTTATCTTCAAATAATTCTGGATTATGATAGTTGGGAACATGTACAAATGAGAAATGCGAAAAAAACTATGTCACCATGCTAACTTAAATGG
Source organism: Alentia gelatinosa (assembly GCA_950022655.1). Taxonomy (NCBI): domain Eukaryota; kingdom Metazoa; phylum Annelida; class Polychaeta; order Phyllodocida; family Polynoidae; genus Alentia; species Alentia gelatinosa. The sequence continues at coordinate 52,890,729 of OX465590.1, read as the reverse complement.
GAAGGCCATCTGAAAAAGGTAAGTTTTTATATTTAACTATTGTTGTCAATGGGAACTGCAATATTTTCAGTTCGTGGCTTGATGACACTGATGTCCTACTCGTATCTTAAAACAATTCTTGATTATGATAGTTGGGAACATATGCAAATGAAAATGGCCATAATTCACGTATGTTGATGTCATATGATTCTTCGAATTCCGAAGGGCCCTCCATAAAGTGGTGGCAATCAGACGATTCCTTAGGAATACTACCTGTCTCCCAGGTTCCAGCTAACCAGTCGCTGTTAAAAATAGCACCGAAACCCGACATTGATGAATCAGTCGCAATTTGGATTTCTTCCGTTACAAAAATTGCGGAAATACCATTAAAGGTTTGACAAAGGTTTTTCCACCATAATAGGTTGTCTCGGACCCATTGGGGGAATTTGAAATAACCCTTATTGTTTTGTACAGTGCGACCGTAATTAATCAATCTGCGGGAGAAGGTGCGGCCGCCTCTGACGACGACACTACAGTGAGCGAGAACTCCACATAAGACTTGATCTTCTTTATAAGAAATCCTTTCTTTTGAAAGATACTCTAAAACGATTTTGTTTAGTTTTGACAATTTTGTAGGAGGGATAGACAAAGTCATAGATACACTATCAAGTTCAACACCAAGAAAAACAACTTTTTGACTAGGTGTGATTAGTTTTTTCCATGCAATCCCGAATCCTAATGATCTTAATAATTTGATTAGGGCATTCAATGATTCTGTACATGATTCAACATCTTCACCCACTACGATAAAGTCGTCCAGGTAACCAAAGACAAGTTCATAACCAATTTTGTACATACAACGAATAATAAAATCTGTAATGCTAGAAAAAATGAAAGGGGCGCATTTCAACCCGAAAACCAAAGAATTTGATTCCAAGAACAATTGTTTTCCTTCCAATTTCCAACGGAAACCTTGGAATTTCCAATGGGCCGGCAAAACCGGGATCGATCGATACGCATCTTTGATATCAACTATACCAAAAAACATCCTTTGGTCATAACCTCCGTGACACGATCTAACTTCAAATAAGTAAATTTATCACAAACATCGAACATAAAATTGTTAATACTGCGACTAATAGGTCGTTTGCAGTCCGTGATAGGGCGTAATAGCCCGGTGCTCTTTATAATGGCACCGATAGCGTGAATACAAGCCGGAACCTGCTCGAATATAGATACATGATTCAACATCTTCACCCACTACGATAAAGTCGTCCAGGTAACCAACCATTTTGGAATCTTAAAATACGCCGCAAAACGCTGCAATACGCGGACATCCGTAAAGGAAAGTCGGAATGCGCCGAAAAACGCCACAATGCGTAGAGAAGCGTAGATAAGCGTTGATGAACGTTCATGAACGTTGAGAAGCGTACTAAAGCGTTAAAGCAAAGCAAACAAATACGTTCCAAATCCGTAGCTAATACGTGGTCACCACCAATTCAAATACGTAGAAGAAACGCCAAAATTTACGCCAGTGTGACTGGAGCATTAGCAAATTTATAGAAAATGCTAAAAAAAAAAGAGGCATCTGACAGTGCTAACTTCTATGGGAAGGCCATCTGAAAAAGGTAAGTGCTTAACTATTAGTGTCTATGGGAAACTGCAATATTTTGACTTTGTTGCTAAATGACACTGATGTTCTATTGTTATCTTCAAATAATTCTGGATTATGATAGTTGGGAACATGTTCAAATGAAAAAAAACTATGTCACCCTGCTAACTTCAATAGGAAGGGCATTTGAAAAAGGTAAGTTCTTAACTATTGGTGTCTGTGGGAAACTGCAATATTTTCAGTTCGTGGCTTGATGACACTGAGGTCCTACTAGTATCTTAAAACAATTCTTGATTATGATAGTTGGGAACATATACAAATGAAAATTGCAAATGAAATACTATGTCACCACGCTTGCTTTTTTGTAATGTTACCGTAAAACCTCTCTTATTGTTTTGCAAATAACTCTGGATAATATTAATTTCATATAAAAGCAAATAGAAAATTCTAAAAAAAGGCATGTCACGATGCTAACTTCTATGGGAAGGCCTTCTGAGAAAGGCAAGTGCTTAACTATTGGTGTCCATGGCAAACTGCAATATACCAGTCTCAGCCTACACGTATAGGCCACGGCTTATGTATACAGGGATTTACGTTACGGGAAAATATGAAGAACAAATATGACTCTATCTTAGGTATTTCTGCAGCATATAAAAATCTTATGGAAGATTAAGACATATTACCTTGAGAAGCAACAAAAAAAAGGAGGACTTGGATCGAGAACAGCGACATTGTGTGTTAGATAAGTAGTCCCAGCACTGCGCCAGTGACATGTGGAGTCAAGCGGAAGGTAGAGACGACAAATAGCGTAAGGGAATCAATGTTTAACTCTCCATTGTGTAGATCTATAGGGGGAATACAACGGCTCATAATTACCAATTCTGTACATAACGTATGTATGGGGACCAGAAAGGAAAACATGCATCATGTTTATCATGTTGAAATTTGGAATACAGAATAATAAAGTTTTCATCAGTGTTGAATAGTACAACTCCCAGATCGGAAAAAGAATCGTTGGCCGTGGGGGTGAGAGTGTCGAATGTAACCACTAGACCACCAGGGACCTGTTTCACTAGTTTCTAGATGGCGTCTGTGACACCATACAGATTGGGGTTGATTAGTTTCGTGACAACACAAGTAGCGCTGGCACAAGTGGCGCTGTAGTGTTACTGTTTGCAACACCGACATTGTGACACAACATGCAACAATAAATGTGACATGCGTTATGAAACGTAACTTCGTTTGTCCATTCTTGCTTGCACTGTTGGTGCCGCTTTTCATGTCCGTCTAATGCTTTCGTCACAAAACTAGTGAAACAGGGCCCTGTTGAATAAAAAATTGTCGTCCGTGAGGCTGGACGATAAGACATAGTGAAGGATGGACGAGAAATAAACGATAATTTATTTTCAGTGTAGCATAAAACTGGTCGTCCATGTGAGCACTGTCGTCCGTGATAATATCGTTCAATTATCGTAGAATGATCGTATAATTGACCTATATCCAAGGGGACTCTAAACATGTATAATTCTGTGGGCAAAGAGGTTAGGCGTTGGTCTCTCAAACTGAAGGTTGAGAGTTCTAACCCCATCAAAGTCAAACTTTTTTTTTCAGTAATTTTCAAACATTTCACAAAAAAATGATTCAATCGTTAATAAATGTTGAAATTTGGTAAAAATGTATCAAATATGAATAGAAATCTCTGTTGAAAATATCTTTTAATTTGGAATGGATTTAGTGCATGAAAAACGAGTTTGACATCGGCTACAACGCCGAAAACGTGGTCGTCCGCGAGGAGACTTGAACGATAAATAAACAATATTTTCAAAATGAATGATTTTTTATTCAACACCACTCACGATCGTTCATTTTATCCTTTCGTCCAATGCTCTTCCACCTCCATGACAATTTTTTATACTACAATTTGCTACCGACGAGACTTGTAAGATACTTATTTTATCGTTCATTTTTTTATTCAACGGGGCCCAGGACCCTGGAATCCATCTCAACATATCAAATTTGTCCCACTCCTCTCATATCGAGGATGAACACTGCTTTCTGAGAGGATGTGAAGACTGCATCTTTTATGACTTACTGCGGCGCTAGCTGATGAATGCAGCAATTACTACAATCCCGCTATCAATATTTACAAAAACAACATAGAACGGCCCTAATTTGAATAATAGAGGTGGCATTCTTTCCAACAATTGCAGCTCAGCCCGCATGAATAAGCCACAAACAATACGAAGCGTTGCATGCTTTGTAGTGTATTGTTTGGTAGCCATTGTCATTAGAGACAAATGATTCAGGCTTATGATCGTCAGAAGTTTGGTGTTTTTTGGGGTTTTTTTTATACTGGAGTAACTCCTAGGGACACATGTCCCTGTCTTCCGTAGGCTCTAGTGGCCAGAGTGGGTTTTCGGGACGTGATTTCAGTGTACTCCTGGACAGTATTTAGCCAGGGCTTAACATAGGATCAAGGATATACAATAAATATCAGGCAAGGCTCAAAGCCAGAACAGAACAAACAATATGATATATACCAATGAAAAGGTGAAAAGAAATTTTATCGTCATGCCAGCTTTCATATTCTTCTCATGTAAGTGGAGCAAGGATGTTGGGACATTACAATTTAGGACACTTATTTAACTATCTAATATTTAATTGTTATAATTACGTCTCTGGGTAATAAGGACTTTCTTTGTGAAGGATTTGAATTCCTTACATGTCGGCAAGAGTCTCATTTTCGGGGTCAGCTCATTCCATAAAATGGATGATTTGTATTTTGTGCTTCTCCTATAGGTTTCCAGTCTAAAAGGATCAATATTTAATACAGGCGCAATTCCCATTCTGGTATTTCTTCTTGGCTCAGCTACATATTTCGGATCAGAAAGGGGACGATCATACAGGTTACAATAATAAGGAAAGTATAAATAGACAATAATCGATGGTCTTCTGGACAGGCGGCTGGACACCCTCTGTACCTACCTATTTACCTACTGTCCCCCCCTACACCACACAGCCCTACCCTTACCATCTGTCCCCCCCCTCTACACCGCACAGCTCTACCCTTACTGTGTGCCCCCCTACACCACACAGCCCTACCCTTACCCTCTGTCCCCCCCTACACCCACAGCCCTACCCTTACCCTCTGTCCCCCCCTACACCACACAGCCCTACCCTTACCCTCTGTCCCCCCCCCTACACCGCACAGCCCTACCCTTACCCTCTGTCCCTCCCTACACCACACAGCCCTACCCTTACCCTCTGTCCCCCCCTACACCACACAGCCCTACCCTTACCCTCTGTCCCCTTCTACACCACACAGCCCTACCCTTACCCTCTCTCTGCCCAAAAACCACACAGCCCTACCCTTACCCTCTGTCCCCCCCTACACCACACAGCCCTACCCTTACCCTCTGTCCCCTTCTACACCACACAGCCCTACCCTTACCCTCTCTCTGCCCAAAAACCACACAGCCCTACCCTTACCCTCTGTCCCCCCTACACCACACAGCCCTACCCTTACCCTCTGTCCCCCCTACACCACACAGCCCTACCCTTACCCTCTGTACCCCCCCTACACCACACAGCCCTACCCTTACCCTCTGTCCCCTCCTACACCACACGGCCCTACTCTTACCCTCTGCCCCCCCCCACACCACACAGCCCTACTCTTACCCTCTGTCCTTCCTATAAACCACACAGCCCTACCCTTACCCTCTACCCCCCCGACACCACACAGCCCTACCCTTACCCTCTGTCCTCCCCTACACCACACAGCCCTACCCTTACCCTCTGTCCCCTCCCTTACACCACACAGCCCTACCCTTACCCCCTGTCCCTCCCTACACCACACAGCCCTACCCTTACCCTCTGTCCCCCCTACACCACACAGCCCCACCCTTACCCTCTGTCCCCCCCTACACCACACAGCCCTACCCTTACCCTCTGTCCCCCCTACACCACACAGCCCTACCCTTACCCTCTGTCCTCCCTACACCACACAGCCCTACCCATACCCTCTGTCCCTCCCTACACCACACAGCCCTACCCTTACCCTCTGTCCCTCCCTACACCACACAGCCCTACCCTTACTCTCTGTCCTCTTTACACCACACAGCCCTACCCTTACCCTCTGTCCCCCCCTACACCACACAGCCCTACCCTTACCCTCTGTCCCCCCCTACACCACATAGCCTTACCCTTACCCTCTGTCCCTCCCTACACCACACAGCCCTACCCTTACCCTCTGTCCCTCCCCACACCACACAGCCCTACCCATACCCTCTGTACCCCCCTTGCACCACACAGCCCTACCCTTACCCTCTGTCCCCCCCTACACCGCACAGCCCTACCCATACCCTCTGACCCCCCTACACTATACAGCCCTACCCTTACCCTCTGTCCCCCCTACACCACACAGCCCTACCCTTACCCTCTGTCCCCCCCTACACCACACAGCCCTACCCATAACCTCTGTACCCCCCCTACATCACACAACCCTACCCTTACCCTCTGTCCCCCCTACACCTCACAGCCCTACCCTTACCCTCTGTTCCCCCTACACCACAAAGCCCTACCCTTACCCTCTGCCCCCCCCCCTACACCACACAACCCTACCCTTACCCTCTGTCCCCCCTACACCACACAGCCCTATCCTTACCCTCAGTCCCGCGTACACCACGCAGCCCTATCCTTACCCTCTGTCCCCTCCCCTACACCACACAGCCCTACCCTTACCCTCGGTCCCGCCTACACCACACAGCCCTACCCTTACCCTCGGTCCCCCCTACACCACACAGCCCTACCCTTACCCTTTGTCCCCTCCCCTACACCACACAGCCCTACCCTTACTCTGTCCCCTCCCTACACCACACAGCCCTACCCTTACCCTCTGTCCCCTCCCTTACACCACACAGCCCTACCCTTACCCTCTGCCCCCCCCTACACCACACAGCCCTACCCTTACCCTCTGTCCCTCCCTACACCTCCCCTACACAATACAGCCTACCCTTACCCTCTGTCCCCCCTACACCACACAGCCCTACCCTTACCCTATGTCCCAGCCCCTTCACCACACAGCCATACCCTTACCCTCTGTCCCCCCCTACACCTGATAGCCTTACCCTTACCCTCTGTCCCTCCCCACACCACACAGCCTCCCTTACCCTCTGTCCCCCCCTACACAACACAGCCCTACCCTTACCCTCAGTCCCGCCTACACCACACAGCCCTACCCTTACCCTCTGTACCCCCTACACCACACAGCCCTACCCTTACCCTCTGTCCCCCCTACACCACACAGCCCTACCCTTACCCTCTGTCCCCCCTACACCACACAGCCCTACCCTTACCCTTTGTCCCCTCCCCTACACCACACAGCCCTACCCTTACTCTGTCCCCTCCCTACACCACACAGCCCTACCCTTACCCTCTGTCCCCCCTACACCACACAGCCCTACCCTTACCCTCTGCCCCCCCTACACCACACAGCCCTACCCTTACCCTCTGTCCCTCCCTACACCACACAGCCCTACCCTTACCCTCTGTCCCTCCCTACACCACACAGCCCTACCCTTACCCTCTGCCCCCTACACCACACAGCCCTACCCTTTCCCTCTGTCCCCTCCCCTACACCACACAGCCCTACCCTTACCCTCTGTCCCTCCCTACACCACACAGCCCTACCCTTACCCTCTGCCCCCTACACCACACAGCCCTACCCTTTCCCTCTGTCCCCTCCCCTACACCACACAGCCCTACCCTTACCCTCTGTCCCTCCCTACACCACACAGCCCTACCCTTACCTTCTGTCCCCCCCTACACCAAACAGTCATACCCTTACCCTCTGTCCTCCCTACACCACACAGCCCTACCCTTACTCTCTGTCCTCCCTACACCACAAAGCCCTACCCTTACCCTCTGTCCCCCCCTACACCACACAGCCCTACCCTTACCCTCTGTGCCCTCCCCTACACCACACAGCCCTACCCTTACCCTCTGTCCCTCCCTACACCACACAGCCCTACCCTTACCCTCTGTCCCCCCCTACACCACACAGCCCTACCCTTACCCTCTGTCCCCCCCTACACCACACAGTCCTACCCTTACTCTCTGTCCTCCCTACACCACAAAGCCCTACCCTTACCCTCTGTCCCCCCTACACCACACAGCCCTACCCTTACCCTCTGTCCCCCCCTACACCACACAGCCCTACCCATACCCTCTGACCCCCCTACACCATACAGCCCTACCCTTACCCTCTGTCCCGCCCTACACCACAAAGCCCTACCCTTACCCTCTGTCCCCCCTACACCACACAGCCCTACCCTTACCCTTTTGTCCCCCCCTACACCACACAGTACTACCTTTACTCTCTGTCCTCCCTACACCACACAGCCCTACCCTTACCCTCTGTCCCCCCCCTCACCACACAGCCCTACCCTTACCCTCTGTTCCCCCTACACCACACAGTCCTACCCTTACCCTCTGTCCCTCCCTACACCACACAGTCCTACCCTTACCCTCTGTCCTCCCTACACCACACAGCCCTACCCTTACTCTCTGTCCTCCCTACACCACAAAGCCCTACCCTTACCCTCTGTCCCCCCCTACACCACACAGCCCTACCCTTACCCTCTGTGCCCTCCCCTACACCACACAGCCCTACCCTTACCCTCTGTCCCTCCCTACACCACACAGCCCTACCCTTACCCTCTGTCCCCCCCTACACCACACAGCCCTACCCTTACCCTCTGTCCCCCCCTACACCACACAGTCCTACCCTTACTCTCTGTCCTCCCTACACCACAAAGCCCTACCCTTACCCTCTGTCCCCCCTACACCACACAGCCCTACCCTTACCCTCTGTCCCCCCCTACACCACACAGCCCTACCCATACCCTCTGACCCCCCTACACCATACAGCCCTACCCTTACCCTCTGTCCCGCCCTACACCACAAAGCCCTACCCTTACCCTCTGTCCCCCCTACACCACACAGCCCTACCCTTACCCTTTTGTCCCCCCCTACACCACACAGTACTACCTTTACTCTCTGTCCTCCCTACACCACACAGCCCTACCCTTACCCTCTGTCCCCCCCTCACCACACAGCCCTACCCTTACCCTCTGTTCCCCCTACACCACACAGTCCTACCCTTACCCTCTGTCCCTCCCTACACCACACAGTCCTACCCTTACCCTCTGTCCCCCCCTACACCACACAGCCCTACCCTGACCCTCTGTTCCCCCCCTACACCACACAGTCCTACCCTTACCCTCTGTCCCCCCTTGACCACACAGCCCTACCCTTACCCTCTGTTCCCCCTACACAACAACGGTCCTACCCTTACTCTCTGTCCTCCCTACACCACAAAGCCCTACCCTTACCCTCTGTCCCCCACTACACCAGACGGCCCTACCCTTACCCTCTGTCCCCCCTACACCACACAGCCCTACCCTTACCCTCTGTCCCCCCTACACCACACAGCCCTACCCTTACCCTCTGTCCCCCCCCTACACCACACAGCCCTACCCTTACCCTCTGTCCCCCCTACACCACACAGCCCTACCCTTACCCTCTGTCCCCCCTTCACCACACAGCCCTACCGTCCTACTGTCCCCCCCTACACCATACAGCCCTGCCCTTATCCTCTACCCCCCCTACACCACACAGCCCCACCCTTATACTCTGTCCCCCTACACCACACAGCCCTACCCTTACCCTCTGCCCCCCCCCTACACCACACAGCCCTACCCTTACCCTCTGCCCCCCCTACACCACACAGCCCTACCATTACCCTCTGTCCCCCCTACACCATACAGCCCTACCCTTACCCTCTGTCCCCCCCTACACCACACAGCCCTACCCTTACCCTCTGTCCCCCCCTACACCAAACAGCCCTACCCTTACCCTCTGTCCCCCCTACACCACACAGCCCTACCGTCCTACTGTCCCCCCCCTACACCATACAGCCCTGCCCTTATCCTCTGCCCCCCCCTACACCACACAGCCCTACCCTTACCCTCTGTCACCCCTACACCACACAGCCCTACCATTACCCTCTGTCCCCCCTACACCACACAGCCCTACCCTTACCCTCTGCCCCCCCCTACACCACAAAGCCCTACCCTTACCCTCTGTCCCCCCCTAAACCACACAGCCCTACCCTTACCCTCTATCCCCCCTACACCACACAGCCCTACCGTCCTACTGTCCCCCCCTACACCATACAGCCGTGCCCTTATCCTCTACCCCCCCTACACCACACAGCCCCACCCTTATACTCTGTCCCCCTACACCACACAGCCCTACCCTTACCCTCTGCCCCCCCCCTACACCACACAGCCCTACCCTTACCCTCTGTCCCCCCTACACCATACAGCCCTACCATTACCCTCTGTCCCCCCTACATGACACAGCCCTACCCTTACCCTCTGACCCCCATACACCACACAACCCTACACTCACCCTCTGTCCCCCCCTACACCACACAGCCCTACACTTACCCTCTGTCCTCCCTACACCACACAGCCCTACCCTTACCCTCTGTCCCTCCCTACACCACACAGCCCTATACTTACCCTCTGCCCCCCCCCGACACCACACAGCCCTACACTTACCATCTGTCCCCCCTACACCACACAGCCCTACCCTTACCCTCTGTCCCCCCCTACACCACACAGCCCTACCCTTACCCTCTGTCCCCCTCCTCTACACCACACAGCCCTACCCTTACCCTCTGTCCCCCCTACACCACACAGCCCTACCATTACCCTCTGTCCCCCCTACACCACACAGCCCTACCCTTACCCTCTGTCCCCCCTACACCACACAGCCCTACCCTTACCCTCTGCCCCCCCCCCCTACACCACACAGCCTTACCCTTACCCTCTGACCCCCCTACACCACACAGCCCTACCCTTACCCTATGTACCCCCCTACACCACACAGCCCTACCCTTACCCTCTGTCCCCCTACACCACACAGCCCTACCCTTACCCTCTGTCCTCCCTACACCACACAGTCCTACCCTTTCCCTCTGTCCCCCTACACCATACAGCCCTACCCTTACCCTCTGACCCCCCTACACCATACAACCCTACCCTTACCCTCTGTCCCCCCTACGCCACACAGCCCAACCCTTACCCTCTGTCCCCCTACACCACACAGCCCTACCCTTACCCTCTGTCCTCCCTACACCACACAGTCCTACCCTTTCCCTCTGTCCCCCTACACCATACAGCCCTACCCTTACCGTCTGACCCCCCTACACCATACAGCCCTACCCTTACCCTCTGTCCCCCCTACACCACACAGCCCTACCATTACCCTCTGTCCCCCCTACACCATACAGCCCTACCCTTACCCTCTGTCCCCCCCTACACCATACAGCCCTACCCTTACCCTCTGTCCCCCCTACACCACACAGCCCTACCATTACCCTCTGTCCCCCCTACACCATACAGCCCTACCCTTACCCTCTGTCCCCCCCTACACCACACAGCCCTACCCTTACCCTCTGTCCCCCCCTACACCAAACAGCCCTACCCTTACCCTCTGTCCCCCCTACACCACACAGCCCTACCGTCCTACTGTCCCCCCCCCTACACCATACAGCCCTGCCCTTATCCTCTGCCCCCCCCTACACCACACAGCCCTACCCTTACCCTCTGTCACCCCTACACCACACAGCCCTACCATTACCCTCTGTCCCCCCCTACACCACACAGCCCTACCCTTACCCTACCCCCCCCCTACACCACACAGCCCTACTCTTACCCTCTGTCCCCCCTACACCACACAGCCCTACCCTTACCCTCTGCCCCCCCCTACACCACAAAGCCCTACCCTTACCCTCTGTCCCCCCCCTAAACCACACAGCCCTACCCTTACCCTCTGTCCCCCCTACACCACACAGCCCTACCGTCCTACTGTCCCCCCCCCTACACCATACAGCCCTGCCCTTATCCTCTGCCCCCCCCTACACCACACAGCCCCACCCTTATACTCTGTCCCCCTACACCACACAGCCCTACCCTTACCCTCTGCCCCCCCCTACACCACACAGCCCTACCCTTACCCTCTGTCCCCCCTACACCACACAGCCCTACCATTACCCTCTGTCCCCCCTACATGACACAGCCCTACCCTTACCCTCTGACCCCCATACACCACACAACCCTACACTCACCCTCTGCCCCCCCCTACACCACACAGCCCTACACTTACCATCTGTCCCCCCTACACCACACAGCCCTACCCTTACCCTCTGTCCTCCCTACACCACACAGCCCTACCCTTACCATCTGTCCCCCCCTACACCACACAGCCCTACCCTTACCCTCTGTCCCCCTCCTCTACACCACACAGCCCTACCCTTACCCTCTGTCCCCCCTACACCACACAGCCCTACCATTACCCTCTGTCCCCCCTACACCACACAGCCCTACCCTTACCCTCTGTCCCCCCTACACCACACAGCCCTACCCTTACCCTCTGTCCCCCCTAACAACACAGCCCTACCCTTAGTCTGTCCCCCCCATCACCACACAGCCCTACCCGTACCCTCTGTCTCCCCTACACCACCCAGTCTTGCCCTAACCCTCTGCCCCCCCCCTACACCACAAAGCCCTACCCTTACCCTCTGTCCCCCCCTACACCACACAGCCCTACCCTTTCCCTCTGTCCCCTCCCCTACGCCACACAGCCCTACCCGTACCCTCTGTCTCCCCTACACCACACAGCACTACCTTTACCCTCTGCCCCCCCCCTACACCACACAGCCTTACCCTTACCCTCTGACCCCCCTACACCACACAGCCCTACCCTTACCCTATGTACCCCCCTACACCACACAGCCCTACCCTTACCCTCTGTCCCCCTACACCACACAGCCCTACCCTTACCCTCTGTCCTCCCTACACCACGCAGTCCTACCCTTTCCCTCTGTCCCCCCTACACCACACAGCCGTACGCTTACCCTCTGTCCCCCCTACACCACACAGCCCTACCCTTACCCTCTGTCCCCCCTACACCACACAGCCCTACCCTTACCCTCTGTCCTCCCTACACCACACAGCCCTACCCTTACCCTCTGACCCCCCTACACTACACAGCCCTACCCTTACCCTCTGACCCCCATACACCACACAACCCTACACTCACCCTCTGTCCCCCCCTACACCACACAGCCCTACACTTACCCTCTGTCCCCCCCTACACCACACAGCCCTACGCTTACCCTCTGTCCTCCCTACACCGCACAGCCCTGCCCTTACCCTCTGTCCCCCCTACATCATACAGCCCTACCCTTACCCTCTGTCCTCCCCTACACCACACAGCCCTACCCTTACCCTCTGTCCCCCCCAGACACCACACAGCCCTACCCTTACCCTCTGTCGCCCCTGCACCAGACAGCCCTACCTTTACCCTCTGTACCCCCTTACACCACACAGCCCTACCCTTACCCTCTGTCTTCCCCCCGACACCACACAGCCCTACCCTTACCCTCTGTACCCCCCTACACCACACAGCCCTACCCTTACCCTCTGTCCCCCTACACCACACAGCCCTTCCCTTACCCTCTGTCCTCCCCTACACCACACAGCCCTACCCTTACCCTCTGTCCTCCCCCCGACACCACATAGCCCTACCCTTACCCTCTGTCCCCCTACACCACACAGCCCTACCCTTACCCTCTGTACCCCCTTACACCACACAGCCCTACCCTTACCCTCTGTCCCCCTACACCACACAGCCCTACCCTTACGCTCTGTACCCCCTACACCACACAGCCCTACCCTTACCCTCTGTCCCCCCCTACACCACACAGCCCTACCCTTACCCTCTGTCCTCCCTACACCACACAGCCCTACCCTTACCCTCTGTCCCCCCCTACACCACACAGCCCTACCCTTACCCTACCTCCCCCCTACACCACACAGCCCTACTCTTACCCTCTGTCCCCCCCTACACCACACGGCCCCAGCCTTATCCTCTGTCCCCCTACACCACACAGCCCTGCCCTTACCCTCTGTCCCCCCCTACACCACACAGCCCTGCCCTTACCCTCTGTCCCCCCCTACACCACACAGCCCTACCCTTACCCTCTGTCCCCCCCCTACACCACACAGCCCTACCCTTACCCTCTGTCCCCCCTTACACCACACAGCCCTTCCCTTACCCTCTGTCCCCCCCTACACCACACAGCTCTACCCTTACTGTGTCCCCCCCATCACCACACAGCCCTACCCTTACCCTCTGTCCCCCCCTACACCACACAGCTCTACCCTTACTGTGTCCCCCCCTACACCACACAGCCCTACCCTTACCCTCTGTCCCCCCTACACCACACAGCCCTATATTAACCCTCTGTTCCTGCCTTTTACACCATACAGCCCTGCCCTTATCCTCTACCCCCTCCCCTACACCACACAGCCCTACCCTTTCCCTCTGCCCCCCTACACCACACAGCCCTACCCTTACCCTCTGCCCCCTCCCCTACACCACACAGCCCTACCCCTACCCTCTGTCCCCTCCCCTACATCACACAGCCCTACCCTTACCCTCTGCCCCCTCCCCTACACCACACAGCCCTACCCTTACCCTCTGTCCCCCCTACATCACACAGCCCTACCCTTACCCTCTGCCCCCTCCCCTACACCACACGGCCCTAACCTTACCCTCTTTCCCCCCTACACCACACAGTCCTTCCCTTACCCTCTGTCCCCCCCCCCCCCTACACCACACAGCCCCACCCTTTCTCTCTAACCCCCTTACACCACACAGGCCTACCCTTACCCTCTGTCCCCCCTACACCACACGGCCCTGCCCTTACCCTCTGCCCCCCTACACCATACAGCCCTACCCTTATCCTCTGTCCCCCCCTACACCATACAGCCCTACCCTTACCCTCTGCCCCCCCCCCTACACCACACAGCCCTACCCTTACCCTTTGACCCCCCTACACCATACAGCCCTACCCTTACCCTCTGTCCCCCCTACACCACACGGCCCTACCCTTACCCTCTGTCCCCCCCTACACCACATAGCCTTACCCTTACCCTCTGCCCCCCCCTACACCACACAGCCCTACCCTTACCCTCTGTCCTCCCTAAACCACAAAGCCCTACCCATACCCTCTGCCCCCCCCTACACCATACAGCCCTACCCTTACCCTCTGTCCCCCCCTACACCACACGGCCCTACCCTTACCCTCTGTCCCCTCCCCTACACCACACAGCCCTACCCTTACCCTCTGACCCCCCTACACCATACAGCCCTACCCTTACCCACAGTCCCCCCCTACACCACACAGTCCTACCCTTACCCTCTGTCCCTCCCACACCACACAGCCCTACCCTTACACTCTGTCCCCCCCTACACCACACAGCCCTACCCTTACCCTCTGTCCCCCCCTACTCCACACAGCCCTACCCTTACCCTCTGTCGACCCCTACACCATACAGCCCTACCCTTACCCTCTGCCAGGGGTCATACAGGAGCCTTTTAAAACCTTTAAAACCTTTATTTTGATAATTGAGCCTTGAAAGCCTTTATTTCCAATTTAGAGCCTTTAAATGCCTTTATTTTCAGGTCTGAACCTTTATTTTTTATAAATGGAACTATTCTATTATGAAACCAGTATTCTTTTGCTTGCATCCTTCATGAAATGAAAACTGAAAGGAAAGAGAAGCCAAATTCTGTTTGATCCAAGGTTATCCATGTGTTCATATCTTATAACAGGGTTTCAACAGCTCCTTGAAATCCTTGAGAATGGGATGAACCTGAAAAAATCATGAAATATGGAACTTCAAAATTCTATAAATATAGCCTGGAATTTAACTTTTAAATGTGGAATATTGGCCTTTTCACAACCTGCAGCATTTAATTATATTTCTTCACATTTTTTTTTACAACAGTAGGAATTTTGTCTCTTTATCTGTGAATCGTTCTCATGCCTTGCAATTGAAAACATCAAAACTATCGCGCCGGGTACCTACGGCAGCACCACAGGTATGGACCTGGGTATTAGTGCCAGTGTATACCGCTAGAAGCCGGGTATAGGGGCCTAATTACAATAATTTTACTTTTGCATCACATGACAAGACACGTGATTGTTAATACTATTCTTTATTTTGGTTACAAATATTAAATACAATATCATACCTATAAACTGTGAAAGTTTCATGTTTATTGAGCAAATATTTCCAATCTCATTCACAAAAACGAATGACCGGATGATGCCTTGAAGCATCACCCGGTCATCCCTGGTTGATGCCTCAAGGCATCACTCGGTGTGAATGGGTTAAAGGGGGGGGGGGGGTGTCCACTGCAGTCCCAACACACTCCAGCAAGCCTTTTAACAAGCCTGGGCCGGGGAGTTAGCTCAGAGGTTAGAGCACTGGACTTGTTACCCCAAGGTCATAGGACTTTGTGGGTTCGAGTCTCACCCCCAGCAGTGGTATATTTACTGCTATTTCAAAGGCCAATCCTTCTCATACCTTGTCTATGTAATGTGGGAAGTAAAAGAACGCTCACTTTGGTAAATATGTAGTAGTGAGACTTCTACCTGAATTCATCACATAGATTTGATCGCCACCCTCGTGGTGTAAAAGAACCCTGAGAAAGTCTGATAAGGACCTATTATGGTTGACTGGATGTTAAATCAAACCAAACAAACAATATGACAAGCCTTCCGACACAAAATGGAATATTTTGAGTTTTTGTCAAAGCAGTTGACACCCCATCTCGACACAGCCTTCTGACACACTCTGACATTTCTAACACACTTCTGCCACACTCTAACATGGCTATGACACAGCACCCTTGTCTTAGCCATGTTGTAGCCCATCTGACACAATATAACATGTTTGAAAAATTATAGAGGCCAGTTTGTGTCAGAGTATGTTGGGAGCATTCTGTACTATTTGTAAACTATGCTTGAGATTTGTTTGGATTTCTAATACTACCACTATTGATGAAAGACAAAAATTCACTAAGTTTCTTTGTTTTTTGTTTAGAAAATTGAGGAAAATGATATTTGTCAGTATGTTTCCTATAGAAACAAAGTCCCCCAAGTGTGTCAGTACCATGGAAACCTTTCATTTCCTGCCAAACCCATTGCGCCACAGTCCAACAAGGCTTTACGACACATTCTGACAGAGACTTTCCAACACAGATATTTTATTGTCCAGTATTGGAGGCAGTGGAAGGTGTTAATATATCTGTGAGGTAAATTGAAAAAGAGATCAGAGGAGTCAGTATTTTTATACTAAATCTGAAACACCCCCTGAGACCTCAGAGAGAAAGATACAAATAAGGCTGATTAATTTAGCATGATTTTTTTGTGGGGGCTATGTCAAAGCAGGCATGATTGTCTTTCAGCAAATTTCCTGGATTGGTGTGATGTGTAAGGGGCTAATCCGATTGTTTAGGACTCCCAAAGCAGTTTCACTAGGTGCTCTTCAGGCTCGAAAATATGGTGTTTAGAGTCTGGCAGAGTCACAAGGCGGTACTGTCAAATGTTAAGACAAATGGGATAAGGCTGGGAGAGGGTTTGTAGGTGAAGACAGTTATCCCAAACTTTATTAATTGTTGACTAATAGAGGGTATTTGTCCAGAACATTCTTAAACATGTTGCTGAAGGATGTAGGGTGGTAGAGGGAACTCAAGGGAGTTTAAAAGAGTGGCCTGGTCTATGGAAAAAGGTTTGCTATAAAAGAAAACAATTCCCCCTCCGACTTGAAAAGGTGAATAAAAAAAATAAAATTCCCCTTTCAAATGATGGTTTTGTGGACAGGCGGCTCTGTAAACCACTGAAAGTTGAATTGTTAATACCTTCACTAACGCTCGTGTATTACTTACAACCACTCATGGTATATGGCCACCTGAACACCCAAAAAAATGTTAAATATTCAAATTTCCATCATAGGTCTCATCAGATACCTGGAAATCTGGGAAATGACTTAGACAAATAATGGAAAATTAAAAGAACACTGTGGGAACCCTGTGGGAACCTTGTATAATATTTGTCTACCAAAGTAGAAAATTAGGTGAACTATGGAGGTCTTCAAGCCTAGTCTAGAGACGGACTGACGTCCAGAAGGTGTACAGAGACTGTTATGGTCAGCTGTCTGGAAACGCTCTGACATCACTGTTGGGACCATGGCACCACCTGGTTGGCTCACAAAGCGTCACCGACACAACACTCTGGAGCCCTCTCCAGATATCCGGAGGTGCCTTTGGGGTATCAGAGGCACACCCTCTGGACAGCTCACCACAATATTATTGCATACAAATAGACTTATTTATTAATGTTAAAACCTTTATTTTCCCACCGAGAGCCTTTATTTTTTCAAAGAGGGCCTTTAAACCTTTATTTTTTTCATGAAATGGCTGTATGACCCCTGCTGTAGTGATAATGCGGGCGTAGGCTTCCCTGTAGAAGGCATATGTGTCCCAGGTCTGGCCGACTGGGGCCGGCCAGAGGGCGTGGACAACTAGGCCATAGGCTGCCGGGGAGCAGCGGAGGGTGCCACTACGAAGAGCGGGTGTGGCACCTGCGGCACGGCAGGTGGCGGAGATGGCGCCATCTGAGCTGGGGCCTGCTTGGTGGGGGTCCGGAGCGGCAGTGGTGCCCTCGAAGCTCGTATGTACAACAGAAAGACACTCGTGGCGCCATCTCGTGTAGGAGATGCGACTCGGCGATAGCCGTCGGCAGCGTGGCCAGTTATGGGTGCCTGGCCCGCACCTCCAGAGGTGGCATCAACAATGCATACGTGGTTCGCCAACGGGCTATAATCGACAGAGGGGACGAAGCTGTCCGCCAACGGGCGTCCTACACTTCTGGAACGGCTCCAACTTGCCAACGGGCAACTGGCCAAAGGGCCTTCGGAGCGATAAACAGACCCGGACCGGGGGGGAGAAAGAACTGGGCCTGGGCTGGGAGGGCCTTGCGGCCGGCCTTCTGTAGGCCTACTGGGTCCCTAGACTCATTTCTTTGTTTAGTGCGGCAGGCGCACTCAGGGTGGGGGTAGGCTGAGCCTACATAGGCCACACAATAAGCACATACATGTAACATTTTAGTACTTCCCGCAACGTGGCCCTTAGTCTGATCACACCTGGCTGACCTATTGTAGTCAGGGCAAGGGGAGCTGGAGGTCAGGCTTACATCCTTATCCTTCCTCCTGGACTTAGAGCGGTCCTGGCCGTCCAGAGCCGTTAGGCGGCCTACATAGACCTGAGAGACAGCAACCCTCATTAGTTGTATTTTTGACTCATCCAGCCAGGCCTGGCGTAGGCGGCCCTCCGCGATGGCCACGAAAACTTGCTCGGACCACCTACGGACCTGGGAGAAGTCAAAATCACAAGCATCTTCAATTATTTCGTTAAAGTGCCTGAACAGTGGGGGAATGAAGGTGGGGGGGGAAGGCCGGGTCCTCCAACATGCGAAGTATACCCCAGGAATATTCATACCTGTGTCGGCTACATGAGCCATGGTCGACTCCAGTATTTGGTGAACCGTCCTCTCGATCTCCTGATCTGGGGGGGCCGGCAGTATGTTGTCTGGGTAAATGGCGCCTTGTCCTGGCGCTCAGAGTGCCTGGATCACCGCGGTCACGTGGTCAGGTGCTTGTGGTGACTTCGCGTCGCTGGACACTGCGTAGGCTGGGACAGCGGCCTCCCTGTGACCAGTGTTGCCCGCCAAAGCTGGGGGAATGGCCGTAGTCGCTTGAGGCGCCATCGAGGTAATAATCCGGATTATCTTGCTATCGTCTGATCGCTGAGTCAGACCTTGATCCCCTTGGCCGATGCTCGCCAAGCCTTGAATAGACATTGCAAGGCCCTGCTCTGCATTTTGTGGGAGGCTGCTCTGGGAGCCCGCGCTTTGATCCGCCGCCGCCATCTTTGATGATTGTGTAATCCCGGCAAGCGCCCTATGTATTTCTTCAAACTTCTCATCGAGGGCGTCCAGTCGCTTGTCGAGAAGTGTCTCAGTCGTGGCTTTCTTAGCTTTCCTTGGCTTATCTTTCCCCATTTCGGTGGGATATTTGTCAGAGCAGCTACAGCCTTTGAAGAGTCTTTGAAGCGGTGCGCGGCAGTCGGGTTCTCCGGGTTGCCGCTATGCCGGGATGCCGTCTGTGTTGCCGCTGAATGCTGATAGGTGAAGTCTGGATCAGTCTGCCTCTGCAGAATTATAGCGAATTTCCAATTCACCTCAATGTAGTGTGGTGAATCTGTGTAATGTGACTTCCTTAATAAACACCTGAAGGCCAGAGTATTAGTAATAGTAGGGGAACAACTTATCTGTAGGGTCTTCAGTGGCATATTATCCATCAACAGACATCAAACTGCGAGGGTTACATGGTTGCTTCCTCACAAGCATGAAGTACAATAGATTAAGAGGCCCCATAAATTTTACTCAGTTCAGTCCCCCTACCCACGCCTTCAACATAGGTGTCTATGGTAAGCCATGGTAAGCCTATTGGCATTTACATTTCATCCAATATCACTACATTGTATTAATACTTGACCAATATTCACCCAATTCAAGGAAAATACTGATCAGGACATGCTCATTCCATATCTAATGAGTTTCCAAAGTTCTTCTGTGGGAGGGCCCAACATCTTCTTTTAGCCGTCAGGTCTTTTGGGTAGGTTGGGGAGGGCATCAATATTTTTTTGTCAAATTCCTGTACCAAGGGCTGTGCTTTATACTAATAGAGGTATGCCATGTTTCTGTATATTACAGGTATACCAGACGGGGTATCAGCCAAGCAGGTGTACCGGTCCTCACTTGTTGTCCGACACTAAAACAGAACAGACGTTTTTCAGATTGGAAAAGTTTTTCTTTTATTGTCAACATTTAACAAACATGGGAATCACAATACCATCAGTTTACATCCCAAATTGTGTTTATTCTCTGGTTCATTATGTTAGAGCTTCAGAAGTCAATAAGAGACCAAGGATAATTATAAAGAAATAAAAATACAAACGATCCTAACAGTATTTTACCTATATCAAAGACCATCACTCTTTAAGTAAGTTGTTATCTGGGGAGTTCATATGCTAATAAGGGGGTCTTTTGCCCTCATGTCTAAACCAGAGTAGCAGAGAAATATGTTTGATGGCTTTTGCCTATATGATTCATATGAAAGATCAGACTGAATTGTCAAAAATGAAAGGTATTAAAGGAATCATGCATTTGTAAAATGAGTAAGTTAAAGTTAAAACATGTGAAATGGTTGTGATCGATTTCAAAAAGGCCCTACTTATCAAATTCCTTCAGCAATGGATGGTCTAGATCTGACAAGGCTGCATATGACAGAAAAGGTAGGACAAAGAAACAATAACTGTGGAGAATGTAAATGTCCATTTATTACTTCACAACTTATGATCATAATTAAATGTGTTTATGTGTTCCAGCCTTCTGTCTGACTCAATCACCTGTACATATACATGTTGATTCTTAAACCTGCAAAAGGTGGCATTAGATGTACATAAACAGCAAGAAATCAGTATCAGAAGGTTCCTCTTACTCAGCCCTGATTGGCTGTTGCTTCATCAGCCAATACAAGCACAGAATATACAAGCTTCTGCATTAAAGCTCAGATAAGACCTGACTCATATTAGTCCACTGGCCGACTATAAGTCTGCAGCCAGAAAACCACCAATCAATTCTTTTTATATATCCACGCCATATCAACGAATGGAATCATGCATGCAAGGGAGTGCTCACTGATTAATTGTGCATAGATTATGCAACAAGGCCACCGCTGACAGACTTGGTCAACAACCTATGGTATATATAAGGGGTGTGAAATCATTGGTGATGGTCATTTTCTTTGGAAGACAGTTCTGTCGCTATGGTTCGGTTAATTGCGGCAGAAACAAGGCATACACAGTACCCTCACTGATATTTCGGCACTGATGTGCAGTCGTTCCAAACCACTGATCCACTATTAGAAAAACTGAATTAATTTGGTACTATTGTCGTCGCCCAGTTGAAAATAGATTCTAGTCATATCTAGTTATGCTGGTCAGATGATGTCTGCAGACATAATTTCACATAATTTGACAATACAACGTTTTTTTCAAGTTCATGATACATGCATATTTTCCACCAAGTATATAATATGTATCTGGATATATATCTATTAACTATCCAAGTAATGTAAATGACATCATGATTCCTAAACAAATGCATATATCGCAATGACAGAAATGTGTTAAACCTGAAGCACTTACAACTACCTGAAGACCCATATTACTGTACTGATAAGATGTGAATGTTACATGTTACAGCCAGAAATCTTTACATGAGCTTATGTAACTGATTCTTACTGATAATGACGTAATGAACTTAAAATTGATGAGCCTAACACTGCCTAGAAAGCTGACAATTTTTGAAGCAGAATACCTTACTACAACAAAGAGTTAAGGAGTTTAACAAGGAGAGCAACTTAGTAACAATTACAACATTCTTGGTAAGCATCTTTGAACTTATTTTACAGCTAGACAGTGATCTAGAGGGTACCGCGAAGGCCTATTTATGGGAACACTCTTCGTGGTGTTATATGACAGTTTAATCCAACCATCCTGCAAAGTAAAGAAATTGGAAAGAATAAATTAAGTGGCACGCTGGTTCTATTGTGGACTGAACATTTAGTAGGATGATCATGGCATTTTCCTAATTGATAATATTTAGATAATATTTGGCTATTCACAACGTTAGAATCAATACCAAGTCTCCTAATGATAAATTAGCTATCAAGATCAATAGTAAAATAGTCATACTTATACAGTTTGACTTTAATTGGTTCTGTCACAAATCAAAACTTACTCTATGTTGAATTTCAGATTGCTCCGCAGTGCTTCAAGATCATTTGACCTCATTCGTGGTAGACTGAAAATAAAGCAGAGGTTAATATGTTTGCAAAGGAAAGATTTTGGCAGGTTAAAGCCCAAGAAATGCCCTTTCAAATAGAATTAGCATTTATGCTCCATACTGGATGAATCTGGTATGGTAGTTTACATGTTCTTATTGAAGTGTAAAAATGCCTTTCATTTACCTATATTTGTCCACTTTTATTGTAAAATTGCAATGCAAGAAAAGGCTGTTATTTCCATTGGTGCCTCGCATGAAATCAACTTATACAATGTACTCACAAAATCTTCTGCAGAGTTTTATTGACCTCCAGGCTACCTCCCAATGCCTTCACAGCATCTTCAGTCATTTCTGGGGATTCCATCCTACAATGTTTAGAAATAGATGTGATCCATAATCGATGTTGCTATTTCAGAACGTGGGAATAATTCTAAACAAAGTCACATGTGGTTTGCACATAAAACGGGAAACTTTATTTCAAATACAATAAATACCGCATTTGTTTATGAACAACAATACATAAGACATTTTAAGAAGGGATGGTGGGCGGGTAACCAAGTCTCTGTATGGTGTCTGGTATGTGTGAAAAGCGCGGGACAGCGCGCTGTTATATATTAGCGTCTTGCCTCGCAGGCACATGTGTTAACTTTGCCTCCGAATTAATAAAAAATTCACACATTTTCCCACAATTTAGGATGGTTCAATATATCCAGCATTATAATCTATAATTGCCTGCTTCGTTTTATAATGTAGTATTTCCTGAATTCAGGAGAAGACAGGAGTTCTCATGCCAAGGCTGAAAGTTCCATACTAAGGTTGACCACATGACCTGTTCTCAGCAAGTCAAAGGCAAAAACACCTGAGATGGCAATCAGATCGTGAGTCAATGATTCATGATATTTCATAAATAAGTAAGACTTAATTCAAATAGAACTCTTACCAGAGTCTTTCCAATGTCTGATTAGATTTTAAAGACTCAGCGAGGTGTTGTGCACCTAGGTCGGTGATTGAGTCAGACAGAAGGCTGGAACACAAAAACACATTTAATTATGATCATGCCCTGATGGTATCTATACATGAAGTAAATTATGGTGAACCGCTTTGATTTCTCTTAGAGGATCATCAAAATGTAGATGGTCCAAAACGCTGATGTCAACCTCTAAATCCTAAAAGCAAGTTACCTGGTATATGGTTTTTTTTTAAAACACCACTTTTATACCCGATGACACAGACACTGTTCAGCTCTTGCTCTCAGATCATCATATTGTGACCTCGGAGCAGAGAACCATATGTGATCATGATATCTGTATCCAACACTTGTCATCACAAATGTGATTCAGGTCAAGGCACAGTTTTTGAAGTATAGTTTCAGAAGGTGGCAGGTAGTGCAGAAGCATGCTGGGGTGGACAGAAATTACCAATCTGTTCACCCTCTTGATTGCCTCGCCCCCTCGTGGTGCAGACTGGATATGCTTGGACGCAAGCATAGCAAAAGCGACCGGGGTGGGGAGTTAGCTCAGTGATAAAGAGCACTGGACTTGTAATATCAAGGTTGTCAGACTTTGTTGATTCGGGTCCCACTGAAGCCACTTTTCTCCTTCACCCCCAGCAGTGGTAGATTTACTGCTATACCAAAGGCCAATCCTTCTCATACCATGTCTATGTGGTGTGGGAAGGTAAAGAACTCTCACCTCGATAAATGTGTAGAGGTGAGGTTTCCACCTAAATTCATTTCATAGATTCGATCACCACCAGTCGTTTAGATATCCTAAATTCTGAGGGATTTTGGGGATTTTGTGTTCTACTTATAAATAGAGATGAACATATTTATATGGTAGATAAAATACTCTCGTTTCTGTTATTATTTATATCAAAACAAACACAGTCTCTGGGATTACTTTCAATAGTGGAAAGCACCTCATGTGTTGCAGGGCTTTGTTTTGTCAACAATGCCCATGTGCTCCTCTGAAGGGGCAGTCTAATGAACTGTGGATTCCCATTATAAAATGGTTTAAGTCTGAAAAAGAAAGAGCTGGAATGTCTGAGAAGCTCCTTTAACAATTCCCATATTTCCATACTTGTGATATGTGAGTTGTTTGACTTGTATAACTTTTGACAGTTGCCTTGTTTTGAAAGTGAAATGTTCGCTGGTCTCCACTGTCTTTAGAGGATACCCAGAGAACCAGTTTTGGGTTAGCGCAGCGAAATATCTTGGGGGGAGAGTGGAAGGTACCCTAGCAGGTTTAGATTGTAAAACCCCACCACCACATACTTCTCAACCATTCCAGGGTAGCCCTTCACTAGGAAGCAGCTCTGCTCTCTTTACACATCGTTTGAGATATTGATATAATTCTACTAATATTTTATTGTGAATAAATGCCATGGCCATGCTACTAGTTCCTGCTCATGGCTTAAAGTAAGGTAAGTAAAGATATATTATATATGTCAGGACTGGCAAACCATGAAATTGTTTGCATTTTACGTGAGCCTGTTATTTTGCTGGGAAATGTCAAATTCCATTTCATTATTAGAACGATTGAATGAAATACAATAACCAGACTTCAAATATCAGCATACCTGAGCTCTTTCAGAGATTTATTTTGTTGAAGTGCATCAGCAACACCCTTGACTCCTTCATCAGTGATTTTGGTGGATTCGATTCTATGTATTGTACAAAAAAGAATTCGCCACTTAAACCTTACAGTACAGGCTTTTCAGTAGAAGATGATACTTATCTAATAGAGTGGAAGCCGGAGAACATGTTAATGGTCTATAACATCAAATATAGTAGTAAAGGATACCAATAATATTTACAGGTTCCATTAAATGAGAGCCTTTTGTGAAATAGCCTAAAAATGGGCTAATAACTTCTATATTGAACATGGCCATATTCAAAATACTTCAAGCATGTGCCTTTAACCACATCAGTACAAAATTATTGTAAATCAAGCAAATGTAAATTAGCCTATACTATCTATTAATGTTCATTAAACTGGACAAAAAATTAGATTTACTCATTAGAATTTCAATTAGAATGAATCACAAGAAACCACCCAGTTTTGACTGATAATTGACAATATTTATATATCACCAGGTGGCGCCTACGTGAATTGTAGGATATGCCTTTAATGCAGCAGAATGAGCTACATGAACAAATAAGAAAATGTTATGAAATTGGATATCGTAATTTACCCAAGTGTTTCCAGAGATCCATTTTGTCCAATTGCATCAGCAAGACACTTGACTCCTTCATCATCAATTGTGTTTGAATTTAGACTGTGTATGGTAATAAAAGGAAATCAGAATACTTAAATGTAACTGAACAATTTAAATTCAAATAATGCTCACTGAAACAATATCCCTGGGGTACCTTCCTTTGTCCACCAGAGAGGATTCTGAATAGAGCATGACATATCTCAATACTAGATATGTCTACATTCTGTTTGTTGTTATATAATCCCAGTAGAACAAGTTTCATAATAGAATGATTTGATGTAATGAAGTGATGATAGATTGACATAGGAACATACCTGAACTCTTTCAGAGATTTGTTTTGTTTAAGTGCACCAGCAATACACTTTACTCCTTCATCTGTGATTCTGTTTGAAGTAATTCTGTACAGGACACCTCAAGCAAATTAGATTACAAAACATAACTATTCCCTTAACTAGAAGTGTAAGGCAATTACTCTGAAAGCTTTGGAGCACAGTGGTAATATCTTTTATTTGCCCTTCTGGTTAAACTCTTTTTTCCTTTCGTGATATATGTAGATCAAAGGCTAAAGTGATATATCTCTCACATTCATATTTGCTAATGTTTCCAATAGAACAAAATGGCAAGGTCTGTATGTGTTATCTGGTATGACTATCGACAATACCAATCTGTATCATCATAAGCAACATAAAAAGAAACATTTTGAACATACATCAGCTGAGACAGGCACATGTTTTCTCCAAGGCTGTCTGCAAGGTACTTCAAACCTTCATCATCAATACTCTGATCTGCTAAGCTGTAAGACAAATTGAAATTCTGAGACATTGTGGTTTAACCCACTACATTCAAATAACTGAATTATCTTAAAATAAGTCATTTTTAAGCAGTTTCCCAAATGTGATAGGACTTTTAAAAGGGTGGAGGCAGTTGATATCTAGACCACAGGTGAGATTGAAATAGTTACAATAGAGAAAAGACTGGGTGACCTACTTGTGCAAATGAGGAACTATGTTCTCAAATGGTTTACAGTTCATCACTTATGTCCCCTTCTAAAATCTTTGGTTTTGGTTATTGCTAAAATGAAACTAAGGACCGCAGTGAAGCTTGATATTCTGGTGACATTGAAAGAAGGATAATTGTAATTAACTAGGAGCAAATAGGAAGTTCATCATACATGAATGAGCGTGCAATTATAAATGAATAACAATTAAAAGCTTTGGGATTCATTCTGTCTATGGCTTGTTTCTGTAACCCACTTGCACCCAGTACACTTGCTATTTCTGCAACTGCCTGAGTCTAGGATCCAAAGATATCAAGCACCAGTTGGTCTTGAGGTATTTTGGTCTTGAGTGATTGGGCATGGTCAGCTGGGCATACCTCTAAGACCCTGGGACACTGGTTCCCTGCTCTGTTCTCACTATCACAGTGAACAGCATGCATATAGTAAAGTGATTGTTTTCTGGAAGCACACTCAAAGTTCAATGTGACCAATCTAACCTCTAGATGATGTTTTTAACGCGTGCAAGCAGGCTCTATCAAGCAACAGGGGTTGACTGGACTGTGCTGAGCAGTTCAACGGGTCATGACAGCAGGAAGTATTGGAGGGGAGAATTCGAGTGAAGCCAGTTGTTCGGGATACCAAACAATGTCATCTTATGGAAGTAGGTGTAATGCCAGTAAAAAAAAAAGGCACAACCTCTCTGTCACTCTTAGAAAACTCAAATCAGCAATGTTGCCCTGTGTCTCAATATATCACTTCTCAGTTTTTATCCATAATGTATAAGCTTTCTAAAAAGAATGACCAGAAGGGAAGACTTAAGGAGCGTAGTTTCAGAAACAATACACACTGCAAACTTCCCCCTTTTACTGGGAGTAAAGCTCCCAAAATATCAACGACCAGCGTGGCATACAGAAACTCAATGTTACGGAAACTCAATGTTAAACCTATGGGATTTTATAGTAGGGGTAGGATAATGACTGAGACATCTGAGAAGTAAGCTCTACCACAGACAGAAGTTCAAAATAGATGTAACAAATATTACTAGAATGAAGGTAAACCTTCAGAACAGGCCCAAGGAGGCTGTTCTAAGTAAAAATGAAGGGGGAAAAGGAAAAATTCCCACAATAAACTACCCTTCAAAGACAAAAATGGGAACAATCCAGACTGCAGACGCCAACATATTGTCTGCTCTCACAAGGCATTGAACCATCATAGCCAGTCCACTGCCACATATCCTCACTGTTCTCTATCAAGTGAAAGAATATTACTTACATCAAATTCTTCAATCTATCACTGCTCTGTATGAATTCTGCCAGTTCTTTGATGCACACCACATCGAGACCGACATGTTTCAGTCTGTGGACAAATACTTTAATATTATCATCATTATTATATTATTACATGATTGTGGTTGTCCTTTTCATACAAACATAAACAAAAAATAAATGTTGAGACAAGATTAACACCATTATTGGGATAGGATGGTCAAGTTGATAGACTAATAACAAGGAGTAGAGGTACACTTAATAACTTACCCCTAATAAAAAACGCCAGAGGCTTAACATGGGATTTGTCACCGGTGTGACATAAAGTGTTGTTTATGTCACCACTTTCTAATACTGAAAAAATGTGTAAACGGGGTAGGATAAAATCTAGTCACCACTCGTTTGAGTTTGAGTTTACTTATGTCACTTATTTTGTCACTCCATAATGTCACTCGTCTTTGACTCATGAAATTACGAAGCCAACTAAATGTGTGACATAAATCAACTCAGACTCTGGAGACGGTGGAAGATGGACTGTTTACAGCCTAACAGAATCCTCCAGTCTAATAAAAATAACTTTAAAAAAAGAAAAGACTCAAACTCGTGACGTCTCTTGATATTACCTGAAGGTACTGTAATAGTGTTTTAGCTTATAGTTCTATACATAAGACTTTACTCCTATATTTAAATGTAGTGTTTTGTAACATCCTGGTGCAAACCCATAATCAAATAATTGATGGATTCTGAGCTGTTCTACAGAAACTCATCCTGCAGTGACAAGCACTGTTCCAGGAAAAGGCAGCGGGAAACATCCGTGAGCCAGTGTGTGAGTCATGGTGAGACAGCTTTACCGGGAGTCACTTGTAGGGGAAACCCATCTTGAGGGTGATGTCGTAATCTATTTTTAGAAACATTACAGTGCTCTCTGAATATTAAATGTACCCAGTATATAAGGGAGGACAGTCTTGAGATGAGAGAGAGAAGACCAGCCGTGACCATGAGGAGAAGACCAGCCGTGAAGTCAGCTATTATTGCCATAGAGCTTGGATAATAATTGGGACCACGCTACAAGCAGCCATGTGACGGGACATCCTCTATGCTGGAACTACTGCAACCAATGGGACTTGGATGTGCAATACTGTGAACTACAGTCAGTGTTATATATTGTGCCATATAGGATTAACAAAGGACTGCTGTGTATTTGTGCTGGATATTCATAGTTACTGTATCACTGGATATTGTACCTTGATGTGGATTATATCAACATCTCCCCAGTTTATATTGTTCATTGGATCTTATCTTATGCTCTACATTAAACATCTAAAAGCTCCATCTTCTAGTTATTCCTGTAACCGGGAACATTACATATAGCTAGGTCACAACTTGGTGTGAGAACCCTCAAAGATCCTGGACACCTCAATTCAAGACTTTGGATATTTCTGTGTGTTTTTGAGGATACAGTGTTTGTTTGTTGTGGTTGGTGCAGTCTAAACCACTACACACATGGCACCCCATGATAGCGGGAAGGGTTGATGTTAGGGGTTTCAGAAAAATCAATACTCCTACCGGGCACTACTGCAAGGCCCATGCTGCCCTTAATGCCCTCATAAATCTCTCTCTGCGTGTGACTTGCTTAGAGCTCCGACACAATGCCTGAATTATATGCTCCAGGACATTTCTATGGGAATGAAGATGAAAATCCAGAAGAATTTATGTGTAAATTTGAAGCATACATTTCACTGAAAAACGTTTTGGAACCAGCAAAGGTCTTTCCATTGGCATTGAAAGACAAAGCATACATTTGGTATGACTCTCTGAGAGAAGAAGAGAAGTCAGACTTTTGTGAACTGAGGAAGGCATTCTTACAGAGATATACAATTAGTGAAGCATTCCACTTCATCAAAACTAAGGACATATTTATGGAAAAACAGGGAAATGAAGAAAATGTACAAGATTATATAGCAAGGATAAAAAGTGACTCTAAATCTGTGAAATTGGAGGAATCTCTTCAGCTTAGAGCAATAGTGAATGGACTCAAGCCACACATCAGGACTAAAGTGTTACTTCAAAAGGCAACAAATATAAATGACATTGAAAAGTATGCAGTGATGGCTGAAATAGTGTATAATCTTCAGAGTGAGGGAGATGAATTAACATCTACAATTAGTGACTTGAAAGAACAAGTAACTGCAGTGAGAAAGGAGATTGAGAGGACAAGATCAAAAGCAAGATCAATACCATGGACAAAAAGACAATTTACTCCATATGAACAAAGATCTGTAACTCCAAAAAGAAAGAAATACAAGCCAGTTTCTGGTAAAGGTAAGTGCAACCAGTACCATAATTGCAAGGCAGATAATTTTGATTCAGAATACAAAAATGATCACTTTGAAAATAGAAATGACTTCTAGGGTCACGAGTCTGTCTATGGAAAGGCCAGTCTAAAAGCCATAGATAGACCTTATAGGTATAAAAGCTCAGTAACAAAAGGAAAGTCTCAGTATAATGATGATAACAAAATACCACTTATTGCCAGTATTGCTAGAATGGATAGAAACTATATTGAAGGCTCAGTGAGAGGAAGATCTGTTAGAATACTTGTAGACACAGGAGCCAGTGTAAGCTGTGTGACATACAGATTCCTACAGAACATAGGTTATGGATATAGAAACTTGAGTCAGTCACAGTCAATAAAAAAAGTTAGAGGAGTAGGCGGAGAAACTCATGACATAATTGGGACTATTGACTTGAATGTTTCCTTGTCAGGATTCAAAGTATTACAAAGATTCCATGTCTTTGGACACATGTATACACCACTGATTCTGGGATTTGATTTCTTAGAGTCTCACAAAGCTACTATTGATACTGCTAAACATATACTGATACTGGAGGATGGATTAGCAGCTGTGAACATTGTGGAAAAATCAAGAAATGCTGCAAAATTCGCAAAATCAAAACAAAGTGTAGTAATCCCTCCAAGATCACATTGTAATATTCCAGTGAAATTGACAAAATACAGAGAAGGTTCTGTAGTGTTGTTGGAACCAGTTGCAGAAATAAGCACAAAACTAAATCTTATGGGAACAAAAGCCTTGGTGACAGTACATAGAGGAAAAGCAAATTATCTTCTAATGAATCCTACAAATGCTAATGCTTATATTAGAGCAGGATATGTAATGGCAACTGCATCAGAAATTGAACCACATACAATTAAAGAATTTGAGGCTGATGGAGATAATTTTACAGAAAATGTGTATACTATTGATGAAATGGAAGAGATCACAGATGAGCAATACATTGAGATTGCCAGAGATCTTGGGATAAAGTTAGTTAATTCTGAATTGACACAAGAACAGAAGAGAAGACTTTTGTGTCTTATAGGTCAATATAGGGATGTGTTTGCAAAAGATATATCTGAGCTAGGCCAAACAAATATCTATCAACATAAGATAGATACTGGAGATGCTATGCCTATCAGGCAAAGGTTCTATAGACATTCACCATTAGCTAGAGAGGAAGCTGAAAGACAGATTAAGGAAATGCTTGAACATGACATCATTCAAAAATCAAATTCTGAATGGCATTTTCCTGTGGTAATGGTTAAGAAAAAGGATACTTCTAAGCTTCGTTTTGCAGTTGATTATCGCAAATTGAATGAAGTTACAAAACCCATGACATTTCCACTTCCTAGAATGGAAGATGTGTTTGATACAATTGGACAGGGAAAACCGAAATATCTAACAACTTTAGATATGCAGTCTGGATTTTGGCAAATACCTTTACATCAAGAAAGCAGAGCGAAAACTGCATTTATAACACCACAAGGAATTTATGAATGGAAAAGACTACCATTTGGCTTAATGAATGCACCTATGTCTTATCAGATGGTTATGTCTGAAGTGTTAAGAGGTATAAATTGGAAATTTGCACTTGTCTATGTTGATGACGTTTTGATATTCAGTGACAGTTTTGAGAAACATATGGATCATATTTCACAGGTCTTTGACAGATTCAGAAAAGCAAACTTAACACTAAACATTTCAAAATGTAAATTTGCCACACAGTCAGTTAACTATCTAGGCCACACAATCTCAAAAGATGGTATTCAAGTAGACACCAATAAGACAAAAGTAATAAGAGAATTCCCAGAACCAAGAAATGCACATGATGTGCGTAGTTTCCTTGGCATGTGTAATTATTTTAGGAGATTCATAAAGGGTTATGCACAGATTGCTTTGCCATTAAATCAATTATTGAGAAAAGATGCAAAATTTCAATGGACAAATGCATGTCAGAAGGCATTTGATACATTAAAGCAGAGTCTTGCCGAACCACCAGTGTTGGCATATGCAGATATGCAAAGAGGATTCCAAATCTCATGTGATGCTTCTAATCATGCTATAGGGTATGTATTGGAACAACTGGATAAAAATGGCAAACCAAGAGCAATAGCATATGGTGGACGTGCATTGAGAGGTTCTGAGTTAGCACGGAACATATGTGAAAAAGAATGCTTAGCGGTTGTTGAAGGGATTAAGGCATATAATCCATACTTAGCGAATGGACATTTTGATATTTATACAGACAATATTTCAATCACTTGGATAAAAATTATCAAACAGACTACAGGTCGATTAGCCAGGTGGGCTTTACTATTGCAAGGCTATACATTTAGTATACACCATCGACCAGGTAAACAGAATACAGTTGCAGATGCAATATCTAGAAGGGAATATGATGAAGTGCAGGCTGAGACAGACTTAGATATTCCTGAGCCAGTACCAGTCATGAATATAGGGACACAAAGTAATGATTACCAGTCTGATTGCATTGAGTGCAAGTTTACATACAATCGTAAGGATCCCAAACCAAGAGAGTCTGAGAGTCTTATTCACAGCATAGAATTGACTGAGAATGATGATGAACCTGATATGACATTCATTGCAGAGATCACAGATCTAAGGACAATGCAGAGAGAGTGTAAGGACAGTGGTCCAATGATAAAATATCTAGAGGAAGGAGAGTTACCTTCAAATCATAGAGAAGCAAAGAGAATTGCTATACAAGCTGATCAGTATGTTATTCTAGACAGAGTACTATATCACATGTATTACAGAAGGGCAAAAGGCTTGCCAAGAGCAGAGAGACTTGTGAAACAATTGGTTGTACCAGAGCAACTAAGAATGGATGCATTGCAATCCTATCATGATTCACTTATTGGTGGTGGACACCAAGGATTTGAGAGAACATACCATGCATTAAGAAACAAGTATTATTGGCCTCATATGTATAGGGATGTATATGAGCATGTCAGCTCATGTGTGGAATGTCAACAGTCGAAAAGCAGACCATCTATTGTAAAAGCACCATTGAACCCATTGCCAATTGCAGACATATTTAGTCGTTGGCATATTGATTTTATGGGTCCAGTAACAACTTCTACTGAAGGGTATAAACATATCCTAGTTATAACAGATAGCTTTACAAAGTGGTGTGAGGCAATACCCACTAAGACCCAGGAAGCAAAAGAAGTCGCTGAAGTTCTCTACAGAGATATTTTCACTAGGTATGGTGCACCTCATACATTAGTAAGTGACAGGGGGGCAAATTTCATGTCAGGTCTTGTTAAAGCAGTTTGCTCTTTATTTGAAGTTAAAAGAGTCCACACAAGCAGCTACCATCCACAAACAAACTCAGCTGTGGAAAGAATGAACAGTGTAATAGCACAATCTATTCGGACCTATGGAAAATTAGACCAAAAAGATTGGCCACATTTACTTCCAGGTATAATGATGGCATATAGATCAACACCATGCACACAATCAACACAGTATTCCCCATACTTTATGGTGTTTGGCAGAGAAATGAATTTACCTTTTGATTTAGAATGGATTCCAAGAGGCAATTTGGGTCAGACAGCACAAACTCATTTAAGGCAAATATTGAATAATTTGGAAAGTGCAAGGACAATTGCCACAGATAACATGAAAGAATCACAATTGAAATACAAAAAGTATTATGATGCTAGAGTTAAGGAACCAAAGTTTGAAGCAGGTGATAGAGTCTGGTTGTATAACACAAAAGTTCCATTAGGACTTTCTAAAAAGTTTCATAGAATGTGGACAGGTCCATACTACATTACAGAAAAAGGTCCAAACTATACATATAGAATGAGAGCATGTGCAGATAACAAAGAAATGAAGAGTCTTGTGCATGCAAATCGTTTGAAACTGTTCAATGATCCTGATAAAAGGCCAGTACAGCCATCATTTGTAGGACAAAATGTTGACAGTGAAGAATGTACTGACAGTGATGAAGAAGGTATTGATAATGACAGAGACAATACACAAGATGTTCCACAAAGAAATGGTGACAGAGACATGAATGATACATGTAGTCAGCCAGTTCCTAAACCAAATATGACACCAAAGAGTCATTGGCATGAGATAGACAAGATACTTGCTTGTAAGAGACAAAAAGATGGAATGTACTACAGAATAAAATGGAAAGGGCATAGTCAAACCCAATGGGTACCAAGCAATGATGTATCTGACTATGCAAAAAGGGAATTCCATGTAGCCAGAACTGCTAGTGGAAGGTGTAGGAAAAGACCACTAGGCAGGCATACATTCTTTGATAGACCTTGATAGAGACACAGAGACAGTGTTTGGTGCATGTCATCTAAATTTGAGTTGAGGAACAAGATGTAATATCTATTCAGAAAGAAAAACATCAAATTGGAGAATACCTCTGAGCAAATGGATATGAATGGGATTGTTGGGTGTCGGGACTCCAGAATCCTAGACACTAGTAGTTCCATGAAATGAAACATTAATGAATGTTGTTTGGTTTTTCTCTTTGTCCCATTACAAAATCATGTTCAGAATGCTAGCAAAAGAAATTATTCTATTGGCTCTTAATTATGGGACACTGGGGAAGCCTTACTAAGGCAGAGAGGGGAACTCAGATTATTCCCAGCTATCACAAAGAAGTAAGTGAGAAGAAGCTCAGGAATAGACAGGATGAAATCTTACAATACTGCAAACCAAAGCAGCTAAAGAATGATGACAGTTATTTTACTGGTGGGATATACTGATGTCTGATTACAGAGACAAGGTCATATAACAGCCTTCAACATGGAAAAGCAGGATATGAGAGACACCTATTCTCTACAGCTTTCAAAATAGAAAAGCAGGATATGAGAGACACCTATTCTCTACAGCTTTCAAAATAGAAAAGCAGGATATGAGAGACACCTATTCTCTCAAACTTTAAAGATGAAGATGTATGTATATGCAGAGACTTGCATATTGATCTTCCATAGCTATGGGTATAGCAATATGGCATGAAGTATAGACTTGACTGATATAAGGGTTTTGGGCAGCGGTAAACTGCACCCTTCCCTTGAGATATGCCAAAGGTAAAGGGCATATAATATGAAATATACCTAAAGTGGTTAATGAGACTAGTACTGACACTGAGCATAAAATAAAGTAACTGAAATACTGGCCAAAAGTAAATATGAAAATTGATGACACGAGTCATTCAATACCAAAAAGCCTTGCAAGGTTAATGGTTGTACTTGCTATGACATGATATATCTAATGGTATAATCTCATTGAAGATAAGGTTAAATCGAAGTTATGCATGCTAATGATGATAGTATAACTTATATAATTACTATTCTATAAACATGATGATAATAATGTACTGATATTGTATGATATTGAATATTTATCAATGCGTATATATTGAATGTTTCCTAGTATGTATTTTCTTGATATACTATGAATATTATAACTTTGTCAAAGTTTGAGGACAAACTTTATTTGGAGAGGAGGAAAATTGTAATAGTGTTTTAGCTTATAGTTCTATACATAAGACTTTACTCCTATATTTAAATGTAGTGTTTTGTAACATCCTGGTGCAAACCCATAATCAAATAATTGATGGATTCTGAGCTGTTCTACAGAAACTCATCCTGCAGTGACAAGCACTGTTCCAGGAAAAGGCAGCGGGAAACATCCGTGAGCCAGTGTGTGAGTCATGGTGAGACAGCTTTACCGGGAGTCACTTGTAGGGGAAACCCATCTTGAGGGTGATGTCGTAATCTATTTTTAGAAACATTACAGTGCTCTCTGAATATTAAATGTACCCAGTATATAAGGGAGGACAGTCTTGAGATGAGAGAGAGAAGACCAGCCGTGACCATGAGGAGAAGACCAGCCGTGAAGTCAGCTATTATTGCCATAGAGCTTGGATAATAATTGGGACCACGCTACAAGCAGCCATGTGACGGGACATCCTCTATGCTGGAACTACTGCAACCAATGGGACTTGGATGTGCAATACTGTGAACTACAGTCAGTGTTATATATTGTGCCATATAGGATTAACAAAGGACTGCTGTGTATTTGTGCTGGATATTCATAGTTACTGTATCACTGGATATTGTACCTTGATGTGGATTATATCAACATCTCCCCAGTTTATATTGTTCATTGGATCTTATCTTATGCTCTACATTAAACATCTAAAAGCTCCATCTTCTAGTTATTCCTGTAACCGGGAACATTACATATAGCTAGGTCACAGTACCCTTTTGGAAGGTCGAAACTGTTACAAACTGTTTGTCAATCCTCTCATATTAATGCGTCAGAGTGGATTCATGGGCACCTACTCTATATGATACTATGTGAAATCATTGTCATGGTGCCAATACAGGGTAGCTTTTTGAGTTGTTTCTGATGAAATCGTTCAGAACGAGCTGTTTACAGCGAGTTCTGAACATTTTCATCCGAGACAACACAGTTGCCGAAGCGAAGGTTTGGTTTAGTATACCATCACCAATCACCAATTGGGTACATGTATATGAATAAGATAAATATTTGTATCTATGCCTAATGTTTATAATATACTCACATAATGGTAGTTGCCGTGTGATGGTACTTTAGCAGGAAGGTCAGTGCAAGAATATCCACAATGGTTAGTTTGGTAGAATAGAAGCCAACCTTATCTGGAAACTTCTCTTTCCCAACAAGGCGTGCAAGTTCTGGTGACTGGCTCTCATGTACAATCTGCAGGGCCTGCAATCTGTCTGACACTTGCTATGGGCCAGGAAAGTATCATAAATGAAAGTGGCATCAAACATTCACTGCAGCATGATGTTTTATCACTGATAATACGTTACAAAAATAATTGAATAAAAGAATTGTATAAGATAAAGTATAAGAGGCAGGCACATCTATGATTAAGAATACCAAAATACCAACAGTTACTAAGCTAATTAATCGAAACCACATGAGATTACTGTTTTGGAGTTTAAGGTGTCTGTGGGAGGAGGTTTGTCACTCCAAGGCTGTTCTTTCAATTTTCTTTACTTAGCAGGATGGCAGTGGTGTGATGCTGTGTGCAGGGGGAAGGTTACACAGAGAAATGATCCAGTTCTACTAAAATTCATTGGTAAATACAAATGCCCCGCACAGTCTATAGTTCTAAAGGTTAAAGATAAAAATGTGCCATACGTCGTAAGCATCAAAGAAAATATAAAGATAAATGAATAAAATTCTTCATGATCTACCATTTTCAGTAAGTAACTTACACAGATCTCCTCACGCAGTACATCACAAATCTCTGCTGTGACCGGAGCTTGTCCACACACAGCCTCACGTATAATATTAACAGCCGTGCTTGTTTTATTGAAAACAAGGCCATACAGAAACAGAAGTGACATCATGAACTGTCCTGACTTTGTTAATGATTTTAATGACCTCCGGACGTCATCAATCGACTTGGTTAATATTCCTGCCATGGCAAGAAATTCTTGAATGGACAAATGTACAAACTGTCCAAGTATCTGCTTCCCATCAGGATCTTCAATCTCTGTCTGAAGAAACAAACCAGCTCTTCTGGCTTCAGTAACTGAAAATCAAATTTCAAAATTACTTTTCGTGAGGACTAGTATTTGATGAGGATCCTTTGAAAATGTTTCTGTTATCATGGTTTTTAACTATTTTTTTAAGATATTTGAAGCATAATCCTGTTGTTTTCAATTGAATACATACTATATTAAGATATATTATGAAGTGTATTTGCAGGTTCCCTTAGAGGGTTCCCTTAGAGTTCCTAAAACCTCTCCACTTGTAACCTATAACATATCCCAGCTCTATGTATGTGCTTAATATTATAGGAAAAAGTGAATAGGTCATGTGAGACGAATATTTGGTCATGATTTTATGAGGTAGCACAATAATTTGAAAGATCAGATTTCAAATATAAACATTTGCAAAATATTAATTAAATGCCACTCTAGTTAATATCAACTGTCTAGTACTAGTTATTGAAATATTAGGCTATAATTGCTAACACAACAGCCACCAGTGAGTGTGTATGCTTATCCAGAACATGGCGATGCAACTTCTGCTGTAAGTCGGTTTATTTCGATCGCTCTATGAACATCCGGTCAGGTTTGCTACTCACTACGCTCGGCTACGCCTCACGTAGAAATTCGCTACCTGACCATCGTGACATAACAACACGACCTGCTAACTCTCGTTCAGTTCTATTTAATTACAATACTTACTGTTCTCATGTTCCATGCAAATTTCATCAAGGTCACATTGACGGAATACAAGTCTAGCGACCCCTCTGTTAGAACCCTCCAGAAGTCCAGAATAGGCAAGTTTAGTAAGTGGCTTGAGACTTGACAACGTCATTTTCATGTCCCCGGAATCTTTCATTTTCATCGATCGCTCTATGAACATCTGGATAATTAATTATTCAGAATTGTTGTTATCTGAAGAACATGGTTGTACTTCCAACCATTTATGAGAATGTGGTGCGCAAATGAATATAACCAGTTTCATGTAGAAATAGTCATTGCATAATCTCAAATATTCATTTTTTTCAGAATACAACATAAACTGACCTGCATGATGAAGGCCGTAATCTGGGTGTAGGTGCTGAGTTTGTCAGTCATTTGAAAGTCACCTTCAAGCACTTTGCATAATGCCGAACAGTAGAATGTGATTGCACTTAGAGATATCAACATAGGTGTCTTCAAGAAAGTCTCCCTGACCATCCGTTTCCGATCATTCCTCACATGTTTGTTCACAAACTCAAGCACCCGGTCACGTGTGAGGCCCATGACCTCTACTTTTATGCTTGATTTAACCAAGTCTATATCTCTGAATGGCCTGTAAAGTATTAGAACAAGTTTACACAAAGTTAAGCATATATCAAACTGAAAGGACAACATATAGAATCATATATTGGTTTGGACCTGATGGGAAATTGTCAAACTATAGCAACATTGATATAACTGCAGATAATAGACATAGACTGAAATATAAGTGATTCATGTTTATCTATATGCAAGTTAATGAATTCCAATTAAGTTGTGGTAGGGGGAAAACAAAGAAATGATGTTATGAATTGTCAACCATTTTGAAAGGAAATACAGATCAACTTACAGACAGAGTAAATGGTAGGCATATACACTAGCACAGATAGATAAATGGGTAAATATATATATGAATAGGCATTGTAATCAGATAGGCATTGTAATCAGATACATCCTACCTAGATGTAATAATCAATGTTGATCGGCGTAAGCACAATCGATTCATTAGGTAGAAAGCCCACATTATTGGTTCCATCTTCTTTTCAATTTCAACCTCATCTTTTGCAGTATTCCACCGTTCTTTGAAGTCAGATATTTCATCAAGACCATCTGCATAAGAATATTGAGCCATCTATATTATTTCATATTTATTTAGATAATGGAAATAAACATATGTAGGAACACGTGAAATTTTAAAAAAAGAAGTGAAAATTGCACAGCTGAGCATGACTTACCGATTATAAACCCAACACTTTGCTCATTCTCTTTAAACCAATCGGCTTTGTACTCAGTCTGAAACTTCCCAACATTGTAACCAGAACATACATTTAGAACACCAGGTAGGTCAAGTGGTGTCTTCATTACCATCAATATCCTTAGGTTAAGGAGGAAGAATCCTTTGAATTGCAGAGCCCATTCACAATGAGCCCATTTCCACAGTAGACTCTGAACTAGAGTTGTTTTCCCAATGCCAGCTCGACCACAGATCAAGATACATTTTGTCCCATCCATTGGTTTAACTAATTCCTCATCAGAAATATCATTTCCTTTTATCTCTTCTAGCCTTGTTTGGTATTTGTCAGGTAAATTAATGCTATTACCAAACACATGAGCTAATTCATCCTGTGAAATAATCTTCAGTCTCACATATTCTGTGTCAAAATTGATTGGTGTATCCAGATCAGTGTCTGTAACATGTCTTTCCTTTATTATCTTCACTGCCAGGGCTGCTGATGTCTGATCTGGAGGTAACACATATCATGAGTATGATTTATGAATCACATATTTAGTGGAAATATAGTTTTACAATAGGAGTAGCACAAAAACAGTTGAAATACTCAGTGAGAGTAGTTGACTTGCTGAGATTAGCACATTCTTAACTAACTGAAAGTTTAGGTTGAACAGACCTGGGAGCTGTTTCAAAAGTCGAGTGAAGTCTCGCCAGCGGCACGTCGCATTACAAAGCGAGAGGCCGGCAACAGCGAGTGGTACTTTGAATCAAAGCGGTAGCAAAACTGTTACCAATACCCAATAGTGAGCGGCACCTCCACCTCGACAGCGTCACTTCATGTGCAGTTGTTTAGCTCTCGCTTTGGCGATGAGTACTCTCGTTTAGCACTCTCCCGACTTTTGAAACAGCTCCCAGGTCTCTCTACTGAGGCTCAACAACCCACAATCTATGTGACTCTTTTTATGTGACATGAACGTTTCTGGAATATTTGGATAAGAAATGTTATTTCATTGTTAAAACCTGCTTTAATCTAAAGTAGTTAAAAAAAGGTTTAGGACATTGCTTTGTCACGTGTGAAAAAGTGCTAATAGTTTTCGCTTTTCACTTGGAGGATTGGGTAGTGTCTTGGAACACTGCATATTCCATTACTAGCATGAATGCATCCATGTTGAGCATGGAATATGTCAGCAGAATATCAACATATGATTCAAGGAAAGCAGAATATACACAAAGGTCTTACCCCTAAAGTGTATGGAACCTCTATTGATTTCGAATCCATGGGTAAAGTTGTCATCTGTCTTATTCAGGGAAGTTTTTATGTCGTCCTCTGATAAACCATCTTTAGTGATGATGTCAATAAACATCTTTTTATTCTGTTTACTAGAGATACAAAAGTAGACAAGTGAATTGATATATATATATATATATATATATATATATATATATAGCACAGAGATGGATTTGAAGCATCATTAAATTCAATAAAAAGAAAAGGATGAACAATTATATCAGTGAAAGGCCGCATGTCTAGTTTAATATTCACCTTATACAAGCAACAGAGACCTCAACATCTTTGTCAGTCACATCCTTCATTTTTGTGGTAACCTAATGATCAGAACGAAATATTCTATACACATAATAGCAATCAATATGTTTTTATAGCCACATAACTGTTCAGGGATTTAAGATGAAGAATTCTAGATATTCTTTATTAAGCCCAATATAAACACTTAATATCTATTTCATGTCATTAAATACACTTAACTAAATTATCTCTAGGATTTAGAAATAATTTTTGAATAAACCTATGAAATAAACTTGTTCCAAAACAATACTTTAAGTCAAACAGTATCCTTTTCATTTGACATATTCAGCTAATCTGTCTGAGGTATAAAAATGAAATAGACATATCCTATCATAGCCTATTTTAGCATCCAGTTAAAGTAAGATAAACATGCATTATTGATATGAAGTTGCAACTAATCGTGCCCCATTATAATTTGTCTGGCCACAAGTGGAGTTTGTATGCATCTCTGTCATCAATTGGCTGGGTCAGAATGATACTCTATTGATAATAAATACGAATATGTTCTCTTCAACTACTAGTGATTAAACTACACTACATAATCAATATATTATGTGAGATTTGATAAATGATATCAAACAAGATTAACTTTCTACTGAAAACTTCACTTTGTTCACAGTATTTCCCTTACTCTACCCCTCTGTCTAAACTTATAAATTCAATAATCAATGACATTACATTTTACCCCTTACTTTTCCTCCCAAAGCTGCCTGTATTTATTTGTATATTAAGGTTCATTGCATAATGGTATTTTGTTCGGTAGTGCTCTCATTCCTTCTAAGAATAGAATGAATTTCTCAGCTGCATTTGATAAGAATACTCATCTAGTCCTGCCTGATGATATGCTGGTCTTATTACAAAAAGATTTTTGTGAAAGTTCTTTGATACTTTCTTTCATACCTTAAATACTTATCTAACATCAGTCAAATTGTTTCTGCGTCAGTGTCCCAAATTGTGTGTACAATAAAGCGGTTATACTTATTGAAAGTATAGAATATATTTTGAACTTGAAAGATAATGCATATGATTTATTTACTATTTCCATAATCTCTGACGGGAGGGAGAAATATTCTGGTGAGACCAGTTCTCTTTCCATGTCCACATTAAAGGAACAATGGTAGACCTTTTCTGAAATGAGACAAGAAAGACATATATGAGTAGGAATGCGGATACCAGGCTTGACGGTGTGAAAATGTGACTAATTTTTTTAATTCATGATCCAAATCACTGGTGGATCTTTTCATAACTATGATCAACTTGAATGGGTCTATGTGCCAATAACATATCGGTTTAGGTTTTTGATGAGAATAACAGTCAGTTGTATGTTTCCACTTAATGACCGACTGTTACTTTAGGTATGACCCGATTCCTAACTAACCATTTCAAAAGGTCTTGATTCTCAGTTAGTTGGTAGTGCAAAATTCTGTATTCATTGATAATGGAATTCATCGACCTTTCTGTGCATTTCTTCATTTCCACTTACTGTAATTTCAGTGAAGGTTAAGTAGCATTGGCTACGATAAGTAAATGAAACTTCCAATATACTGTCATTGTTAACCTGCGTGTAAAATCAAGGGATTATGAAGCCATACCCTAGATAGTGGAGTATAAGACATGAACAACAAGAGTCATATTTAGACTAACTTGATGATGTTTCAGATTATGTATTCATCTGTAAATAGCAGGCACTCCATGGAGTGTAATCATATTTTACCATGTGGCTACAACAGCAGTGCACTTAGTGATTGCCTGATGTCGATGTGGTATGCCTGCAGTAACCTTTGCCTGTCAGGAGTCCTATTCAATATGTAGATGTGTACTCCATGCAGACATGCACCTCTCTGGCAGAAGCGACATTCATTTTTTCTTTTATTGTTTAGGGGTCCCTCCCACCTACTACGACTAAGTCTACAAGTAACCCTTTGGCCGCCGACAAACTCGCTGGGTGCCGACGGGCTACGACGCACTACAACAAAAATACGTTAATCGTAGAGGGTCTACGAAATTCAAACATGTTTTAATTTTGTAGGCCGTCGTAGCCCGTCGTAGGCCGTCGGAAGGTTAATCGGAGAGCGCGGCGGATTGTCACCGCAATAAGGCCTCCCACCTACTTTGACGGCCTACGATTCAGTCTGCGACAGCGTCGAGTGTTGCCGACGGCGTCAGCGACACTCGTAGTCCATCGTAGCCCGTCGTAGCCCGTCGTAGCCCGTCGTAGTAGGTGGGAGGGACCCCTTAAGATCGATCTTTATTCTGGGGGTATTGTAGGCTCAAGTAGTGCCTATTTCCACAGTGCTCCAGGCAAGAAATTTACATGCAATAATCTAGCCGATAACCTGTACCAAAAAACATGCACTTATCTGTAACGCGATTCGCTTTTTAAATGCTAGAGGGTTAACATCTATGAGGATATACAAATACTAGTGGCAAAAGTATTCCTTTATACAGTCTATGATAGGGTCCCAGATGCTCTTGTGCACCTGAAATTATGGGCTGGCTGTTGTTTGAGCTAATAAAAAACACACACAATTATGATTGTTAAATGGAGTGAAGTTGTATACTATACCTTTTGCTAAAAGTGGCACTTGAAGTTCTGTGTCCTGTAATCTGTGGTGAGAAAAGTAAAATATTTCAAACTGAATACGAATATCACAAAGCTTTGTACATTTTCAATTTATTTCTAGCTCGAAAACACATCCCTAATTTTCGCACTTGTACAATACATTGCGCCCTCAAGATAATGTATCTTTCTTTTAAAACAGTCATTGACAATCAACATAAAACATTTCATCCTATGAAGTATTATACTTGTCTGCTTTGCTATGAAAATCCCCATTGCTAGTTGCGTAATATCAATTAAACCTTCAATCTGGTGCTCATCCTTCTCTTGTTCTTCATTTGCAGTGTGACTATTAATAGTGCGTTGGGTTTTGGCATGTGGACTCAATAGGAGAAACACAGCAACTGTGGCATAGCTAGCATATGTGTACATTCTATACTTTATTTAACAGCGAAAGAGAAATTATCGATTGATATAAATGTTGATGAGTGAATTCATTTAAACAACTATTTATGAAAGAGTGTGTAATTATAGATAAAGGACACAATAAATTTATTGAACATGTATTTGCTGCTATAATGGAAAACAACCCTAGCAGTGAATTATATGCCTTAAAGAAAAAAAAGGTTTAGGTTATATTCAGTCTATGGGTAATTTTTGTGACCTACTTACACCCAGTCAACTTGCCATTTCTATAACTCTCTGTCTAGCAGATGTATTAAGCATGGGGAGGTCAATATAGGTCTCAAG
This sequence comes from Alentia gelatinosa, assembly GCA_950022655.1. Classification (NCBI taxonomy): domain Eukaryota; kingdom Metazoa; phylum Annelida; class Polychaeta; order Phyllodocida; family Polynoidae; genus Alentia; species Alentia gelatinosa. The sequence goes on along the minus strand of OX465590.1, from coordinate 52,846,020 downwards.
TGATTGATTGGTCATGGTCAGCTGGGCACGCCTATAAGATCCTGAGACACTGGTACTTTGCTCCTTTCCCAATGTCACAGGGTAAGCATTCAGATAGTGAAGGGATAGTTTTTTGCAGCATACTCAAAGTCTATGTGACCACTCTAACCTTTAGGCAGCCCATATGAGCATGTGGCCTATGCTCAAAAACAAGAGTTCCCAGAAGATGAGATGGAAATGAATTAGTCCATCCTCCGTCAAATTTTACTGTAAAGTAATTCATGAAGCAAAGTGAATATGTAGCTGTCAAACGAGGTGGAGTGCTTACCAAATCATTTTCATCCAGTAGGTTTCAGATCTTCACCCAAAAAACCACTGAGTTGTGGGTACAATTCTTTCACGGCTGTGTAGTATGGGTTGTTAACGTTAAGCCAATAAGGAAAATACCGGGGGGGGGGGGGGGATTAAGGCTTATATCTTATGGTCTAATCAATACTAAATGTCACTCTGATGTTATATCCTAATACACATAAATTTGTAAGTAGCTATCATAAGATATAACTTGAGGACTTACTTTCCATCCTTGATATGTGGGTGATATCTTCTCCAGACCAAATATCCAACCAGGAGAATTATGAAGAACAGCAAAACAAAGGATGAAACAAGAAGAGCAACAGTCAAGGCTGACCATCCTGGAAATAATAATAATATGAAGTTGTCATTTAAAATGCATAGTTAGCCCAAATAGATCCGCAAGAATTAGAATTCAGTTAATGATATTTGTGTGGGGAGGGAAATCACACATTATCATATACCTCTGCATGAATTCATTGTGAATACCCACTACTGCTGTGGGTCTGCTAATTCTGCACATATTCCGTAGTATGCCGTGTACTCAGATACATATTTTGTGTTTTGATACAGCCGCACCCACTCTGCAGCATCTTTATAATGCAATCTCATTGGCTGTGAGGCCAAAGCACTTGTCTGTGCGGAAAATTGAAAAATTGGGGATTGTTCCAACATTTTTGATGAATTCCCGTACCAAGCATGATTGTGTATTGACTACATATCGAGGTATCTAACATGAGGCATTTCTGTAAGGATCAACTATCATGTGTTCAGATAGACTCTGTCAGAAAGCAGAGTTGAGTTCAAAAATGCTAATGTTGAGGGTCACGTTTAAGGACTTGGGACCGAAGTAAAGATATGCTCCGTAAACCTGTCAACACCTGTGTCTGTGAGAATTACCTTGGCCCTACCCTCCTGGCCTATCACATTACCCCTATCGATGTTACCAGCTATTTGCCTCACAACCTAATGTCTGGTTGCCATCCCCCCCCCCCCCCAGCTCCTAGCAGGTTTATTGAATTAGGTGGATGGTTACACAAAGGGGAATATAGCCAAGAGGATTGACGCATGAATAAAGGATGCTGCCACCAATGCGGAGATTGTGCGATAGTTTAACTTCAATCGCCTACTAGTTTTATGACATGTCTGTGACACCATACAGACTTATGACAACACAAGTAGCTTCCCTTAGGAAAAGACAGACCCCAAAGATAAGAATTAGACAAATCTACACATCATGGACCTGTTTCACTAGTTTTGTGACATGTCTGTGACACCATACAGACATTGGGGTTTTCTAGTTTTGTGACAACACAAGTAGCTGCCCTTAGGAAAAGACAGACCTCAAACATAAGAATTAAACAAATCTAGACACATCATGGACCTGGCAGCTGTTTCAAAAGTCAGGAGGGTGCTGAACAGAGTACTCACCGCCAAAGTGAGAGCTAACAATAGTCCAGTCAAAATAGGGTTTGACCGGCCACAAAGAGCAATAGATTTAATTCCAGTGCCATTCATCTCAGAATACCTTACATATTACCAGAATGAAAATCGAAATTAATCCAAATGGTGGAAGTAGGTCAAATTAGCATAAATCCAATATGGCCACGCCAAATATATGATATGCCATAATTCTGGTTTGAATTGAGATAGAAACATGATTTAAAATGCTAGACATATGTTTTCGGAGGTGGGGAATCCATACACATCACAAGTGAAATCATATCTTTAGAGCAAATTAGCGTAGATTCAACATGGCTGCCTGAGTTCTATGAAATACCCTAATTTTGGTCTGAATGAAGATATAAACATGATTTAAAATGCTAAACATATGTTTCTAAGGTTGGGAATTCATATTAAACATCAAAGAAGACCTATCTACAGAGAACATTAGTATAAATCCAATATGGCTGCTTGTTTCACTAGTTTCGTGACAAAAGTGTTACACAGATATGAAAAGCAGCACCAACAGTGCAAGCAAGAATGAACTCATGTCTAGTTCTTATGAAACCGGACACACCATCTAGACGCCATCTAGACATGTCACGAAACTAATGAAACAGGTCCCAGGTGTTTATTCAAGTGATTGAACCAAGACCATTAGACTTTTATTGGGATGCCGCAGACACAGTGGCACAAGTGTAGAGACCATGATCAGGTGCGTGGGACCTAACAACTACCACCGCTTACTCAGACTCAAAGGACGAAGCCCGGTGCCAGCATGCCTGCAAATGGACCCTCAGCAGGGACATGTTGGAACAGCTGTCAGCATGCCCCAGTCCTAGCGAAATCAACTGGGTGCCGCCAACAACTGCACCGCCCCTCATCTAGAATGAGTACAGCCTCAGCACCAATGCCATGGGCTCCAACAGCGACTAACTCAGAGCGTGCCACCAAAGTGACTGGCTGGCTGCTGGTGAAATATGTCTGTAAAGAGGCTGCCCTGTCGTCAAAGCATCCTCGGTCTGCAGTAGAAAGCTGGCCTCTGCTCGTCTTTAACTGTCCAGGGAGCTGTTTCAAAAGTCGGGAGGGCGCTAAACGAGAGTACTCACCGCCAAAGCGAGAGCTAACAATGGCACTTGAAGTGTCGCTGTCGAGGTGGAGGTGCCGCTCGCTATTTGGTTTTGGTACCGGTTTTTCTTCCGCTTTGACTCGCAGTACCGCTCGCTGTTGCGGCCTCTTGTTTGAAAAGTGACGTGCCGCTGGGGAGACTTCACTCGACTTTTGAAACAGCTCCCTGGATTTGAACTCCATTATTGTGTGTGTTCATTGGGAGCCTGGCTGCAACGACTGAGAGCGCCTTCTCTATATCGCATACAATTTCCATGTTTTCAATTTGCAATCATATGAATATTGCAGTATTCTCAACCACATCAGGGACCTGTTTCAGTAGTTTCGTGACATGTCTAAATCGCGTCTGTGACACCATACAGACAGATCACAAGATTGCAGCCGATGACACACAGAGTTTCACTCACTTCTCGTGGGAATTAAGCAATGACACTTTAACATGAGTAGGGGATACATATAATCTATAATCGTTCCAAATATGAAGAAGATTGGCCACTTCGATCTTCTGATATTTGCTAGTCTTTTCCCGCTGTTGCTTGCACTGTTGGTGCCGCTGTTTATGTCTGTCTAGGCCTAATGTCACGAGACTACTGAAACAGGTCCCTGGACCTTTTGTGTTGTTACCCACAGTGTCTTTTGGCAAGGTCCTTCCCATCTTTATCGATGTTTTAGTGAAACTGACATCTTAACTCTGCCGTGTCTTCATGGAGGATGAGGCACATGAATGAGAATGACTAACTAGATGATACCAGATCAGATGTCTCACCTGATCCTTGTCAGATAGCACCACTGTTCGTCTTACAAATTTATGTAAATTTTTAATTATTTGCTGATTAGAAAATATCCCTAAAGGTCGCTTCTTTGCCAAAGTAAAACTTCAATCGATTATTGCAAAATCACGAGGCTTAGCTGTAGCACTTCTGACACCTACCGCGTTGCGGAACGAAAAAGTTGAAAACTAATAAAACATCAATGGATTATAATAGAAATAGAGAAACTTACGTTTTGCCATTTCCTTCCTGCATTCTCCAAGTCTCTCTGACCAATGTCCATCAAGTTTACAAGTTACATTCGCTGACCCATGAAGAATGTATCCTGAGTAACAGGTAATGGTGACCACACTCCCTGATTGACTGTTGTTAGGAGAAACATGGCCATATGGATGGTGAGGAATAGGTTTGCATTTAATCCCTGCAAGTAATCAAATTTCTGATATTGTATTGCCATCTACCAATGTATATGAACAAAGATGTATCATGGTAGCACTATGTAATACACCTGATACAATGACAAAGCTTTTTGAGATGAATACATTCGTCCATAGGGGCGTCGTCTCATGTACCGACATTCACACATCTATATGCATACAATTAGATGAAACAAGATGAATTAGACATTGTATATTAACACAGCAAAACCAAGTGTTCAGTAGTTAAGGCTGGACTCCCATTGCTTTGGAAAAACATGGCTACCGATTCTATCGTGAAGTCAGTAAAAGTCGTGGTAGGTGGAACAGATTTCTGCGATTGAAAACACCAATCGTATAGGTCCCGATGAAATCCAGCATGTTAAGCCGGGCCACGATATCCTCCCCGATGGCTACCATTTGAAATGCCCAAATCGTGGCCTATCGGAAGATCTCCGATAATTCAGATCGTGGAAATCGTAGACTATAGGAATGCCTTTGGAGGACCAAAAACACAAACTATGGTCACGATTCAAACTGTGTATTAGTTTATTTATCAGGCTGAGTTTTAATATCAAAATACATTATAAATCTAGAAATATTCAATTAATCTCAATAATCTTTTAAAGGTATTTACGACATATTATAATACTATTGTTCAGATACTAATAAAATCAAATTGAAAAATATAACTGTGATAGAAACATGATTCCGATATGAAACTATTTTGTTCATACCTTTAAACTTAGTAAAATAATATCATATTTACAGCGATTATACATCTATATGAGACCTATCCGCCAATTATTTTACCCGCAAGAGATATTTTCCTGTTAAATCACCTCCAATAGGCTACGACAGGCTACGAAAGATCAAACATGTTGGATTTAATCGGGACCTCTACGATTGATGTTTTCAATCGACTCTTCAACCACGTGACCACACACCATCCCATCTCCAGGGCCCTGTTTTATTTTTTGCCCAGGGAGGCTTGAAATACTCCGGGAGAGGTCCTAGGAGAGTTTGGGTTTGATAATTCAATGTCTCGTGGGGAAGGAGAGTTGTTGCCGACGATCTAGGCGATCTCCTCAAATTCCGTTTTATTTTTAATCCTCGGGCCGGGAGAGCTCGTGAAAAGTGTCCTGCAGCTCTCCTGGCGGGCGACACCTCTACGGGTATCGTGGGTGATTCAAAATAACAAATAAAAGCTATTTCATTCATTTAAACTATCGGAAATATATTTATTATGATTTTGATAAAAACTGGAGGTCTCAGATGGAGAATTCCTGTGCTATTTAGTTAGATTCACAGACATTCATAAATAATGAAATTAGTTCCCAAAGATTACATTATGTGTCTCCACAGGGCTCACTAATGAATAGAGTCATTAGCAGCCAATAGGAGACCAGTAAACACGTGAATCTGGCCAATAGGAAGAGAGTGGTTACGAGACCTCGTTCAAGTCTCCTCCAAACTCTCCTACAGGCCTATTCTTTCCTGGAATTCTCTCCAATGATGAGGATTTCTCTCCCTCCCGAGGACAGGGTAAATCGAACGAGATTGAGGATATCTCCTCCAATATGTCCTCCGTGGAGCTCTCCCTCGTTGGGATTCTCCTCGCCAAGGAGAGTTGAAAATAAAACGACCCCCTGGGACCTGTTTTTTAAACTAAGAATGACGAAAGAATTGGTCCTATCGCGGTCCTTGATGCATTCTCATTACCTAAAGTGATCCGTTTTTATGAAGGACATTCCTACACAACGATCAAGAAAATATCTTTATTTTGAGTGTTTTAAAAAATCTCAATCGTGATCCACATCGTCCATAGGCCTGTCCTACCTCTATTATCGGACAACCCCAAGGGGTGTCGTACCAGTACTTGGATTACCAGAATTAAGCAACTTGGCTATTCTCAGCTCAAAATGGCAGCTTAAAGTGTGATTTGATTACATTATTATATTTCCCATTGCATAAATCTATTGTACAGGTACAAAGAATGCTTATTTGTAAAGTGGTACTCCATTGTCCTCCACCAAGATTTTTCCTCCATGAGGATTATCTTTGATCATTGACTAAAGATAATCCTATTGGAGGACAAGTCTATGTCATGTGACTTTAAAACTCAATCTGATTGGTTGTCCACTAGGACATGTCTTCAACTACGACCAAAAAGGCTTGAACGATCAAGATTTGATCATTTCTGTAGGACCATGTTTAGAATACGGACTGACATGGATATCCTAGTCAGCATCGCTGTAGTGAGTCCTAATTGTAGTCGTTCAGTTGATATCGTTCTTAATTTTAAAAACACCTCCCTGGACTTTCAACAAGAACGGATTATCCCAAATTATATCATCACTTCATAGTGGACCGTGAGAAAATGGACAGGTTTTCAAGACCAGCAAACCAACAAGGAACCTGGGGGCTGTTTTTAAAACTAAGAACGATAGTGGTTGAATGACTACGATTAGGACCTACCACAACGATATTGACTAGGATGTCTTTGTCAGTCCGTGTTTTAAATATGGTCCTACAGAAACGATCAAATCTTTATCGTTCAAGCCTTTCTGATCGTAGTTAAAGGCATGTCCTAGTGAACAACCAATCAGATTGAGTTTTATAGTCACATGACTAAACACTAAGATTGTCTTTAGTCAATGACTAAAGATATTCCTCGTGGAGGAAGGATCTTGGTGGAGGACAATGCAATACCATTTTACAAATAAGCATCCTTTGTGCCTCTGCAATGGATTTATTTCAAGGGAAATATAATAATGTAATCCAACTACACTTTAAGAGGCCATTACAAGCTCAGAGTAGCTAAGTTGTTTAATGCTGTTAAACCAAATATTGTACGACACCCCCTGGGGTTGTCTTCCAATAAGACAGATAATGGAGGTAGGACAGGCCTATGGACGATGTGGATCACGATCAAGATTTTTTTAAACACCGAAAATGAAGATATTTTCCTAATCGTTGTGTAGGAATGTCCTCCACAATGACAGATCACTTTAGGTAATGAGAATGCATCAAGGACCGCGATAGGACCAATTCTTTTATCGTTCTTAGTTTTAAAAACAGGTCCCTGGGGTCATTTTATTTTCTGCGCGACGAGAGTTAAAACCCCCGGGGAGAGGTCGTACGAGGGTTTGGGTTTGATTATGCAAAGTATCTTGGGGAAGGAGAGTTGTGGCCGACGATCCATGAGGTCTTGTCCATTTGCGTTTTATCATTTATCGTCGGGCGGGAGACCTCGTCCAAAGTCTCCCTCACCTCTCCGGGCGGGCGACACCCCTAGGGGTGTAGTGGGTGATTCAAAATAACAACCAACAAAAGCTTATTTATTAATTCAAACTAATAGAAATATGTTTATTATGATTTCAATACAAACTGAACTATTTAGTTAGATTCACATATATTCATAAACGGTGAAATTAGTTCCAAAAAGTACCACTATGTGACACTATTTGCAACCATTATGACCCCTTCAAAGTGTATCCCCGCTAGGAATCTTTGGTTGCATTGATGTACGTCTTTAGCACAGGAGGCAGGCCAGTGGATTCTCAAGGCTCTAAGCCTAGTTTGTTAAGAATTCTTCTCCATAGAGCGTAGTGAGAGCACAGAATACGACGTAGAGAGTGAGTTCTTATGAGAGGGGTGCACCATTAGGTATATTCTATTATCAACATCTATGTGTTTAGTGTATAATGTACGTAGAAATTGTAGACTAAGGCCCGGCGTCCACCTACTAAGATATGGCTCCGATATGGTCTACGATGCACCTCCCGATGAAAAATCAAAATCGCGTCGGAAGGTCAGCTAATATCGGGGCAGTTGACCACGTTGCTGCGATTAGACACTGATAAAAACCCCATTTAATACATGGTGGATTGGCATGTCTAGACATATGTCTACGACTTTGCATCTTCCCGATATGTCTCCGATATTTCCTTTTTGTATCGGTGCCATATCGGTAGGTCTAAATTTCTATCATTGTAGGTGGACGCCAGGCCTAAGAGGATCACAAAATCACCTTCACATGTGCCCTCTCTCCCTGTCCAAGTACCATTTGATGTACAAATTCGTGTAACCGTTCCTGTGTAATTGTAGCCAGTCTTGCAACTAAAGGAAGCAGTGTCATTGACATGTTGACGTGGTACAAGAACACTGCCATGAGGAGGATGTTTAAGAGCTGAACATTCTATAACTGAAAAGTAAGACATAACTCTATCAGAGTTGCCGAAACTCTCCATCTCATCACCTTAGAAACTAAATAAAAACAGTTATTGAAATGCAGATACAAGGGAAACACTATCAATAACTCAGAACACACCCTCTTTAATTAAAAAAGGAAAACTAATGTAATTGCATACAAATTACTCATCAAATTACTCATCAATAAATTCGTAGCAAGACTGCATAATATTATATCTTTTTCATAATAGCAGTGTTTATTACATAAAATGTCACATTAAATACAATAATTTAATTCAGTATCCACATTTTTAGATAACAATATTCCTTCGAAATCGGATGGTCAAGGTTATGGCTGCTTTCTTTTTCTTTTTTTAGGGCAAATAAGTCCTCTTTTTGTATGTGTGTGATATACATGGTAATGGTTTCGTATGATTGCATTACTGTGTAAGTTGAAGCTTTTCTATAAAGGTCTCACATACATTTGTCAGTTGTATCGAATCTATGAACTTACAATATGCATTATGTATAGAGAATAAAATAAAATAAAGACACTTAAAACAAAAGAAGGTGACAAACAAACAGCACAAGAGACAAACAGTGTTACATGTGGAGTGGTGTTTCAATGAGATATAAGCTGTAGGGACATTGAAAATTAACTTGTATGTTAAAAGTAGTAATCATGTCATTCATTCATTGGGGGTGGGGATAGGGTAGACTGGTCCAGGAATATTGAGTGTTGGAAAAGGAGGATTATTGAATTTCACCCCCACTTTGGAAACAGAAGTGGAGACAATAATAACAGTAATTTGGCAGATTCTTATAAGCCTTCAATGTTTGTTTATGTGGGGGTTAAGGAGTCACACATGAGTAACGTAGGTTGATTGTTTTGATACTCCATTCCAATATATGTATATTATTTATGATACTCTAATAGCATTTTAAACCTAAAGAAACGTTTTGATTTTTGATGTGATACCCCAGAAAACTATCTATAGAGAGGGAAAAATACAGATGACAAGAAAAAACTACAAAGAATGGCTGATAACAATGCTCGAATAAAATGCAGTAAATAACTGAGTACATCTTACTCTGACAACCTCCATCACTCCAACTCCAGGTGCCATTGCCCAGACAGCGTTGTATGTTGGAATCAGGCTGACTGAAGTTATATCCCTGATCGCATTCTACATAAGCTGTGTCATTATAACCAGTCCCGGTGTATTTTCTTATGCCATTTTGCACATATAATACACTCGAACAAACGACCACTGAAAATGTGAATGCCATTATATCATATAGGTTGACAGAACATTACTACATGTTTTAAAAGAAATTTTAGGTTAAATTCAAATTATTCAAGTCGTTTGAAACAGCAATTTGTGCATACATTTTAAACATACACTGGTTATAATACTTTATCCGAAATGTTTCCATGAACTAAGGCCCAACACCCACCAACTACGCTCAGAACTGAAGACCCTCGGATGCAGAAGTAGATGATTGGGAACCTCTATATTATAGACAACATCTAGACTAGGCACATAGTCTTGCATCATAATTCTTATATTAAGCTATCATTTTTAGACCATTAGACTTAATTGGATAAAAAAAAACCAGGTTAGGTGACAGGTGCGAAGTGTATGCACCTGCACGCACGCTCGCAGGTGCTGGTGGTGATAGGTTGATGTATTTAGGAGACGCTAGGTGGCGCCTGTGATCCTTTATATTTACATATACCCAGAGTGTAACACATATATAAAAAGTAGTTGCTAGAGCAGCATAGTACACTCTGTGTTGAAGTAACATTTGCAACTAAACAAAATGTTTCTGTTTAGAAGCTTGATTAAAATGGACAAATAACAAAAACATTTTGTAAAGTTCCAGTCTATACATCCCTATCGTGGAAGATTATATCGGTTTCTATGCGAAGAGATTAAATCATCCAAATTGCCCGTATTTATAAGTACCAAAATGACTGCATTAGGACAGTCGCCATCTTGTATTAGCTCCCTCCCTGTCTTGATGTTGACCGTACGGCAGCCATGTAGGGAATGGCATATTTACCCTCATTATCACTCATTCTAGTGCCCGGTCTGGCCACATGGGGACAGGGCACTGTGACATGACACTGACACTTAAGTTGTCAGTCACATGAGTGGCCCCACTTGGCATGTGTGACAGACCGGAAAGAGACTAGTCAGTCCTGATTGGCTGTGACTCCCACAGCCAATCCCAGCACAGAGTTGACGGCACTCCCTGCTCTGCAGACGACACTCCCTGCTTTGTTGTATTGAGCGAAATTTCTGAATGAGGTTTGTATATGTAAAAAAAAACAATGGAATACAATAAAGAAAGTTGAAAAAAAGAGAGAGTTTATAAGCTTACCCTGAACTCAGATGCCACCTGCTGTGTGTATAAAAGTGGATGTTTTATGATGGATTAAAAAGTTAAGTTATTGACTCATAGTAGTACATAGTAGTACCCCTGTGTTTGAGTTCTTACCCCCTTCTTCTTAAGGTCTACAGACTTTACAATATGTAGTCAATTCCCTCACTTGTACAATTGGCATCTGTCCCACTCCATGTCCCGTTCTCCTGACAAAGGCGTGATTCAGATCCAGCATTCCAGTATCCTTCATAACAACTGAAATTCACAAAACCACCAGCATATCTGTCCATCTGCCTTATCCATCCATTGTCAGGGGCCTTGGGAAATGTGCACAACATTCTGACTGAAAAGGGAATGTCAACGATCATCAGGCAGCGAAGTCACTTTGAAGTTACCATAAGCCCTGACGTCATCGCAGAGGCGCCACTAAGCGGATCACCCGTGAACTATCCATCAAGGTGAATGTTCGGGGGTTCATACATAGAGCCTCCAGAGGTTACTAAACTCCCGATTATCGCCCCGGGTAAAGCAAAGTTCCGCTCCCGATAGACTTGGCACACTACGACAACATGAACCACAGTTTTCTTATTTATGATTGGAGAAACTGAATATGATATCGGATTTCTATGTAGAAATAGCTGAAATTTCCATTTCTGGCATCAGAATTTCAATTTGAAGATCTCTGAAAACCGTTAAACTGCATTAATTCTGGGTTACGGGTAAGGGTCTATCACCATACCACGAAATCAGCGAAAATCGGAACTTGTGAATAGACTGAATTATGGGATACCTCAATAGGGTCTATGCCTTACTTTTTTCGGAGGTTGAAATAGGTTGATAACGTAGGTACAAAAATGGCATTTCTATCGAATTTCGGCATATAATAATAAAAAAGACATATTGAGTGTGTCTGAATTCCATCTGTTCCTCGATATTTTGATCAAAAATACTCACCTCATTCTTCGAATTTGGTGAGTATTTTTGATCAAAATATCTCTGAATAGATTCCATTCAGACACACTAACCATGTCTTCCTCTATTCTTTTAGATCAGTTGCAAAGGTCCTAGACTTTCATGTGAAATATGGTATGGGAGCTATGATTTTTTTTTAAAAGGTACAAGCATAGCATAGACTTTCATATTAGTTTAGAATTTCTTCAAGGGTATCCTGCTGAACATATGATATTTTTTATACAACCAGGTGTACTCGACTACCTCAGATTATTTGGTCTAGAAACAACACTCGCTACACTTTCGCTCAAGTATTGCAGATAAAACCGAAATCTGCACATAGATAGGTGCATGTATAAATCAATGCATGACACATTTTAGAACTTAGATGGGACACTAAACTAAGGAATGTACTAAATTATGAAAAACCAGTTATTGATGGTGTTAACATTTGAATTAACACCTTCATCTTGTGGTGATACTTACATTTAACTATTTGCACATACTGAATAGTAACTTACGTGTCAAGACCCTATTGAGTCTCATCAGAAGAAGAAAAAGAAGAAGAGCAAGGAGACTGTATTTCGACATCTGTACAGAAAAAAATATATTTTGAGACAGCAAGCAGAATATAATCAATATAATGTATTGCTATTTATCGTCACCATTTTTTTTATTGTTTTATTCACAGAACATTTGACTATACCTACATCGTCCTTCCACGTTTTGGCAAACAGTGAACAATATGAATTACATTAAGGAACTGAATATGTGCATGGTATTATACATATGCATTTGGATGCCCAGTTACATGAACATTTTCGACCATCCATTTAACATCATGTAAGTACATATTTGCTCGGGTAGTTCCTAGCGTCGATCCACCCAAACGTAGCTCTCAAGGCGTGCGAGTCAAATATATACAATACATTGATTGCCATTGTTAATGTCGGAGGGGCTTCACGAACATAACTTTTGTAGTAACATTACATTAAACAAATCATATTCATTTGGCTCTAAAGTGTCACATAGTTCTTGATCTTTAATAGGGTTTCCTTTTTAAATATGTTTAATAGGGTTTCCTTTTTAAATATGTTTCCCTTGTCAGACAGTTGGGCCTGTTTTGATAAAGCTATCTTGGCTGTACTTTAGTTATAGATTAATTGGCTTACTAATAATGAAATTGATGTCTTGGTAAGAGACACATAATTCATATCGTGAATGGTTTTACATTTTTACTGACATCATCTCCTCCTTTACCACGACACCTCCCCTGGTGCGAGAACACTCGCTGCTACTTAGAGCTGATATGAAGCATTTACTCCTTTAGAAAGTTATCAAAAATATAAGGCTCCCCTCTCACACAGCGCGTGTGTACAGTGGTCAGTGAACCTGTCACACATCACAGGTGACAGTACCCACGCCACATGTCACACATCACAGGTGACAGTACCCACGCCACATGTCACACATCACAGGTGACAGTACCCACGCCGTGCCGTGGTCAGTGAGAATACTGGAGAACTCGACCCGCAACGAACTCGACCCGTAAAAAACTCGACCCGCAATGAGCTCGACCCGTAAACGGGACTCGACCCGCAACGAACTCGACCCGTTTTTCCGGCACTGAACTCGAGTATCTTATAGATGCATATATGGATATATATGAACTAGAATACTTTGGAAGTATTATTACTATTTATATTACCTTGGCTTCAAATTTTGCCGAAAATGTGAGCGATAATAAGAGTTTTGAGTGTCCATTCAGCACTGACAAATCTCAAGGTAATAAATGAAACATGGTTCATTGGAAAATCTAATACATATAACCCTAACCCTATTCCTATCCCTATCCCTAACCCTAACCCTATCCCTATCCCTATCCCTAACCCTATCCCTTACCCTAACCCTTCCCCTAACCCTAACCCTAACCCTATCCCAAACCCTAACCCTATCACATACCCTGACCCTAACCCTATCCCTAACCCTATCCCTAACCCTATCCCTAACCCTATCCCTATCCCTATCCCTATCCCTAACCCTAACCCTATCCCTAACCCTAACCCTATCCTATCAATAACCCTAACCCTATCAATAACCCTAACCCTATCCCTAACCCTAACCCTATCCATATCCCTATCCCTATCCATATCCCTATCCCTAACCCTAACCCTAACCCTAACAGTCATTTTCATTATTTAAAACTGGCTCTAAATCACGGGTCGAGTTTTCCAAAACGGGTCGAGTTCTCTTTTCAAATTTACGGGTCGAGTGTGCGGGTCGAGTTCTCCAAAACGGGTCGAGTTCTCCTGTCAATTACAGGTCGCTTTCGTTTCGGGTCGAGTTCCCCAGTAACCGTCCAGAAGGAGGGTGAACCCAGCTGGTAGAATGGCTTGAAGGCTATCGGGGCTAACTGAAGCGTCGGCGCTAAACAGACAAGCACGGTCACTAAGGACTCGCACCGGTCACTAAGGACTCGCACTCCCGTGGTTCCAGTCACGTGGTCTCGGCCACAAAACCACGCCACTTCAACCCTGGCACGCGGACGATAAGGAACCACCCACCCACCCTACAAAAACTCTTCAATATCTCCTACTTCGTAGGGCTTCTAAACACCTCGTGAACTCTCCTTTTTTCTGATTTATCGTATTATAAACATTATCCATACTTCTATCGTACGGTACCTAATAAATTGTTATGTCCACAACCGTGTTGGTGTTAGTCATTAGGGTGTGGGGAGGTAGAGAGCAAAAGTCTAAGTTTAACTCAATGAATCGCCAATGTCCATTTATACTGAAAGTCGTCAGTGTAAACGCTCGAGTATATTCTGAAGCAGACAACTTGAGGGTGTACATTGCCAAAACCTGACGACTATTGGCTAGACGATCTACAGTCATCACGTTTTAGCCGTCTATTGTAAACGCCGGGTAAGGGCACCACCTGACGACTATTGGCTAGATGATCTACAGTCGCCACTTATTTAGCCGTCTATTGTAAACGCCAGGTAAGGGCACCACCTGACGACTATTGGCTAGACGATCTACAGTCGTCACGTTTTTAGCCGTCTATTGTAAACGCCGGGTTAGAGCACCACCTGACGACTATTGGCTAGATGATCTACAGTCATCACGTTTTTAGTCATCTATTGTAAACGCCGGGTAAGGGCACCACCTGACGACTATTGGCTAGATGATCTACAGTCGTCACGTTTTAGTCGTCTAGTGTAAACACCGGGTTAGAGTACCACCTGACGACTATTGGCTAGACAATCTACAGTCATCACGTTTTTAGTCGTCTAGTGTAAACGCCGGGTTAGAGCACCACCTGACAACTATTGGCTAGATGATCTACAGTCATCACGTTTTTAGCCGTCTAGTGTAAACGCCGGGTTAGAACACCACCTGACGACTATTGGCTAGATGTTCTACAGTCGTCACGTTTTAGTTGTCTAGTGTAAACGCCAGGTTAGAGCACCACCTGACGACTATTGGCTAGATGATCTACAGTCATCACGTTTTTAGCCATCTAGTGTAAACGCCGGGTTAGAACACCACCTGACGACTATTGGCTAGATGATCTACAGTCGTCACGTTTTAGTTGTCTAGTGTAAACGCCAGGTTAGAGCACCACCTGACGACTATTGGCTAGATGATCTACAGTCGTCACGTTTTTAGCCGTCTATTGTAAACGCCGGGTAAGGGCACCACCTGACGACTATTGGCTAGATGATCTACAGTCGTCACGTTTTTAGCTGTCTATTGTAAACGCCGGGTAAGGGCACCACCTGACGACTATTGGCTAGATGATCTACAGTCATCACGTTTTTAGCCGTCTATTGTAAACGCCGGGTAAGGGCACCACCTGACGACTATTGGCTAGATGATCTACAGTCGTCACGTTTTTAGCCATCTATTGTAAACGCCGGGTAAGGGCACCACCTGACGACTATTGGCTAGATGATCTACAGTCGTCACGTTTTTAGCTGTCTATTGTAAACGCCGGGTAAGGGCACCACCTGACGACTATTGGCTAGATGATCTACAGTCATCACGTTTTTAGCCGTCTATTGTAAACGCCGGGTAAGGGCACCACCTGACGACTATTGGCTAGATGATCTACAGTCGTCACGTTTTTAGCCATCTATTGTAAACGCCGGGTAAGGGCACCACCTGACGACTATTGGCTAGATGATCTACAGTCTTCACGTTTTTAGCCGTGTAATGTAAACGCCGGGTAAGGGCACCACCTGACGACTATTGGCTAGACGATCTACAGTCATCACGTTTTTAGCCGTCTATTGTAAACGCTGGGTTAGAGTACCACCTGATGACTATTGGCTAGACAATCTACAGTCATCACGTTTTTAGTTGTCTAGTGTAAACGCCGGATTAGAACACCACCTGCCGACTATTGGCTAGATGATCTACAGTCGTCACGTTTTAGTCGTCTAGTGTAAACACCGGGTTAGAGTACCACCTGACGACTATTGGCTAGACAATCTACAGTCATCACGTTTTTAGTCGTCTAGTGTAAACGCCGGGTTAGAACACCACCTGCCGACTATTGGCTAGATGATCTACAGTCGTCACGTTTTAGTCGTCTAGTGTAAACACCGGGTTAGAGTACCACCTGACGACTATTGACTAGACAATCTACAGTCATCATGTTTTTAGTCGTCTAGTGTAAACGCCGGGTTAGAACACCACCTGCCGACTATTGGCTAGATGATCTACAGTCGTCACGTTTTAGTCGTCTAGTGTAAACACCGGGTTAGAGCACCACCTGACGACTATTGGCTAGACAATCTACAGTCGTCACGTTTTAGTTGTCTAGTGTAAACGCGGGGTTAGAGCACCACCTGCCGACTATTGGCTAGACAATCTACAGTCGTCACGTTTTAGTTGTCTAGTGTAAACACCGGATTAGCTATTACCTATATCAAGACATTGTTAGTTTTGGTATGTAGCATTTGATCCTGACACCAAGTCGGTTTATATTTAATAATGCAATTTAAAAACTTCTAACGCTAATGACAAATACTATAACTGTCATTAGACACCAGTAACATCTAAATAGACACAGAAATGTGAATATATAGCCTTACCTTAAATGGTTACGCTGTCCGAATCCTTTGTGTTTTATTCCTCAGTTGGTTAACTACATGAGAGGGATCCTTGGATCTGTGTGTTGACCACGCAGTCAGGTCTCAAGGAGGATGTTTTTGTATCTGATCCTCCCTGTATACTTTCCCTTTGAACTGTTCTTATCTTATGCACACTGTTTTTTCGTGTAATCTTTAGAAGTCCATGTAACTTACATATCTCTCATGACGTATGCTGATTGTAACCTGGTCCAGAGGAGTGCTGTCTACCTCATCATTTTTCCCCCCTGAAACCACTAACACCTGGAAACTTATATATATAATAATCTATGGTTTTGTGGACAGGCGGCCGCAAATAACGAGAGGTTGACGCGTAGTAGTACACAAGCTATAGCGAGTGGTTTACAGAGCTGCCTGTCCACAAAATCATCGTTTGTTGCATTTATCATCCATCTTTTCGAATAAATTAAACCCAGTAATTGCCATAATAAAGGGTATAACATTAGGAACTATTTCCTTGCTCTACAACAAAAAGGGACTATTTTCCCGTATACCATGGTTTTGAGGCCGTATACCACAGGTTTGAATCCGTATACCAAAGTAATGGTTTCTGACAGGTTTTATACAACGGGTCGTGGTTTACTGAGTCCCCATACATTTCCAATGGGTGCTTTGTGTACGATGGATAGTAATAAAACGATGTCCCTGTACACGTACACATTTCGATCCTCACTCTGGCCGTAGGACGTTTACAACGAGGTGTTGTCTCCCTGACGCGTTTTCGTTACTCGTTCTTTGAAAGTCGCCACTTCTTCGTTATTCATATCTTTGGTTATCGCAATGTCGCCCGTCAAAAACTGTCGCGACTCGTGACGTCCTCTGAGACCAAAACTTTTCTATGTGAGGTACCATAGCAAGTTACGGAGGCCAACAGGGTCATCGATAGAAAAGGCACCGCTTGCCCAGATTCGCTCTTCCTCTTCTGTTGTTAGAGCATCGCACTGAAAAATATAATATTGTGCATATTTGTAAATAAGTTCTTTCACATTTAATTCTAATGCGAGTTTTTTTTGTTTTTTTTACCTATATTTTTAGCCTAGACATCCATGTATTTATGCTTTTTAATTCAATTTTACAATCGTATATTTTCTAATATTTCTTGTAATATCTTTTGTATATATATATAAATATTTCTAACTAATTTATTAATCAACAGATTTTTTTTTTAAATATCAAATCTTGAATACGCAATTTGAAACATATATGATACATACCTTATTCGGTCTATTGCCCATTCCTTTAGATTTTAAATCTTTCTTTCTGCTAGCTATCACTTGACGAGTGGTACGAAATTCTGCGGCCGTACTTATGTTCTTCTTGTAGCCGTTGGATTCCAAATGCCTCTTTAAGCTAGTAAATATACCCGTTGCGAATCCGGTTCGTAGTCCGTGCCATCTTTACGAGTAACGTGGATGAAGAAACTGCCCAGGAGTAAATTTAGCGAATCAGCGTCTATATCCTCGATTTTTAGTCGCTCATTCTTCTCCTTGTTTAGCCATTCGCAGAAATTCCGGACATCGCGATTTGTTTTTTTTTACCATTTCTTTGCTCCTTTTGCTGTTGATAAACTCTTCTAATTCGTTTCTTGCTACCGAAGTATTCGCTAAATGTTCTCTATCTTCTCCCGTGCGGTGTATTTCCTCTTGGCCTCTAAGTCGAAGGAATCGCCTGCCTTATCCATTGTTATCAGAACACAACACGACGCTCTGCGCTTCTGCGCTACTAATTATTCGTTATTATTAGCGTTACAAACTTTATGTTTACATTTCAACAGGTTAGCTTCCGCGATGACAGTGCTTCATCGAACAGCTTCTAAGACACTCCAATTCCCGTGAGTTAAACCTTTTTTGGGGGATTCTTTCCTTTTTTATTCGCTCTGTCTTATCATTTCATGTGTATTGTTTTAATTTCGCTACACTTAATGCTGTGCTGTATTTAAATGGTAACCATTCATTTAGCGTTATCGAATCGACGTCCATGTCGGCCATTTTTAAATATCGACGTCGTAATTCTGTCCGTTGCGACCGTGAAATGAACCCTAACTTACTGCACAGATGTGCAGAACGTTGTGGGGAGCAGCGTGTAGTAATCACGTTAGTTACGGCAGTAGGTATATAGTAAAATAATACAGGGAAACAGTCTTCTACTTGAAAAATTTTATGGTGAAATTATTGATCAGATACATCCCAATGCGGTAGGCAGAGGGACATATATGATCAATAATTTTACCAAGTATTTTGGTGTATGAAGACAATAAGCCTGTTTTCGTATTATTATATACCAAAAAATGGCGAAATTTTTCCTGGTCACATGATCACATACCCCGTACGTCACAGTGTGACGTACGGGTATAAATACGCCATGGGTAGGAGCGGGCAGTATACGCACTTGATACAGCCATAGGTATTTAATGAATAGTTTAGAAATCGGCAAGTCATTAGAAACATTACTATACTTAGATCTGTTCTTCCACCTAAATTCTGAAATAATTTGGTATAATTTCTCATTTGTAGCCAGAAGAAACATTATTTAAAAGAAATGATATCAGATTGAGATAGACTTTCTCCTCAGGGAGAGATCAGCTTTAAGTGAACGATACGCTGAAAGCAATGAGGGCAACGTTCATCTGTGTTTGAACAAATAATCTTGTTATGACTTTGTAAAAGAATTAATATTG
The DNA here is from genome assembly GCA_950022655.1 of Alentia gelatinosa. Classification (NCBI taxonomy): domain Eukaryota; kingdom Metazoa; phylum Annelida; class Polychaeta; order Phyllodocida; family Polynoidae; genus Alentia; species Alentia gelatinosa. Next base: position 52,826,559 of record OX465590.1, on the reverse strand, counting down.
TGTTTGAAGATAAAATTCCTAGGCTCCTAGAAAGGACGTACTTCATTTTGTCATAAGATGTAAAAGATCTATTTGATGAAGTATACGTGTGTGTGACTTACCAGCCGCTATCCCAAGTGTGCTAGGAACACATTCAACTATATTGTTTTTTTTACATTTATTAACCATACAAGGAACTTTTTACCATTTTCTAAAATACCTAATACAGACATGAAACACCCTAGTTATTTATTTTATGGGCAATGTAAGGCAAGATCTATTGACCTAGCAATAATATGTTGGTTTTTTTTTGTTTCGCCTTTTTATCATAAACACTAATAGTTATATAATTTCAGAATAAAATTTGCAAATGTATTTATTTCAGTTGTATTTGCGTCCAATAAAAGTGGAGCGTGCCAAATTGTGTCCATATGGGCTGTCTAAGTGCCACCTTTTTGTACTCTGACTGCTGTAGCTATGTAGTTATCATTCACCACAAACACTGTGCGAAACAGATATTTCATATATACGCCACCGTGTAAACACGCGTATATATAATGTTTTATACATATATACATCCATATTGCATGCCAGCATATATGTGGAATATACAACTATGTTTTTCTTTGTATACTGAAGCGAATTGGCTGTATTAGCGAATTGGCTGTATTATCCCTCTCTCCCCCTAGCCTCCCCCCTCCATCTCTCCCCCCAGCCTCCCCCCTCCCTCTCTCCCCCTAGCCTCCCCCTCACTCTCTCCCCCCAGCCTCCCCCCTCCCTCTCTCCCCCCAGCCTCCCCCCTCCCTCTCTCCCCCTAGCCTCCCCCTCCCTCTCCCCCTAGCCTCCCCCTCTCTCTCCCCCCAGCCCCCCCTCCCTCTCTCCCCCAGCCTCCCCCTTCCCTCTTCCCCCCAGCCTCCCCCTCTCTCTCTCCCCTAGCCTCCCACCTCTCTCCCCCTGCCCTCCCCCTCCCTCTCTCCCCCAGCCTCCCCCTCTCTCTCTCTCCCCCTAGCCTCCCCCTCCCTCTCTCCCCCAGCCTCCCCTCTCCCTCTCTCCCTAACCTCCCCCTCCCTCTCTCCCCCCAGCCTCCCCCTCTCTCTCTCTCCCCCTAGCCTCCCCCTCCCTCTCTCCCTCAGCCTCCCTCCTCCCTCTCTCCCCCAGCCTCCCCCTCCCTCTCTCCCCCAGCCTCCCCCTTCCTCTCTCCCCCAGCCTCCCCCTCCCTCTCTCCCTCAGCCTCTCCCCTCCCTCTCTCCCCCAGCCTCCCCCCTCCCTCTCTCCCCCAGCCTCCCCCCTCCCTCTCTCCCCCAGCCTCCCCCTCCCTCTCTCCCCCAGCCTCCCCCCTCCCTCTCTCCCCCCAGCCTCCCCCCTCCCTCTCTCCCCCAGCCTCCCCCCTCCCTCTCTCCCCCAGCCTCCCCCTCCCTCTCTCCCTCAGCCTCCCCCTCCCTCTCTCCCCCAGCCTCCCCCCTCCCTCTCTCCCCCAGCCTCCCCCTCCCTCTCTCCCTCAGCCTCCCCCCTCCCTCTCTCCCCCAGCCTCCCTCTCTCCCCCAGCCTCCCCCTCCCTCTCTCCCTCAGCCTCCCTCCTCCCTCTCTCCCCCAGCCTCCCCCTCCCTCTCTCCCCCTAGCCTCCCCTTCCCTCTCTCCCCCTAGCCTCCCCCTCCCTCTCCCCCAGCCTCCCCCTCCCTCTCTCCCCCCAGCCTCCCTCTCCCTCTCTCCCTCAGCCTCCCCCTCCCTCTCTCCCCCAGCCTCCCCCCTTCTCTCCCCCCAGCCTCCCCCCTCCCTTTCTCCCCCTAGCCTCCCCCCTCCCTGTCTTCCCCAGTGAGTGGGGACGGATTATCCCGAGTACTCTGTCTTCACACATTATCAGAGTACTGTTCAAGGGTGGACGAGGTTATTGCTGTGTGCAGACAGGTAGTGACGGGTGTGAAAGCGGCCGGTGTGAAAGGTGCGGCAGCAACTATGGCATTTGCAGCGGTTGTATTGCAGCAGTTGGGGCAGTAGGGTGATATCTGATTAGACCTTGTATTATATATACAGGAGCAGAATTATGACCGAATAAGAGTGGTATTTTCAAATAAAAATATATCAAAAACGGTGACTAAACAACAGAATGCTGGGTTTATTATGTGTAATTAGTCAAGTGATACCCAATCAGGTTTTTATAAAGGTTTTATAAAATAGATTGGCAATATAAGATTGCATTTTTCATATAATAAAACTTGGATGGTTAATGGCAAATGAAATAAAAGTAAGTGAAAAAACACCACAACTCCAAGTTGTTCTTGTTTCACAGATGTTTTTATTGTTAATCAATAGAGAGTTATTGAACTAAAAACAACAGTGGTGCAGACATCTGAATTATTGGATAGTGGCGGAAATACAACAGAATCAGGCGTATATATGACATATATGACTGCAACATGGACACTTATATGTACGTCTATAGATAAAGCATATATGCACGATGGAAAAAGGACTAACTTATTTACACAAAATCATAGCTATATGCACCGGACGTATACATATGTAAATAAGCGTTTTTCGCACTGTGAAAACTTTTTTTTATTTTGCAACTATTTGAAAGTAACAAGCCTAAATATCTATAACAATGTGTAACTTATGGTAGCAAGTGCATGTGGCCAATTGAACAGCAGCGGGCTGTTTACAGGTGCCATTATCCGTCAAATGTAGGAGCTCCTCAACACATTATATAGAGTTAGTCGTGTCATTTGTTCATCGCACTACGGCAAGATCACATATTACTGCTCTCGACTTCACCTCGCGCAGTAATACGCGATCTTGCCGTCCTGCGATAAACAACAACAAGACTAACTCTTGTTTGGTTTCTCCATAATCCCATACCTCATCTGCGATGTCCAATATAGAAGCAAGTAATTTTGTTCTGTCTAGGTTAATAAAACAGAAATACTTATTATGATATATCAAAAATATGATATATACTCTATGCCCTTTGAAGGTTATTGTAAATATTGGCTCCTCAACAATATTACTGTACACCTATGGCCAAACATATATGAGGTATTGAATGGCAGTGGCTTTGTACAGTCAATAAAACGGCGTTTTAAACGAGTAGGAGGCATATAGTAATAAGAAAACGTAGTGACTGAACCCATTAGGTGTCCTTTCTTGGTCCTTCGATGAAAAAAATACGACCTTTTTTTCATTAAAGGACCTCAAACGGCCCCCCGTACAGGCTCAGTAACCACGTTTTCTCATAGCACCTGGGGTTGGGGCCAAGTATATGATTGATAACAATTTCAAATATACTTCCCAAGATAATTTTACATTTTGTGAGGATTTTGAGGATTCAATTGTGGAATAATTGATCCTTGATGTTGATTCTGATGACTGGCGGAACCTATTGTAATATTTTCTAACATGCTACATGATACTAACGAAAATCTTATGCATGTACTGTTGATATTTAAGATACTAGTCTTAATTTTGTGGTTAAACCCTCTCTCAGCTTTACGGTAAGTCTCCGCTTTCCCGTTGGGGTGTGGGAGATAGCATGCGCCGAGAGAAAGAATGAGGGAACACCTCAGATCGGAAGAGATAAAGAAAAGCAATGTCCCCAAACATTTCAATAGACATGACCATGGGGGCATAGATGATATGGAGTTGACAGTGTTGGACTACATACATCGCCACTCGGACAGCAGAACAGCCAAAAGACTCCGGTTAAAAATGGAGTACAACTGGATACACCGGATGAGAATTCAGGCTCCACAAGTCCTCAACAGATGGACAGTAGATATAGGTGATAGGGTAACTTCAATGCCACGTCCAAAAAAATGTTCCCTCGCCGCATGCTATCTCCCACACCCCAATGGGAAAGTGGAGAGCGAAGAGAGTTTTTTTATCATTATGATTACTTTCGTACCCTACCACCAAAGAGGCGACTGAAATGTGACAGATTTTTTTACATTTAATCCACTAAATTTCCTTTTAAACCAAGGATATAATTTGAACTATCCTCTAAACCAAGAGGACATATTCACACGATCAGCTAATCATAGCCTGATGAGATTATACACAATTGAAACTACTGGTATGGCTCAGAAAGTTTAAAACATCTGGACAAACACTGAGCACACACTATCAGAACATATTCAGAAGGGGCCGCCACTGCATGGCCTCCCTTGAACTTTAGTTCATACGAGTCACACCAGAGGGGGCCACTGCAACAGATGTTTACACTGGTCCCCCACCACAGGCCTCCTAACACTTCTAAACCAAAACAATTTATTGGCTTAGAACGTTTCCCGCCGCCCTTTGTCTTGATCTACACCTACCACAGGCAGTATCAAGCAACATGTGACCTACATTAACCAGTGTGTGCCGTAGTTCGCGGCACCATGCAAGGTGGCGCCACCGCTTGCAATGAAACGGCCGGACCTGAGACAGCGGTTCCTCGGGTTGCGCCCCTACGCTGCTCTCCCGCTGTGTTCGCAGCCGTTGTTTGCACTACCTGGCCACACGTTGATATACGAGCCTGGAGGGGCCTCGAAGCCATCACTGATGCGTACGAACGGATACGCGCAGATGGCCGCTACAACTACGCGGGCGCCCGTACTCAATGTGGGCGCCTGGTGCCATGCTCTCCGCGGATACCACGATGAAAGAATGGTTGACTTCCTGGCCTACGGCTGGCCATTGGGATACACGGCCGACACCCCCCCCCCCCCCCCGGTTCCAACGGACCACAACCACGCGTCGGCTAGGAACTTTAGCGCTCACGTTCAAGCATATCTCGATGAGGAGCGCCTGGAGGGGGCCATCGTCGGCCCGTTTGAGACCCCCCCCTTTACACCATGGTGCGCTATCTCCCCCCTGATGACCCGCCCAAAGAGGGGGTCATGGAAATGCAGGGTCATAGTGGACATGTCCGTCCCCCCTGGGGGGGGGTCAACGCAGGCATCGCTCTGGGAGACCACCTCCCCTATGCAATCGCGTGTACACTCCCTACTAATGCCGACCTGGCTCGTTGCGTCCGCAATATCGGCGGGGGGGCGTGGATATGGAAGGCGGATCTCGCACATGCATACCGACAACTACGCGTGGATCCACGCGATCTTCCCCTCCAGGTGGTCAAGTTCGAATCCGATACTACGTGAATGTCTGCTGCCCTTTCGGCGCCTGCCTCTCCGCGTCGGCCTGCCAACGGATCAGGAGGGCGGTCGCGTATCTCCTGGGCGCATGCGGCTACCACGCTCTCGCGTATATAGACGACTTTGCGGGCGCGAAGCCCACCTACCACACGGCCTGCGAAGCATATGACAAGTTCCAACGTCTGACTGTCGACCTCGGCCTGGTCCTCGCCCCCGGCAAGTGCGAGCCTCCCACCCGCCGAGTCGAGTGGTTAGGCATAGATGTAGATATGGTGGCCATGACCCTTAAAATACCTGAGGACCGCCTGGAGGACGTGGTGCGGGACAGCGAGGCATGGATCGCGCGCCGCACTATGTCCCGTGCACACCTGCAGTCCCTCCTGGGCTGCCTCCTATATGTTTCACCCTGCATCTCCCAGGCATGCAAATTCATCACCAGGGCTCTCACGTTCTTGGCACAAATACCTGAGGTCGGCAGAGCAGTGATCCCGGCCCCGGTTAAGGCCGACTTCGCGTGGTTCGTGCAGTATGCCTGTGAGGCGAACAGGGTCGTTCTGGTAGCTCCTTACCCGATTGGCATCTCCAGCGAAGGGGGCGTGGCGAGGGGCGTTGCCCCCACGGAAGCAGTCACTCAGGACATCAACGCGATTATCAAATACTACGCATCCGGAGCGCGAGGCCACGCTGTCCCCACACTCCAGGCGGTCGCCACCCTCGCCCCGAGAGCCACCCGTGGCGCCCGCGTCGTGGTATACACGGGTGGAGAGGCACCCCTGGACGCCCTCGCTACCGGCCACACATCGGACCCCCTCTATGCGGAGGTCGGACGACGCCTCTGGCTCGTGGCTGCCCTTGGGGACTGCGACCTCCAATTCGCTCTGGAGGAGGGCCGCCCCCAGGAGCTAGGCCCATCATATCACCGCCATAACTGCACCCCTGTGTGCGACCTTGACCAACTCCTATCTTCTGATTTTAGGCGACGGGTCAAAGCTCCACATCCAGATGTTGCAGTCGCTGGCGTCGGCTGATGCCCCGTCCACCCGCCGCAACCACGCAATTCAAGCCGAGGTCTACGTCCCCTCCCTCGGGCACGCGGCAAGATACACACAGGCGCTCGCTAATCACTTCAAGTCGCCATCATCTGTCGCTAATTATCTTTCGGGAGTCCGTCGCTGGATTAGGACCCACGGGGGGACCCGTCGGCTTTCCTCCAGGAGGAGGTAGCAGCGGTCCTCCGGGGAGTCCATCGTCTGTCGACCCACACTCCCTCCCCCGTTCCTCCGGTCCGATTACGGGAACTCAGAATCATTCTCAACTACTTGTCCAGGGCAGGACCCGCATCCCTCGCCCTCAGAGCCGCCCTCGCGCTCTCATATTTCACTTTTCTCCGGGTTTCAAACCTCCTGGCTCCCTCCATAGCGTCGTGGGGCGGCCCTCATACCCTCACACGGGGAGACATCCAGCTTTTGCCGACTGCACTTCGCAGGGTCGTCAGGTCGACCAAGACCCGTTCAGCCTCTGCTCTGCCACTTGTCATCACCCTACCGCGGCTCGATGACCCGGCGGTCCGTCCAGTCGTGATCTACCAAGCTTATGTCGCGGCATACCCGTCGCCCCCACCACCACGGTCTTCACTACGCCATCAGGACTCCCCCTCACCTCTCGGCCGTTGTTCTGCACGATGCGCGTGGCCCTCGCAGCCCTCGCATTTCCTTCGGCCGAGAGGGTCACACTTCACTCTCTAAGGCGAGGTGCGGTGCACCATGCCGTGCACGCAGGGGCCTCGGAGGGGGAGATACGAGCACGAGGCATTTGGAAATCTGCCTCGGGCATTATGCCCTACCTACCCTGCTTGGGAGGGACGTCGTCCCCCTCCCGGTAATTTTAATTGGCCTTGGCCTTTTTATATTATGCCTTTGGCATCTCACCAATTTTCACTTTTCTATGCCTCATCGGCAATGTATAATTATGCCCGTTGGCATATCACAAGACCCGTGTGTCTTTTTCTCAAAGTTAATAAACATTAATTCTCTCCAAATGTTGTCATCGTGTAATTGAGGACAATTGAGAATTGTTAATAATTACCGGACAAACATTTCGGGCCACGCCCCTTTTTATACCCACAGTTTACAACTATCACAACAGATGGCGCAGTCGACAACGCTAAACGCCAACGACGCGAGAGGGCGCCCGCTGTCGTGACCTCGCAACTACCACAGAGGCTGTCATCAGTCTCCAGAAATCTTCCGACAGTTTTAAACCCGCCCACCCACGCCTTTAAACCAAGACTACGTATTCAAAGACTTTTTATATTATGCCTTTGGCATCTCACCAATTTTCACTTTTCTATGCCTCATCGGCAATGTATAATTATGCCCATTGGCATATCACAAGACCCGTGTGTCTTTTTCTCAAAGTTAATAAACATTAATTCTCTCCAAATGTTGTCATCGTGTAATTAGATATTCCATACATCTGCCCGGATGCCCTGCAGATTTGGTGATTTTCAATAAGGTTTAAGTGTCTCAAATCAATATTTTCTTAGTTTGACTTTGAACGGAGCTTTTACTGCCTAGAAAAAAATACATTGTTGTCGTATGTGTACTAGTAAACATCATCGATGCATATTTCCTGAATTATAGTCCATTGTATGCCTAAACAAATTAAAACAACACCTCAAGATATCCACTTATGTCCTGGTTGTATCATAAGGCATATCGGGACCATGACCACCCGTTTTTACCAGTCAACCCGTCACGATGCATTTCTGGATTGGCATGTCAAGACATATGTCTACGAGTTTGCACCTTCCCAATATGTCTCCGATATTTCCGATGCTTCATAACATACCCCTCCTCCGCTTGGAGAATGTGAACGCACTCGCCGATGTTAAGTTTGCTCAAACTCACAGAAACTACAATTAGGAGAGTGACGTTGATTAACATATTTATGCACATGCGCAACGGCACATCCTCCATGTATGTCATGAACCATGGACCAAAGGAACTATGCATTTGGAGAGTGAATGACTTGCACAGGCGGCAATTACATTGTTATCCACTTCTGGGTGTTATAGTTGGATTGAAAGTGAGTAACAAATTCGAGACTGAAGTTGTGTTAGCCTGGGGCCTGTTTCATAAATTTTGAACGATCATCTAAAAAATCGTACAATGGTCGTAGGGAGGATATCGTTGCATATCTGGGTTTTCTCGTACATGTAAGACCTTCGTACGATATGATCAAATGAGAAATCATTACATAAATATTGACCTACATCGTGCAAATGGTCTTATATCGTCCCAAATCGTCCTAACGTACGACACCTCTAGAGGGTGTCGTGGGTCTCGATTCATGTATTGAGTTCATTCACTCAGATCTAAAATTGAAATAAAGCTTTATTAACGTTAAGATACACAACTTTTAAAAAGAATCCTTGAAAAATAACTAAAATTGACTGAAATAGCTAAGGCCTAAATTTGTGCTGTGAGTTGAATACCAGGAGACTGATCGTTAAGACTGGAACCCAATAGGTCATAAGCACTATGTATGGATGGGAGGGGGGTGTGCATAGCTGCCACATAGTAGATCTATGATCCCTTAAGATGTATGTCAAAGATACAATAATTTGGACGAACGATTCATGTGTTTCCCTATGATCAGCTTTATGTAACCAAATTGGACGACCATCGTCCACGAAGTCGTACATCGTTGGATAGATCTTATCGTACAATGGTCGTATCATTCAAAATTTATGAAACAGGGCCATGGTTGTGTTGATGATATATGCGTGGCTTGTGTCGATGCCTCACTCTATGGACACATGTTTCCATGAATACAGTGGTTATTGTATATACCTTATTCCTTCCTGTGAAATATGCACCCCTCTCATAAGATCTCACACTCTATGGAGAAGAATTCTTAACGAACTAGGCTTAGAGCCTTGAGAATTCACTGGCCTGCCTCCCATGCTAAAGATGTACATCAATGCAACCAAAGATTCCTATAATTTCAATGATGCCACCTAGCGGAAATACTGTGTGCCAGTGGATTCTCAAAGCTCTATGCCTAGCTCGTTAAGAATTCCTCTCCCATAGAGCACAGTGAGGACCTTGTACAGAATACCACTTACAGAGTGTGAGATCTTAAGAGACGGGTGTACCAATACCAGATTACTTTTGCTGCAGGATCTTTATAGAGGCACGTAGGTGGTACCTGTCTGCTGTTGGTAGATCTAGAGCCTCTATGTCTTCACTGGACATCATTGTTAGATTTTTATTCTTCTTCAGCATCTCTTTGTAGAGTTTAAGGCACGTTTCTCCAGGGATGTAGGTTTCTGCCAGCCATGCATCTACCTTTAACTGCTCTGAGACAAGAAATCATAATATCATCATTATTCAAGAATAGGCTGTATATTTCTCACTTGTTATCAAACTGATATGTTATCCATTTGCAGTTCTTGAATAATTGTAGATTAAAGTGATTCAAATAACTGTTTATCTTCTTAAAGACAAATGCTGGTAGGTATCGCAGTGCCCTCTATATCTATACTCAGAACAAAATTTCAAACAGGTGCTGATTTCATGAAAGTATTGCAGATTTGAAGTTAGCAATAGAACATCAGTGTCATCTAACCACAAAGTCAAAATATTGTAGTTTCCCGTAGACACCAATAGCACTTATCATTTCAGATGGCCCTCCCATAGAAGTTAGCATGGTGACATGCCTTTTTATAGCATTTTGTATTTTCTGATATATGAAACTTATATCATCCAGAGTTATTTGCAAAATCAATAGTATTTAGAAATCACCCAACTACCAGCATTTGTCTTTTAAGTTTGAGTATATTTTAGTTAAGTGTGATTAAAGAAAAACTTGGACATGCACATTTAGGTACCCCTAGTACAAGTTTAGCCATAGAAAAAACATTAGGAAAAAATGCTCAGCAATCACCCCCGTAGAGTGACAATACTACGCCACGGCCGTGGCGTAGTGAATGTGAGATGATGTAATATGGATTTGCTAGGTATATTCGAACTATTCTGATATTCTGATGCTATCTTATATCATAAAAAGGGGTGAGATAAATCCAGAACCGCACTCGAATCGTAAAATAGACAATATTCCACTCATTTGGATGTGCCATAATCGTCATTCGGCTTCGCCTTGATGATTATTCTGGCACATCCAAACTCGTGGAGTATTGTCTATCTATGTGATTTTCGATGCAGTTCTATTTATGTATTCAAAATGCTTTGATGATGTCACATTCCCGAAAAAACCTGTAAGGGTGTCCCTTGAACAGATTACGTGTTGTTTTCATTGATGAGGAAAAATAGATATACAGTAGAACCCCACCTAACGGACACCCCGCGTAAGGGGACACCCCGCGTTAGCGCACACTTTTGCTCGGAACGGAAATTTTCCCCTCTATTAGATGTTTAATTTAACCCCGTGTAAGCGGTCACCTCGCGTAAGCGGACAGTTATTTCGGTACAAAAAGGCCTAAAAAACCCGTGTCAGCGGACACTTCAGACGGACACCCTACCACAAATGGATTAATCTGTGTTTTTTATCAGTGAGTCTGAGTATATTCATAGAAAATACATTTAAAATTCAAAGTTGATTAACTTCAGATCCAATTAAGATATTGGAAAATCAATTTCAGATTTACCATCCCCTCTGCCTCTCCTACATATCGGTATTTAACACTTGCATATTGGCCCGGAGGAAAAGTGAAAACCCCGCGTAAGCGGTCACCCCGCGTAAGCGGTCACCCCGCGTAAGCGGACACCCCGCGTAAGCGGACATTTTGTCCCGGAACGGAGGCTGTCCGCTTACGCGGGGTTTTACTGTACTTCTTTCATCAGTCTAATTAACATGAAAATATAGTCTCCTCACCTTGTCTCTCAGGAGATGCATGGCACAAAGCTGGTGCTGAGGGATGTGTGCTCTGTGTCACATCTTCACCTCTTCTAGTTGTTGGTATCTCATATCCCTCACTGTCAACTCCTGAAAATAAGAATAATCAAGTGGAGAAATGTTCCACACAAAAACAGACGAGTTCAATACTGCCTGAAGAGGTCTTATCAAGTAGAACGAATATTGCAACCAAGACCGACAATATGTCCCCCCTCCCCCCCCCCCCCCCCCACTCTATTTTATTGTAACACAACCTCCGATAAACCATCCAATCTAACTAAATTCAATCCAAACCAAGGTAGATTTCTGATACCCTGCCATTACGTGTTGAAGGGCACAGTTAACATTCAAGAGCATATCTGGGGCAACTTGCACATTATGGCCTTCGGATTTCAACAATCTGATTTGTTCATGCAGTGTTTTGTAATAGGGGGTAACCTAAAATGATAATTTATTTATCACGTTTATTAAACAGAACTAAAACATATACATAATATTTTCATTTCATTTTACATCTGATAGAATTAATTATAAATATTTTCCAACTGTAGAATATCATGAATATTGAGATGGCAAGATGATATCTGAAGTGATGTTAAAAAATAATCTAGATCAGCATTATATCTTCCTTTTTACACATTTTAGAACACCATAGCCTCACCTTGTTTTGTCACCGGTGTACCAGTGACACCTGTCGCAGAGGGGTGCACCATGACTCTCCTAGGTTTTGGTATTTCGTACCCCTCACTGTCAACACCTGGAGATTTAATCAACATCCGAAGCCATGTTTATGTTTAAGAACTAGAAAGTTTATTTAACACAGGAATTCAATTATGGAAATATAATGCATATTGTCATTTTATCATACTTCTATTTGTCCATTTTTTGGTATGAAAAATATGATTTTCTATTTCCTTGATATTGCTTCAAGGTACTGAAGCATGTTCTGTCTCGTCTAACTTACTTGTTGATTATTTCCTTACTCCTTCTATGTATGTGCCATTTTTCTATGTATACGTCCATTTTCCTCTTTTTTATTTTATAAAAATTGATATACAAAGGGGAAAAAGAGATAGCTAAAGTAAAGATTATGCTCAGAGTGAATTTCCACAGCAGAAATTCCCAGCTTTTTTCTTATTGTCCCGAATATGAACCGGATTAACATTGTCTGACAACAGGTGTCTCTCATGACTTGAAAAGTACTTTTGATATGTATGTTAATATGGCTCATGTTTCTAGTTAGCATTGATTTTTGTATGGAACAATTTTCAAGTTCAACATGGTGATTTATGTAACAATTATTTTGTCATGGTACTGAAGCATGTGCTATAACATTCATGGTTTATGAAATAAACAAAAAATACTTTACTCTACATAGAGTGTTTTCTTCAGTGTGCCACTACTGGTTATAAAGAGTTTCAATATTTCCGAGCGAACGGGATATTTTCATTGCTTTATCTTAGAGTAGCAGCAATTGCTAATGCTTGATAAGTGCAAGTGAGCATAGTAATTAATCTTGTCTGTAATCTTACTCTGAGTTTCGATTGAATGTAGGGGTATTTCACAAGGCCGATGACCGTTTAATGTGCTGGTTCTACTTTCAGCAGAAAGGTTCTCTGAAAAATAAGGGATAGGAAAGAAGAACTAAAATAATAATATTAAAGCATGTGATACCACTCATTCAGGACAGCTAGATGGAATTATGATATTTCAAAATCGTATCATCGAAATGAAAAACGTTTTCCATAACTTAAACGATCAACTTTATATTCGGATATTAAGTTTATGTGAAATATAAAGGCGCCAGTATTTATATATAATATAATGCCATGGCGGTTCATCGATCTCACACCAGATGTCGCGGCGCTCTCACGGACAGTGTCGCCCCCACCGTTGTGTGTCGGAGACAGTCTCCGACTTAGAGGTTGGTCTGGTCCGATCGCTTTCTGGCCAGTGAGTGGACTGGTTCCCTGCCCTAATGAAATAAGGGACAGGTAACGGGTTCCACAGGCACGACCTTCAACCTAGATTGGCCACCAACCCCTGTCTGCACTCAGCGTAGCAAACGTCTGCTCTGGTGGCCAGTGTGCTTCAACTTTGGCTGGTGCCCACCTGTGACTAGCTTATACCCCGGGAACCAGCGTTGTGGTTTGGCTGGTATCCACTAGTCATACACCTAATTCCGCCGAGACCTCTAGCGGATGAGCGGGGAACCAGGAGGCGTTACCAATAATGCACCATAAAAATGGAACCCGTTACCTGGCCTATAGTCCGTTCACGCACCGCGCCGCCTCCGGGTTACGGTACATGAAGGTCTAACAGAGCATGGCTCTGAGTGGCCAGCCACCTTTAGTGAGTGGAATTTTATGGTTGGCTGTCCTATTTATAGGATCAGTTTGACAAGAGGGATACTGTATCATATTGCTGGTTACTGGGTCGCAATACAAACGAGGTTAGAACAAGCGATCCGCCATTTTCCAGGTGCATGTTGGGAAGAAGGTAGGAATTCCCACCTTAAAATGGCAGCGCAAAACAGTCCCAGTATGAGAGCCTGTGTGCCCTGGCCCTGGCGACAACTGGCTGTACTAGAGTCTACCTGGCCTATAGTCTAACTAGGCCAGGCTGCCAGGCTAGCCAGTGAATGTCTCAAAGCAGGGTAGACTTTTGAGACATAGTGGAATATAACCTAAGAATGCTTACTACAAAGCATTCCCATCTTACCTAATTGATAACAAAATCTAATTTCGTGTTCTTTCTATCAAAATGCACAAAAAAAGGAAATAATATTATGGATAGGGGGCTTCGAGAGTATTACAATCTCCAGCCACAATAGCCTGTTGTAACCGAGAGTACCAAGACAATAGATCTGCTAGAAGAGTGATTCACTTATTTAGGTCATATCTTGCACTCTCACTGTAGGCCTTCCGACATGTCGGAAGCATGGGAGTAATTGCAGTAGTGGACCTCGACTTCCGGCAAGGACTGCCACATATCCCGACATGGTGTCTGTGTCGGAGCGTGTCGCAGGCCTCCCAACACGCTTACGACAATTTACGACAACATGGTGGAATTGTTGGAGTGTGTCGGGAGGCTTCCGACATGTCAGAGTGTGTCGGAGCGTGTCCGAAGGCTATCGTAGCATGCTGCACTAGTGGACGCAGGCTTCCGACAAGGACTAAAAGCGGGTGTCCACCAACCATGACAAGGCTACAACAATGACATTCCTACAAGTTGCACGACAGGCCTACAATTTGTGGACTTGTTGTAGCCTTGTCGTGGTTGGTGGACCCCAGTTCCCGACAAGAGTCTACGACAAGGCCACGACAGGCTGCGACTGGGAAGCTTGTGGGGAGCCTTCTGACAAGGTTACGACAAAATCGAACATGTTCGATTTTTCCTATGACTGGACCTTTATCATGGAGTGTCATGGCGTGTAGGGAGCGTGTCGCAGAGGTCTACGATAGTTAATTTTGGTGGAGCGTGCACTTCCCAACACGCCCCAACAACGCTGTCGTAAAGCCCCCCTTCTTACGACAAGGCTGCAACAAGCACCGATCGGAAGTTTCTTGTCTGCGCTTGTCGTAGACTTGTCGTGGTTGGTGGACGCCACCCTTAAGACACCATTCCGACACGAGTCTACGATTTCATGTGATGTTAACACAGGCACCTATGGAAGCAATGATAAGTCAATGGGCATTTACATTTTCTTCTATATCTCCGTTAATACTTGTCATATTCCGACACAGTTTTAGTCACATAATAATTAGGATGTGCTCTTTTCATATCCGAAGAGTTTTAAAATATTATATCATAGAATATATAATAATTCTAAAAAGTTCAATTTCACTTAGTGAAACCCATGTCACCTTCTTCAAACTTTACCAGAAAATAGAAGATGTATAGTACTACTTATTTAGGTTTTAAAAATCATAGGTCACTCTCATTATTTTTTAGATAATTAAGCGAGGTGCCCCCTTCAGCGAGGTTAAAATCAACTCTTAATAGAGGGAAAAATTTTCGTTCCGAGCAAATCGACCCCTTTTGTGGGGTGTTCCAGGAGCAGGATTTTACTGTAATTGGTTACACTTGATGCATCACTTTTGCCAACCACATAACCACATTGAATGCATTCCTTCCACCAGGAGCTTTAATTTGATACCAAATACTCATATCTTTCATGATTTCTAACAAATTTTCATCTCATTTATGAAAAAAAAAAAAATCTTCTAAAAACGTTTTTGCTGACGCGCGCGGTGATGAGAAACAAGTTTTTTTTTTAAGTGGCCTAAATTTAATAACATAAACCTACTGAATTCTGATCACAAGTTTGAAAAAAGGAAACCAAATCAGAGAAAGAAACATCCTCAAAATATTTAGAATTTTACTCATTGTACCAGGCATACATATTTCAGATTCTCTATTGTTCTTAGCAACCACCCATTCACCCATGACCTGTTTCCTTATACCCAATAACTTGGGATGAATCAAGATGAACTTACTTTGGTCTTCAGGCTTGCCCTGCTGTATCTCTTCATCATTGAGCTGGTCATACATATCATCATCTGAAGTTAAAGGTAAAAATAGTACCTTGTTATATTAACTATGTCTGGATTGATCTGAATGCAAAGAGGAAAGATAATGTAATATATGTGTAGCAGACTGCTGGTTCGGGGTAAGTGACAACCGGGCCTAGTTTACCTATCCAGCGGTTTGAGACGAGTCTCTACCCCGTGTTTGTGCTCTCCACACGGGTTGGTTAAGGTTATCCTCAGTGAAGCTGGGAGATGCAGAATCTACAACCTAGCTTAACCTAGAACACAAAACCAGACTCCAGACACTTCAGGTACAACAGGGTTTATTGAAACCTGCGAATCTATCTTCAGTAGCATAGCACAGAATGTGCTAAGTAGCGCAAGGGGAGAGGATCTTTTCTCTCCGCTGCTGAAAGGTTTCCGGAGAAACCTAGCAGTCTCTGAGGCTCCAAGCGTTCACTCAACAAAGAGGCACCACAAGTAACCTGTCCACCAGCTTTACCACACAGCAGGGATCAGCACTTGCGTCACCTAGTGTGGAGTGAACGTACCACTGTTCGACTTCCCTGACCCCTACATATTTATTAATGTTGTGATCTACATGTACTAACTGTGAACTGCTTTTATGGCAGAACTGGTCAAAAAAAATTATAATAGTAATAACAGATTACAAATAAGTCTTCCCTGTATATCATTTCCCATCAATCATTGTTATTTTATACCTTCAAGAAGTACAGGTGAAGCAATAGCAGCCCATATACATAAAAACATTTGCAATATTACATCATCGGTGGATGTCATGCTTACACCATCTACTGTAGATATAATCTAATAAATAATCATAATAGTCACTGATGTATCCGACAATATGTTATTTAAACTGACCGATTCTCTTCTTATTTTTCCTGTATCTGTGAATTCCAAAACCCAAAAGTCCAGTAGCGACTGCAGCGCCTCCGGCGGGAATACCAATCATCATAGCGAGACGATTCCGGGCGAAACTTCCTGCTGAAGATACATTTTTAAAAAAAAACGAAATTAATTTGTCCTCATAGTTACCTGCCAGTATATGGCACTGACATAGAAAATATTCATGGATGATTTGAAGTATAAACAATATGAATCGATTTGTATCCTGGAAAAAAAGTACTAAAAAGATGACTAGATCAAGGGTCATTACACATTTTTCTCAAGACCATACATTCCATTGATTGAAAAGATTGCTTATACTAAAACAAACACTGCTACTTACTATTTACATCGAGCCTCACATTCAAAAGAACAAAGTCAATGCCTTTGATGTTTTCACAGCATGTATAGAATCCTTCATTTTCTATGTCTGCCTCCTTGATTGTATATGTATCATTGGATCCGATGGGTCCTTTCCCACAGGCATAATTGAGAGTATCATGCACTCTTCGACTACTTCCATCAGTGATGTCTCGTTGACCCCACCATTGCTGTGAAGAGTTCCCTTGTGGGCACTTCATAACAACTGATTCGCCTTCTACCACTTCAGTAAAGTTGTACTTTGGTTCATCTAGAAAGATAATGTGAATATTCACAGAACTCTTTTGTTGAAAGCAAGATGTATGTTCCAAAACTCATCTTCTGAAAGGTATCGTGTGTTTCTAGTTTTATCATTACCCTGATCATGACAGTTTATCTGAGCATGGCCTGCTGGGGCGGACAGCAATTACTAATCTGTTCACCCTCTTAGTCGCCTCGCCTCCTCGTGGTGCAGACCGGATATGCTTGCACGCAAGCATAACTAAATAGTTAGCTCAGTGGTAAAGAGCACTGGACTTGTAAGCTCAAGGTTGTTGGACTTTGATTTGAGTCCCACAGCAGCCACCTTTATCCGTCACCCCCAGCAGTGGTAAACTCAATGCTATATCAAAGGCCAGTCCTTCTCATACCATGTCTATGTGGTGTGGTGTGCAACCAGTAGATTTACTGCTATATCACAGGCCATTCCTTCTCATGTCTATGTGGTGTGGGAAGTAAAAGAACTCTCACCTCAGTATATGTGTAGGGGTGGGATTTCTCCTACATTCATCTCATAGATTCGAACAAACCCAAAGTGAGTCTAATTAAACAAATTGGACGTTAAACTACCCAAACAAACAAACAATCAATCAATTATCTGAGCACCTCATGCATATCTCTAAGATGAGCCAATAAAAAAACATGTTCTGTCTTTTTTTGTTTAACATTTGGAACTATACCAGTGGAATAATGATCTAGTATTTTACTAGTATATCCATCAAAATGTGTAAATATCTGGTTTCAGTTATGAAAAGGTTTATGAAGAAAAAATACAAATATTGAACCTTTTTCATTATAAATTCTGCACTTACTGATCACTGCTAGATATTTCCCCGTTTGATACCATTTCTTGTTAACTGTATTTTGACATGATACTAGCTCATTGTTGTAATCAATAGTTGCAACAACTTCATGGTGAATGTTTAGATTGAGTGGCGTTCCGGCCGCGTCAAAGTTATCCATGTGGTATGTCACGTTCCTCACTGTGAGATTGAAGTTTTGTGAGGGACCCTGTTGACGTAGACGTCCTGCAGTACATGTGATGTGGATCTCTTGGTTCACTCTATATGCTCTTTTATCAAATTCAAGTACCAGTTCCAGGTCATCTAGAAAGGCATGGAATTAATTATTGAGCATTGAATACATATATGGTGTAAAATAACTAGTTTTTTTATGTATTAGTTACAGAGGGCACTGTAGCTCCTCACATACTACTCTCACATACAACTGGGACCTGTTTCACTAGCTTCGTGACATGTCTAGATGGCGTCTAGATGGTGTGTCCAGTTTCATAAGAACTATACATTAGACTTTGTTTTGTCCGTTCTTGCTTGCACTATTGGTGCCGCTTTTCATGTGTGTCTAACACTTTTGTCACGAAACTAGTGAAACAGGTCCATGATGTGTAGATTTGTCTAATTCTTATGTTTGGCGTCTGTCTTTACCTAAGGGCAGCTACTTGTGTTGTCACGAAACTAGACAACCCCAATGTCTGTATGGTGTCACAGACATGTAACAAAACTAGTGAAACAGGGAGCTGTTTCAAAAGTCGAGTGAAGTCTCGCAAGCAGCACGTCACCAATCGTTTCAATACACAGCGATGTCTTTCTGAAAGTGGCACGTCACTGCCACGGTAAGCTTTGTAGGAGTTTACAGGCCTCAGTAATCTCCTGGTAGCTAAATACTCAGACCCAATGCTATTCCTATGGAGACTCCGTATTAGGTGGTTAATAAAAGCAAATACTCTCCCAGTTTTGGAGGCATACCATAGTTCAGAGATGATTTCCTCCCAGTCACTACATGTTTTGGGGGATCCTTGCCTTCCTGTCAAGAAGTATATTTCATATGTTCTACTGCATCTCTGAAGCGCATTGATAGAGTGTTTCACAATATTATGAATGATATATGCACATGTGATTTCTAAAATATTATCAATGTGTCCATGGGTAAACCAAACAGCCATCAACATTGGGCATTTGGCTTCCCTTAGGCCCCGCACCCACTTACTACGATTTCGCTTCCGACACGCCCCGATAGACCTTACGACACAAAATCGAACGTTGTGTCGGAAGCGCTTAAATTATGGTGGAGGCCGGCTTCCGACAAGGACTGCGATACGCCCCGACATGGCTTACGACACGCTCCGACACGGGCGCCTTGTCGTAGGCCTTCCGACACGCTTCCGACAATTCCAACATGTTGGAATTGTCGGGGTTTGTCGGAAGGCCTGCGACATGTCGGGGCGTGTCGGAGCGTGTCGTAACGCTATCGTAGCGTTCTGCACTAGTGGAGGCAGGCTTCCGACAAGGTCTACGACACTGTTCTGACACGAGTCACGATATATAACACTGGCGCCTATGGAAGCAATGGTAAGTCAATGAGAATTTATATTTTCCTCTATTTCTCCGTTAAAACTTTGAAAATTTCGACAAAACTTCCATTTTCCATAACCAAAGAGTTTTAGAATATTTGATAATAAAATATATAAGAAATCTAAAAAAGTTCAATTTCACTTATTAAAACCCATACAATCTTCTTCAAAATTTACCAGAGTATAGTATATGTATAATACTACTTATTAAGGCTTTAAAAATCATAGGTCACTCTCATCATTTTTGAAAGAATTGAGGAAAACTGTATCCTGTTGTAGCCCGTGTCGTAGCCCGTGTTGGCTCTGTGGTCTCCTTTTCCCCCCAAAAAAACCCGTTACGACACGTTCCGACATGCTCCGACACGCTACGACACGCTCCGACAAGAGTGCTGCGATTGTGCTACGACAGAGAATTACGCTTGTCGGAGCGTGTCGGAGTGTGTCGGAGTGTGTCGGAGTGTGTTGTAACTAGTGGGTGCGGGGCCTTAGAAATATCCCTGAGATAAATGTTATTCATCACCAGCAACTAGCTATTGCCATGAAGCAACACCTACCTTCAGCATCACTAGCTGCTACCATTGGAGTAAATACACCACCACCTGCAAAGACTGACAACAGTTTACCATTAGTTAATTTTTTTATTTCTATAATCAAAGTTTTGTCTGTATTTCTGTTGCTGACATGTCTACTTAGAACAATCTAGTATATATACCACCATCATACCCCTATGACTAAATCCAATACTCTTTCCATATTACAATGTCAATATGATAGCCTTGTCTACTAAATATGATCATTCACAAACAAAAGGGTTGTTATGGTTTCTCTTTGATTCTCTTTCTCTTTCTCGTAGCAGACCACTAAACTACAAGGGTAGCAATTGGAATAAATATCAGGAATCTGTCGAGAATGACTCTTAAGCCACGCTCCTTTGAAAGTAATACCCATACTGCAGTTCGGTCTAACATAATTTGGGAATATCATTTCATCAGCTTTAGACTACAAACTTGTGAAACAATAAGTCATGGTTCTACCTTCTCAACATCGCATCCATTCAGACAAAGTAGGATAGGAAAGACTATTTATTCTGCCCTCTACTGTAGGAATGATATTCAATCTGCAGACCACGATCATTTGGCTAAATAGAAAAATCTATTGTTTATGCTAAAATACTATTTCTCAAACTAATGCATATTTTGAAAGAAACTACTAGATAAGGAGTAGCTTAATCACATCCATTAAGGTATTATATTACCAAAGAATACCGACGGGGGGCATAGGTGGTCGACTCTCATACCTCTGTGGGGGCACCTGGGGGTCGTTTGATTTTGAGGGACACCTCCGACAACGACAATTTCCGCGAGGGGTCGTCAAACGCATTTAATTATCTCTGTCCTCAATGGGGGGTGAAATCCTAGGTCAAAGTCTCCTTGGATTGAACCGGAACGTGTCCCAGGACAAAATACACCACCCAAGACAGTCTTGAGGAGACTTGAGCGAGACAATGCAGGTGGCGCCCTATAGTGGTCTTTTTGATAACTAATTTCTTCATTTGTGATTATTAATGAATCTAGCTAAATATTTTAGATATTCTCGATTTATCCCTGCCAGTTTGCTTTTTAGTCTATAACAAAGACAAATCCCTAGGTTTAAATGGACAGTTAAGCTGTTCTTGTTAATTTGATACCCCTAGCATACCCGAGGAGGTGTCACCAGTCAGGAGAGTTCCAGGAGACTTTTCACGAGGTATCATTCTCCCACGATTAATTATTAAATGCAAATTTGACGATACCTCGTGGATCGTCGGCCACAACTGTCCTTGCTCACGATAAATCGAATTATGAAACCCAAACCCTCCTACGACCTCTCCTCGGACCTTCAAGTATCGTCGGAGTGTAAAATTAAACAGGTCCCAGAGCCCTGTTTTATTTTCAACTTTCCTGGGGAGGAGAGTCCCCACGAGGGAGAGCTCCACTGAGGATATTTTTGAGGAGATCTCCTCAATCTCGTTCGATTTACCCTGTCCTCGGGAGAGAGAGAAATCCTCGGCCGTAGTCTCCTTTGAGAAAGGCCCAGGGAGGTGTTTTTTAAACTAAGAACGATATTAATTGAACGACTACGATTAGGACTCATTAAAAGCGATACTGACTAGGATATCCGTGTCAGTCCGTATTCTAAACATGGTCCTACAGAAATGATCAAATCTTGATCGTTCAAGCATTTTTGGTCGTAGTTGAGGACATGTCCTAGTGGACAACCAATCAGATTAAGTTTTAAAGTCACATGACATAGGCTTGTTCTCCACTAGGATTGTCTTTAGTCAATGATCAAAGATAATCCTCATGGAGGAAAGGTCTTGGTGGAGGACAATGAAATACCACTTTACAAATAAGCATTCTTTGTACCTGTACAATAGATTTATGCATATGTAGATAAAATTATGTAATCAAATCACACTTTAAGCTGCCATTTTGAGCTGAGAATAGCTTAGTTGCTTAATTCTGGTAATCCAAGTACTGGTACGACACCCCCTGGGGTTGTCTTCCAATAAGACCGATAATGGAGGTAGGACAGGCCTATGGACGATGTGGATCACGATTAAGATTTTTTTTAACACTCAAAATAAAGATATTTTCCTGATCGTTGTGTAGGAATGTCCTCCATAGATACGGACCACTTTAGGTAATGAGAATGCATCAAGGACCACGATAGGATCAATTCTTTTATCATTCTTAGTTTTAAAAACAGGTCCCAGGACGAAATAAACCTGTAGGACACTTTTGAGGAGACTTGAAAGAGAGGCTGTGTATACTGCAGGTGGTGGCACATAGTGGTATTTTTGGGAACTACTTTCATCATTTATGAATGTATGTAAATCTAAGTAAATAGCACAGTAATTCTCAATCTGAGACCTCCAGTTTTTATCAAAATAATAATAAATATATTTTCGATAGTTCAAATGAATTAAATAGCTTTTATTTGTTATTTTGAACCACCCATGATACCCCTAGACGTGTCCCCAGCCAGGAGAGCTGCAGGACACTTTTCAGGAGCTTTCGCGGCCCGAGGACTGAAAATTAAACGAAATTTGAGGAGATCTCCTAGATCAACGCCCACAACTCTCCTTCCCCGAGATATATTGAAATATCGAACCCAAATTCTCCTAGGACCTCTCCCCGGGCATTTCAAACCTCTTCGGGCGAAAAATAAAACAGGGCCCTGGGGTCGATATTATCAACCTCTTCTTCCCACCACTCGAGTCAGCCATTGCTACCTACCCCTTCACCGATAATATTAGTTTTTTCGTTTTTTAGAGTTATGTATAATAAAGTTCCAGCTGCCTTCATGCTTGTTGGATCTGAGTATACGATGGCAACTATACGTGTCGTGTTTTCTATTACTGTAATATTGAAAAGCTTAATTAATGTAGGGGCCATCTATAAAGTACGTACGCACTGAGGGGGGGTGGGGGGTCAAAATTTTGCATATGCTCCCTCTTCGTTCTATTGCGTACAAGATCGGGTGGGGAGGTGGAGGGGGTCAAAAATTTCAGAAATTCTGCGTACGTACTTTTTGGATGGCCCCATACATCAATTCACAGATTATGTACTCCTTCAAAAGCATTTAGAAGAAATATTTGCAGTACTATGCACACAGAATTTCACTTGCAAAACTTAATGTAGAAAATCTGCAGAATTGTTTGAGTTCTGAATTCTGAAGTAAATGCTAGACCTACCTGTCAGAATGAGAAATAATTGTTCTGGAAACTTTGCCATATTATATTCTCTTCCTAGATTAGATGCCCAAGGCTGCCTTCCTGTGTAAGTGACCCTTTCTATGAGGCAATGTGTCAGCCACTCCCGAACACTGCTTATACTGCAATGTTTCACAAGCTTTCTCACACGTTTAAATAGAGGTGACTCAAAAAAGTAGTATAGATAATGTGATTAATTATAGCTTATATCGTAAAAAAATACCTGATATGCTTTTCTATTCTGTGTTTGTTGTAATGATAGATCCCTCATTCCCACAGGAAACGATGTCTTTATCACTATATGGTCATGTTTGTATCATAACCCCTTATCTCTGGATGTTCTTGCCCAAGTTGGCTAATATAATTTTTATTGAGATTTATGTCTTTATTAATGGTAATAATTGATAACACTGCATGAAAACCACCATTTTACATATGTATACGAAACGCGTCTAACAGTAGGATTTTGCGTCTAGAAGTTCTACCTGTTATCCATCTCGTAGACGCCTTATCTAGTGGCGTATACATATGTGTCTATGGTATGGTCTTATATAAGTTATATATACGGCTGATTCTGTTTGTTTACACCATTATCCAATAATTTTGACCTCTGCCACTTGGGGACATCAGTGGTAGTATATTCCATTTGCCATGAACCATCCAAGTCTGTATTATATGAAAATTGCAATCTTATATTACCAATTTATTTTATAAAAACTTAATTATGTTGCATTATGTTGCATTATGTTGTTTTTTTAATTGTTTTTCTTATAGATCTTACTTTCAAACACCATTTCAATGTGTGGACAATCAGGCTTACTATATAATCGCCTCCCCCAGTGTCTCTGTGCACCTGAAGTCCGACTCCCGACTACGACTCTGCCCCTGCCTTGTGAATGCGGCCGCCACCCTCACAGCCACCCGCTCAGCCGCCCGCCCTGTGCGCCTCCGACTCAGGACTGAAAACATCTTACACACGCCGAGCCGCCGCTAATCCGTCTACAAACACTGCAGGCAGGCGGGGGTCGTGTACCAGGGCTTCACTGTGGGTAGAGTGAGTGTAGGGTGGTGGGGTGGTGGGCTGTCGGGGGGGCGGTAGGGGGTGGGGTTGGGAGGTCGCGGGTCGCGGGTCAGTGTTGGTGCATCCTCTACCAACAACCACAGGCTGGGTGGGCCGCGGGTCGCAATTTTTCTTTTTTTTTGGGTATCATATATACGCCTGGCGTATATATATCGCACAGAGCAAGTTTTATCTTGGATACGCCAGGCATGAAATACAGCCAAGTCGTGCGCGTCTACATATGGAAACTGTCTCATAGACGCCCCAAATGCAGGCGCGGATTACAGGCGTATACAAATGAAAACAAGGTACGATACAGCCGATACGTGCGTTATCGTGATGGCGTATATATATATGTAAAATTGTGGTTTTCGTGCAGTGTAAGTATTGATTATATATGAATTATTAATAATAGGAATAAATGGTTGACTGAAGTAGACATAAGCCAATTATTTCAATTATATAACATAATTAAATATACAATAATAGGCATGCGAAAGTAGGCAGAGAATAGAGGGAGGCAGAGTGATATGAACGAGGCAGCAGGCGAGTAAATATCACCTAGCATTCAAACGAGTTGGACTTCTTGGACCAAAGCGAGTTGATTTCTGTATTTATCTCACCCCTGTACACATTAAAAGAACGGATGACACACAGGATATAAACCATGAAGAACGGACTGCAATACTTGTACGGGCATGGAGAACGAGTTCCCAATGTTACGTCTTTGGACATTTATTCCAGGGGTGAGATAAATGAGTATATGCATAAAAAACTAGGTTTGACAGTAAGCTTGATAATACATCTACTCACTCATTTTCGCCATGAGTGAGTAGATAGGTAAATGAGTGTATGCATAAAAAGGTTTAACATGAGATGTTTATGTCATGGGTGTGGTTAATGTCACTACTTTCTAATATTCAAAAATCGTGGAAACGGGGTAGGATGAAATCTAGACGCCCCTCGTTTAAGTTTGAGTCTATTTCATGTCACTCATTTTGTTGGCTCCATAATTTCACTTGTCTTCGACTCGTGAAATTATGCAGCCAACAAAATGCGTGACATAAATAAACTCAAAACGAGTGGCGCTCTTGGTATTATACACATTCAGCTTTGGGCATTCTTCCCTGTACAGGCAGGAGGGAAGAAAGTTACAGGAAAAATACTTATATAGAACGTTTACGCCGAGTTCTGTACAAACTGTAAATTATCATCGAGTTCTGTGACTTGTACAAGCATGGTTGGACGTTATATATTTACTATATACCCGAAATCTTTTTTAAATCTTGAATTTCATTTGGCTTAACAACCAATATTTTAATAAACGTGTATCTATGGGAAGGTAGTCCGTATTTTCCTGTATGGACCAGTGGTCCATGCAGTATTTTTATATTATATGGCGAAATGGTGCATATTTACAGTATATATGACATGGGTATATAGTAAAAGACTTAATAGAAACTGAACGAGAGTTAGACTTGTCAGTGTTTATGCCTCGACGGGAAGGTTGTGTATTACTACGCTCAGCTAACGCTTCGCGTAGTGAGGAACAGACCTGACCAGAGTGGCATAGACACTGACAAGTCTAACTCGAGTTCGGTTTCGTATTCATCCGTACCCTTTTGGATTACTAAAATATAAATATCGATTGAATGACCAACCAAAGTCCAACTGGAACTTTTGAGTCCAACCGGAACTTTTTTCGGAGCAGCTCACAATCTGGTCGCTGATTAGACGATTTTTTATGCCACTAGAGGCATAAATTGCACTTTATGTCATGACATGCCGCATAAAATTTGCCTATGTTATGCCTATGGACCGTTTTTATTAGGGGTAGGATAAATTACAGGGACACAGTTACAGAGGTCAATAATGACGTAGTATCAGATTGAGTGTGATATCATTTGGTGAATGTGTATCTTTACAAATTCAAACTGAAAACAGTACAATAATGCTTCATAAGGCCCATGATACATATGATAACTGTGTTTTATGAGAGTCAACCACGCCATATACTATGCATTCCTATGAGCCCTATACACTGCACGAGAACCACCATTTCACATTACGATTTTTTTAATTTTTTTATCATGTATATGCCCGGCGTATATACATGTTGCAGAGAAGATATTTCCTCTAGTATACGCTTGGTGTAAAATACAGCCAAGACGCGTCCGTATTTAAAAGGAGACAGTCTTGCATACGCCTCATACGTAGGCGTGAAATATGGACGTATATATATATGAAAACATGTCAATTTACAGCCGATATATGCACTTCCGCGATGGCGTATATAGGAATAAACCGGTTAGTTTCGTGCAGTGATAACCTTAAATTACTTTCCACCATTCTTATCGGGATATCATCGTTGATATCAGTGAGTCCGTATTTTAGACCAAGTAGATCGCACTGAAAATATTCAAACCAGATGAGATATCTGAACTCCAGTTTGATAAATAACTCTTGTACTCCACATGTCTTTTTTTTTTTTTAATATCGAGCTGTGCTCTATTTATTGAACCGAAAGAGTTACAGTAAGTTTTGGTACAAAATACATGTGAACTTTCCATCGGAGCATAATGGACTATCCAAAGGGCTACAAGTGATCACTCCAATGTAGAACAATGTCTGAAATCAAAGATTGTACAAAGGAAACTCTGAAAAGCTTATCTAACTATTTGCATGACTCCATGTGTCATTTAACTTGATATGGATATAATATTGGTCTTTGAGTTGCTATTTTTGGTTTGGTTAGATCTTGACAGGTTATCATATTCGAGCATACTTGCACGTGTATATATACATCGCCTAGAGTTTAGAGTGATCACATTGAACTTCCAGCGTGCTTCAAGAAAACTATCCCTTCACTATCTGCATGCTATTCACTGTGATAGTGAGAACAGAGCAGGGAGCCAGTGTCTCAGGTTCTTAGAGGCATGCCCAGCTGACCATGACCGATCACTAGAGACCGAAATACCTCAAGACCCACTGATGCTTCATATGTTCGGATCCTCGACTCAGGCGGTTGCAGGAATGGCAAGTTGACTAGGTGCAAGTGGGTTACAGAAACGATCCATATACTAAATGTTACCCAAACTTTTTAATTGTTATTTATTTAAGCTTGCACGTTTTTTCATCCATTATGAAAATACTATTTGCTCCTAGTTATTGACACTTCTGACAGTGGTACCATTAAGCGCTACACCTAGAAATGTCTACAGATTCGACAAGAAACATTCTGCTATAAGAATAGATTTTTCTTTTTAATTTTCTTTTTTAATCTGCAGTCAGAATAAATGCCCATCTGCTGGGAACCAGGAGCAAGCAGCAGGTGTTCAGGTTCATGGAGAGGTTCCCTGAGACCCAAACTACTTGAATTATTTATACCATGAGAAGGCCTACTGTGTGTACTATACACGTCTCCAGCTTGTTGGGAAAATCCTCTGGCCAACTAATCTTTAAGTCGCCTTCAAAATAAAAACCAATTTTCAACTAGCGACATTATGATTCAATTTTCCGCGCCTATAGTATTCTGTGGTACCCTTATAAAGTTATTTTACCATGAGAACTATTATTTTACCATTAGAATTATTGATCAGATATGCATCCTTCTGCCTTCACCATCGGGATATATCTGACTATTAATCTTTCCTCATATTTTAGTTACTTTAGTAAACCCGTACACGAGCCGTTAGAAAATTACTGCCCTCGGTCAAGGCCTTGGGTACTATTTTTTCCGAGTCTTACCTCGTCTCTTTGACCTTATTGCACCAAAACATAGTGTCCTTCTAGTCATGTACACCACGTCTCGAATGTCTGTCTTTTTTTAAATAATTTTTTTAGGTAGTAAGATTACATCAGTAAATGCAAAAGTGAACCCATACAAAGTAAACAAGGAACAAAAATCAAGGCTATATCCATTTCAAAATCTGGAGATAAGACGATTGATCTACTGCGATAATAGCGGGAAACTATGTTCCGTTGAGAAAAAGTTCAAAGTTACGAGGTAGTCAGCCGCGGGCAGTAATTTTTCCAAGCCTTACCGAGTAATTTTGACTTTTGCTTACCGGTACTTGGTTTCCCTATTCCTATATACCTTCGAATATCAATAAAAATGCTTAATTCTTTACCTGAAACACTTCCGAAGCAAATGGCCACCCTTATCGAGTAACCACAACAGCTATTGTTTCGTCCCGCTGCTGTATTGTATCACGCGATCAGAGCGGGACGAAAACGTCAGAGCGGGACGAAAACATGAGAGCGGGACGAAAACGTCAACCTCGACACATAACTTATTACCAATGCACCCCCCAGCAGCGGTATGTAACTCTAGTTAGTTCAATAATGGGTATATAGGAATTATCACTATCTGCGGGTGTCAGCATCGGAACAGATGGTACCACATACTGCCAGGGTGTTGTTTTTATGCCTATTTTAGCGATAATTTAATGAGAATCACCAAAAGATTGTTGCCGATGCCTCCAGACCAAGGCCGACAATGAGATCCATGCCATCGTCCTGATGGACAGGCCTCTAAGCCCAGACACTGGCCAGACGCGAATTAGGCCAGAACTGTGAAGGCTGTGTGGTTTGTAGCTTCCTGTATTCCTATATACCTATGGCTGTACACTCTATGCTTACACCACGTTCTGGGGGGTGGAGTAACTTATGGATACTACCCAAGGTTGCCGTATACTACCCAAAGTTGCCGTATACTACCCAAGGTTGACATTTAGACCAATCAGATTGTCTCTTACAAAATTCATATGAAAAGCGCAGTGGGGAGTAAACATAAAGTGTCAAGTTACTCGATAAGGTTGGATCTGGCTTCAGGTTTGATGGTGGATGAGCAAATAACGCTAATTATCGTTATTAAACCACATTTGAAGGTATATAGGAATAGGGAAACCAAGTACCAGTGAAAGGAAGTCAAAATTACTCGGTAAGGCTTGGAAAAATTACTGGCCGCGGCCAAGGCCTTGGGCAGTAATTTTTCCAAGCCTTACCTCGTAACTTTGACTTCCTTTCACCGGAACATAGTTTCCCTCTAGCAGTGGCGGTGATGATGTTCTCATAGTACAAAAAACGTTTGTCCTAGCCATCCTATCTTGTAGAAGAAACCACGCGCAACCCCCATCCACACTCAGGGTGTGATAGCTCTGAATCACATAGGCGTGGGGCTAGTGTGAGCAGTGTTTCGTCAAACGATAACAATTCACTGCTAAAACCTCATTTATGAATACCATACCCAGATAGGAATATTTCCCATATGAATATACAGTACAACCCCGCTTCTGGGAAACCTCACCTAAGGGGGCACCCCGCCTAAGGGGGCACTTTGTTCGGCACGGAGGGTGTGCCCTTAGGTTTTACTGTAGCTTCCACACTAATGCAAATCTGATAATCCATCACTGAGATGATAAGACTGTTTTCAGATAAGCCAAGACACAGACCAGACACAAATAAACCAGTAGTTTGAAAGGCCTGGCAGGTTTGTGGGGTGAGTGTTGTGTAACCAGGCGGTAGAATAGACTTCAGCTCATCACTTATTAATCAAACTCTCCGAGGATCTACTCTGGTCACGTGAGGCACCTGGTGTCTCGTCTCAGCCGGCTTTATGCCAACAAGTTACAGAATGATAAGTTTAGTAAGCCGTTAAGCCAAATACACATCTGGGTCTATTTTTCAAAACCTGCATTATAAGTAAAAATACATTTTTCTGGACTATTTCTTTTGATAATCAGTGTATAGCTATAATTCTTGAATTAATGGGTGCGTCCTAAGAAATACTGTAATTCCAATATGGGGTTTCCCTATATGTACCCAGGATTTATTGGTGAAAATTGAGAAAAACTGTTCATTTTTCCTTATTTTCAACTTTTTTTTCCAAAATTTAAAGATGAATATTACTTAGAATATATTTTGAAGGGGAAAGATCTGTAAAACCATTTCAGAAAATCAATGTTTAATATCAGGGCTATGCAGAACATTGTGAAACAAGAGAATAAAATGAAAATTTCCATAAATCATATATCTGGGAAGTTTTCCAATTTTTCCAATTGAAATGTGTTACGTCCATGACCCCTATGTTAAACTGTAGACAGCAATAAGAAAAAGACAATTAAGTTCATGTTTTCAACCTACAAATGCTGTAGAAAAATGTCCCTTTACATTCCCTAAAGTTTGAGCCTGATTGGTTTGTAATAAAAGTATCATATTCAGAATATGATTACCTTAACCTAAATTCCAAAAAATAGGGGTCATGGACGTAACACTCACATAAGACCTCATTATGATTCCAGTAATCTATTTTTCAAAAGCCAACCTCATTTATATCATGCTACTATATGTTAGCCTTAATCATAAAAAAAACCAGAATTCAAATCCTATTATTTACTCCCCTGAGGATGTAAATGTGTATTTGTTACGTCCGACACCCCGTTACGTCCGACACCCCAGTATATGCAAAACAGGAAAATAATTACTTTGAGCAGGTTATACTGTTTTCATAAGGTGTTAACATGTTAAATAGTTAAGTTAGCTATGTATATAAGGACTAATAAATGTTTTATGGAATTCTAATTTCCCTGTCTGTTTATAAAGTGTTACGTCCATGACCCCTGCATCTACTTTTTTTCTTTTTAGATGAGCATGCATAATTAATGCCTTGATTATGGATCAATGCATATAACATGTACCTTATATTCAACTTCTGTGATTTCCATTGTTGTTTCTTATTATTTTCCTGCATACAAATACTTAACAAGGCTTTTTAAAAGTGTTACGTCCGATACCCCTACAAGTTACGTCCGACACCCCTATGGGAATTGTCAGTTCTTGGACTCCAAACTGGGTTAGATCTACTGTGTTTAGGTTTTCATAAACATTCAGCAACTTTATACACAGAAATAATGAAGTAATGATAATAGAAAATATTTATCAGCAGGTTGAGACATAAATAACTGTCTATATTAGGTAGGTATCCAGTGCCCTACCACACTTTTGTGGATTTTATTGGGTAGAATCGAATATGTGTCTTAGCTTTGTATTCCTGGTACCTAAAGTATTTCCTATATATATACTTAATCTTTCCAATTACTGTCATTTGTGTTGGTAACTATTAATTTGGGCCTTGTAAAAACCATTTTTCACCTTTTTTAAAATGTTACATCCAACACCCTTAGAGGATGTTCCATAAATGTGGTTAAATCCACTTCATCTCTTTTTCTGGGTATTTTAAGCCTTTCTAAGTATTGTATAAGTCTAGGACCTTTCTGAATGTGATAGTTCTTGGTGAAAAAGTTGCTCACAATTTATCAAAGTGCTCCTTGATCTGATGCTACATGTAATAGAGAGAAAAAATCAAAGTTTTATTTTAATATAAATAACATGTCATAAACATATAATTCTCCTAATTCAGTAGTTCTTTCTAATGCAGAAATGATGGCTGTATCACATAATAGTGATATCAATAGGCTTATAGATTTTTATCCTACAAAGGAACCTTCCTGGGATAGATTACTTGTAATATGGTGAATGTGTTACGTCCGACACCCCTAGTAGATCATATATTTACCAGACAGATACACCTATATCTAAAGTTTTTACACATAAAAAGCTATTATTTCCTATGTAACACTGTCTACAGACAAGAAATGTCATACTGAAATCCTTGAGAAAATAGAAATTAATGTTAGAGGGTTACTGCAAAAGAAGTTAAAGGAAATACACAAAACAGTTAGACATTTTGATAACTTTAACAAAATTCAAAGACTCTGTCAATATTATTCTAACAGATCAACATGTATGGTTTTTGGGTGTCGTAAGGATCTTTATATAAGCTTTTTGGTTATCAATTTTGGTACAAATTTGGCAAGTTAGTGCTCTTTGATAAAAGATTCCAAAAAAACAGGCTATTTAGGGGTGTCGGACGTAACACATAAAGTCTGGTTCTCTTTAAAGCTTTATAAAATCAGAACTTCTGCTCAAAAGTTATTGGAATAAATTGTGTGTGATAGCTCAATATGTATAGTAACTAGAAATATATTTGTGTCAGTTTCTGTCCTCTGGTAGGGAAAATGCAGGTTTTGAAAAATAGACCCATCTACCGACTTCAAAACATTTATGTACCTTTGTCGGCGGCAAACGGACGGTCATTACCCCATCTCTGGATGAAAGGAGCTGGGAGAATAGAACTTTACTGAATTTTATATCAATTGAAATTATATTTCGACCTTACTGGACGGGATATTGATAATAAGATTATTGATATCTATTGTATTAATAAGTATACAATGTAAATTGACAATAGAATTGATGTCAATTAAGATAATGATATATAGTTATGTAATACAATGTTATGAGTATATATGGTTATACATTGTATAAAGTATGAAATAGCTCTACGAGAGTAAGACGAGGGGGAGAATAGTGGGTGGGTGGGTGGGACGAAAAAGGAGTATGTGTGGAGTGTATGGAGGGTCGAGCAGAAGTGAGGAGGATGCGTGGGTGTTGTGAGAGCCGCTAGAGGGCAGGAGGGGTGCATGCGGTGCACGAGAGAGGGGGACACCAGGGGGAGCAATGACCACCCCTGACCAAAGGCCATGAGTAACCAATTTGTCTCAGGCGAGGCATCCTAATAGAGTCGGCCATAGCCGGTAGATGTAGGACAGCTAGGCAAGGATGAGCCACCGATTAGTGAACCACCTCCTTCAGACGTCCTTTTGTCGCCGACAAGTTGTGGTTTCTATATTTCAAAATCGGTGGCGAAAAGTTTATCGACATGTTGATAAATCTACTAGCCGGGGTGTATTTATAATCGTATATCTGTCAGTAAGTGTAGACTGATTTGCTTAGGACTAATACCCACCACCCCCTCTTCTCGATGGCCGCCAGTCAAGTGAAGGGTTATATCATTTGGCTGCAAAAAGTTGACCGACTCCTATATGATTTCGGAACTAACCATTCAACCATTAAATGGTAGATGGGCATAGGGCTTAATAAATATCTACTGATTTCGGAACATTTATGTACCTTTGTCGGCAAGAAATGGACAGTAAATTGTCTCAGGTGAGGCATCCTAACGGAGTCGTAGTCGATAGATGTAGCACAGCTAGGCAAGGGTCAGGCAAAGATTAGTGAACCACCTCCTTCAGATGTTATTTTGTCTCCGACAAGATGTGGTTTTTATGTTCATGAATCGGTGGCCAAAAGTTTGTCAACTTGTTGATAAATCTAGTTACCAACAACGGAACGTTGTTAAATGGCCTTTGATTGGGTGGCCGACAAGGGCCGAGGTATTATATAATTTGCCTGGGACAAGTTCACCGACTCCTATACGATTTGGGAACTAATCGTTCAACCCTGAATCGGTAGATGGGTATTGAGCTTTAAGAGTCACATGACCTGAACGGACATTATAATGAGTACTCACCCTTTGCATTCTCATTGAAATCCGTCTTTCTTTTTTCTTTCTTTATGGTAAAGTTCTTTTATTGGTCATGATAGTTACAGTATATATTTAATGTTAATAGATCTCCTCCAATAAAATGTCCTCAAGGATCCAGTCATGCACATCGCTGTAAGTCAGGTACAATGAAGATCTAAGAGAAAACGTGCTTACTGAGTCAGAACGGATGGCCGTTTGTGGTAATAGAGCACGCTCATACAAAACGAAAAAGGTGATCATGTAATCCATGTGAGATACCAGTCAATGGATTGAGAACCATTACGAGGATAATATGTAATCTTAGGTTAACCTTACATTAAAAACTCAGCTAGACTTTCTATTTTAACTGAAATACAAAGAAAGTGTAGTGTATTTTTTCGTTCCGTTGACATTTTGTCGTGGTTGGAAAAAATGGCTCCCAATAGAACCACACAGCGATGGACTGGTCGAAGACCAACACACCGCACGGTTCTATTCACCGACGTGAGACCTGAAAACATAGCACAGTTCTCTCAGCCAATCAGATTAGCCGAACAGGGGATGCAGATGAAGCCGAGCCATCTTCCGCCGGTGGCCTCCCCAGCTCTCTCTATTCCGTGGTCGCAAGCAGTGGATGTAGGAGTGTTTCCTAGCTAAGCCTCGTCAATCTATCATGAAATACAAATCTATCAATGGAAAATCTCAAATTTGAACTATGTGGGATTGACATATGTAAACTACAAGGAATATTCACACGTATACCACGTTGTAAAGTCACATGTATAACTCTCTGAAGAAAGAATATTGAAAATAAAGAGAGCAAAGCTCAAATTAAAAAAAAAGAAACGTCAAAGGGACTTGTTTTTGCCTCAAATGACCGAGAACAGCAACCCGTAGGGGCTCGGTCACTACGTTTTCTCATAACTATACACCTCCTAATTGTATAAAACACTGTTTTATTCACTTTTCTGCTCCGCGAAAACCATTGCCATTCACTACGGCCACAAACATTATTTTTATCCCACCCCTAATATAAAAAAAAGCCATAGGCTTAATATGGGATTTGTTTATGTCACGGGTGTGACATAAAGTGTTGTTATTGTCACTACTTTCTAATCTTCAAAAATCGTGGAAACAGGACAGGATAAAATCTAGACGCCACTCGTTTGAGTTTGAGTATTTTATGTCATGCATTTGGTTGGCCCCGTAACCTCACTCATCTTCGACTCGTGAAGTAGTGGGACCAACCAAATGCGTGACATAAATAAACTCAGACTCAAACTCGTGACGTCTCTTGATAATACTAAACCCCTAGCAGCGGGCAGTATTCCATGCATTCTCTGTTTTTGAAAGTTTTTTTTAACTCAGGTTAGGTGATTATGGAAGCTAATGATGTATCTTTATGTTTCTGGTATCTAAATGACGAATGGGAAAAGTAAGGTTGTTATATGCTGGACTCGCTTAATGTATTGTTCAGTACAATTAAGTATATTAAAGACAGAGATCAGTATGTTCTATGATGGATGGGTCACATGTAGCTAGAGGGATATACGAGGGAGTTGAGTGTAATCCAATTTACCAGGAGTATTCCATGAAAAAAGATGATAATATAATTTATATATAAAAAGACATTTTAAAAATTGTATTATGAAGATAAATTATATTTTTAATCTGGCGGTTTTTGAACCAAGGCATTTACAAACACGAATTCCCTTTCATATATCTAATATTGAACGTCATATTATCATCAATTCATATTCTAACTCCGTCGTTTATTGTTATTGAGGCATAGGATTTATTAGCCATCGTATACAGTCCCCATTGAAAATGTATGGAGACTCAGTAAACCACGACCCATTATATAAAACCTGTCAGATACCATAACTGTGGTATACGGATTCAAACCTGTGGTATACGGCCTCAAAGCCAATATATACGGGGAAAATAGTCCCTTTGTGCTGTAGAGCAAAGAAATAGTCCGTATTGCCTTACCCTTTAATTTGGCAATCAGTGGGTATAATTCTTTCAAAAAGATGGATAATAAATGCAACAAACAATGGTTATGTGGACAGGCGGCTCTGTAAACCACTCGAGGTTGACGTCGTAACACCCTCGCTAGCGCTCGTGTATTACTACACGTCAAACTCTCGCGGTTTACAGCCGCCTGTCCACAAAACCATCGATTATTGTCTATATCTCGCACTTTGCGCTCCATAATAAGTATACAGCCGTTGGAAGTTGAGTTAACCACTGACACTCTCCACCCACATGTTGCGTGCGATCTGCACCTAAACCCCAAGGCCGTCTGTGCTTGGAGCGTGCAGGAGGGTGCGTGCTGAGGTGGGGGGGTCCCCTGGGTGTAGTAAAGGCGGAAAAACCCGGCAGCAGCTGAGATGCTCGCCAGGGGCGCGGCGGTCGCGCGGGGGCAGTCTTTGTATTATTGGTGATTATTGATTTATTGGATTTTCCACAGCAGGTCAGGTCGTCACGCCATACGCATCCCTGTGAAGACCGGGAGAGCCATCGGAATTCTTACCAGCATGTCGGAGATAGTCAGGCGGACGGGTAACCAAGAATGTAACCAGGTATGTAACCAATAATGTAACCAGGATTGTAACCAGGGACGTAACCAGGATTGTAACCAGGCATGTAACCAGGATTGTATACAAGCATGTAACCAGGCGTTTAACTAGGAATGTAACCAGGTGTGTAACCAGGATTGTAACCAGGCATGTAACCAGACGTGTAACCAGGATTGTATACAAGCATGTAACCAGGCGTTTAACTAGGAATGTAACCAGGTGTGTAACCAGGCGTGTAACCAGGCTTGTAACCAGGCGTGCAACCAGGATTGTAGCCAGGATTGTAACTGGGCTTGTAATAAAGTGACCGATAGGTAAGTAACCAATTGTAAAGTTCTGGTTCCATATACACTTAAGATATAGCGAGATTTCTAGCGATTTGGTTGTTTTGCTAAATCTTGCTAGGTTTTGAATTATCGTATGCAAATTTGCCGCAAACCATCAGCTTGGTTAAGCACCTTTGCCATGCTCTTGCCGCGATAGATCGCAATATGCCAAGATCTGTTGTCAATAGATCGCGAGGTAATGTGGTGGTTGAGTACCAAATATACATACAATATCACGAATACAAATGGACATTTCATCGCGCTCGATGTGTCACGGCAAAGGATCAGGACATAGTGCGGCAATGTAAGATATATCAAGATATACCAAGATACAACACAGCAAATTCATGCATCATGTTGGTGGAACCAGCACTGAAAGCCTAGAGGGCTAGACTAGCTAGGTGTAGACCTTAAGAGTAAAGAGGAAAGAACTTAAACACAGATGTAGTAGGTACTTCTATGAGTCAAGAACCTAACTGATTTTAATGACAGATTCTTCTGCTTGTATGTACATTATAGACAGCAGGTGGCATCTTGCTGCAGGTTGAGCTTGTAAACTCTGTGCTGTGATTGGCTGTTGAGGCAACAGCCAATGAGGATTGGCTGGTCTTGTTCCAGTCTGTCACACATTCTAGTAGGGCCGCCCATGTCACTAACAACTCAGATGTCATGTCAGTGCGCCCTGCCCCCATGTGGCCAGACGGGGAACTAGAGCCAGTGATAATGTGGGTAAACATGCCATTCACGACATGGCTGCCGTACGGACAACATCAAGACAGGGAGGAGCTGCTACAAAATGGTGACTGTCTAATGCAGTGGATTATGGCACTTATGAATAAGAGCAATTTAGCTGACCAACCCCACTAGTATGGACACTAATATAATTGTTCACAATAGGGATGTAGAAAGCAGAACTTCACAGCATAAGGGCTTCATTGTTCATTTGCTTACAGTAAAATCTAACAAGCATGATGGTCAGTCAGAATATGTGCATATTGTAGAATACATACACAATATTGACTGGTTTCAGATACAAGCGGCTGTATGCTCTGAGGAGTTGATGCGTAGTAATATCCGAGCATATGCGAGGATAGTGCGCAGAGTTAACTCTGAGGAGCATACGGCCGCTTTTATCTGAAACCAGTCTATATTGCATTTATCATCCACCTTTTCTGGACAAGTGGCATGTCGATATCAGTTTGTTTTGGTTATGAACTATTTTTCCGTACGCACTATTTTTTCTGTATGCGCCACCCGGAGCATACAACATATCTGTATGCGCCAGGTATGCCCATACACACTCCCTATGTGTTTTCTATGGACACTTTGTATTAGGTGGATACATCTGTATACTCCGGGTATGGTGATATACACTCCATACGTGTTTTCTATGGACACTTTGTATTAGGTGGATATATCTGTATGCTCAGGGTATGGTGATTTATCTCACCCCAGATATTTTTTCTCCATAGACTTAACATTGGAAACTCGTATCTAACACCCATTAGATATTTAGGAAAAATATCAAATGGGGGATAATGTCACAAATATTAGCCCATTAGTCAATATTAACGGTGAGATAAATTCAGAAACCCATTCAAGCTTAGGGTCAGAGATCGATCCCATCTCATTTGAATCATTACGTAATTCATGCAGCTTCGCCTTGTGAATTACTATGTGATTCGAACTCGATGGGATACGAGCTCAGACCCTAAACTTTCATGGGTTTCCTCTATAATACACTCCCTATGTGTTTTCTATGGACACTTTGTATTAGCTGGATATATCTGTACGCTCCGTGTATGGTGATACACACTCCCTATGTGTTTTCTATGGACACTTTGTATTAGGTGGATATATCTGTATGCTCTGGGTATGGTGATACACACTCCCTATGTGTTTTCTATGGACACTTTGTATTAGGTGGATATATCAGTATGCTCCGTGTATGGTGATACAAACTCCCTATGTGTTTTCTATGGACACTTTGTATTAGGTGGACATATCTGTATGCTCCGGGTATGGTGATACACTCTCCCTATGTGTTTTCTATGGACACTTTGTATTAGGTGGATATATCTGTATACTCCGGGTATGGTGATACACGCTCCCTGTGTGATTTCTATGGACACTTTGTATTAGGTGGATATATCTGTATACTCCGGGTATGGTGATACACGCTCCCTGTGTGTTTTCTATGGACACTTTGTATTAGGGAGATATATCTGTATGCCCCGGGTATGGTGATACACACTCCCTATGTGTTTTCTATGGACACATTGTATTAGGGAGATATATCTGTATGCTCCGGGTATGGTGATACACACTCCCTGTGTGTTTTCTATGGACACTTTGTATTAGGGAGATATATCTGTATGCCCCGGGTATGGTGATACACGCTCCCTGTGTGTTTTCTATGGACACTTTGTATTAGGGAGATATATCTGTATGCCCCGGGTATGGTGATACACACTCCCTATGTGTTTTCTATGGACACTTTGTATTAGATGGATATATCTGTATGCCCCGGGTATGGTGATACACGCTCCCTGTGTGTTTTCTATGGACACTTTGTATTAGGGAGATATATCTGTATGCCCCGGGTATGGTGATACACGCTCCCTGTGTGTTTTCTATGGACACTTTGTATTAGGGAGATATATCTGTATGCCCCGGGTATGGTGATACACACTCCCTATGTGTTTTCTATGGACACTTTGTATTAGATGGATATATCTGTATGCCCCGGGTATGGTGATACACGCTCCCTGTGTGTTTTCTATGGACACTTTGTATTAGGGAGATATATCTGTATGCCCCGGGTATGGTGATACACGCTCCCTGTGTGTTTTCTATGGACACTTTGTATTAGGGAGATATATCTGTATGCCCCGGGTATGGTGATACATGCTCCCTATGTGTTTTCTATGGACACTTTGTATTAGGGAGATATATCTGTATGCCCCGGGTATGGTGATACACGCTCCCTGTGTGTTTTCTATGGACACTTTGTATTAGGGAGATATATCTGTATGCCCCGGGTATGGTGATACACACTCCCTATGTGTTTTCTATGGACACTTTGTATTAGATGGATATATCTGTATGCCCCGGGTATGGTGATACACGCTCCCTATGTGTTTTCTATGGACACTTTGTATTAGGTGGATATGTCTGTATGCGCCGGGTATGTCGATACACGCTCCCTGTGTGTTTTCTATGGACACTTTGTATTAGGGAGATATATCTGTATGCCCCGGGTATGGTGATACACACTCCCTATGTGTTTTCTATGGACACTTTGTATTAGGGAGATATATCTGTATGCCCAGGGTATGGTGATACACGCTCCCTGTGTGTTTTCTATGGACACTTTGTATTAGGGAGATATATCTGTATGCCCCGGGTATGGTGATACACGCTCCCTGTGTGTTTTCTATGGACACTTTGTATTAGGGAGATATATCTGTATGCCCCGGGTATGGTGATACACACTCCCTATGTGTTTTCTATGGACACTTTGTAGTAGGTGGCTATATCTGTATGCTCCAGGTATGGTGATACACATTCCCTATGTGTTTTCTATGGACACTTTGTATCAGATGGATATATCTGTATGCCCCGGGTATGGTGATACACTCTCCCTATGTGTTTTCTATGGACACTTTGTATTAGGGAGATATATCTGTATACCCCGGGTATGGTGATACACACTCCCTATGTGTTTTCTATGGACACTTTGTATTAGGGAGATATATCTGTATGCCCCGGGTATGGTGATACACACTCCCTATGTGTTTTCTATGTGGCGCCACTGTAGTTGGGGACGACGACTATCATCTGCTGTTATAATCTATGTATAATCGTGAGATGAGGATTAAACCTTTTTATGGGAAGCAAAAATCTCTTTTTTTAATAAAAATTCATTGATATGCACCCGCCACCTGGTGTTTTGTTTGGCATAGGGGAAAAGATGGCCGCCTCCATAACAAAAAAGCTATGTAATCTACTCATGTAAGACGGTGTTTGCATATATGCATAACATGCATAATGAATAATATAGAAAGAATTATGTTGTGAGATATTTACTGAATATCGAGGAAAATTATCGAAGTAATCTATGAAGATGATGTGTGGACGAAGTTAGCGGAGAGCCCGATGGGAAAAAGTCTCCTAAACTCCGGTAAAATCCGGGCAGTGAACGAAAAAATGCAACAAACAAGCTGTGCACTCCTCTCCTAAGATCTCACACTCTCTAAGTCGTAATCTCTACTCTCACTGCGCTCTATAGGAGAAGAATTCTTACCGAACTAGGCTTAGAGCCTTAAGAATCCGCTGGCCTGCCTCCCGTGCCAAAGACGTACATCAATGCAGCCCAAATATTCCTATAATCTCAAGTATTCTTCTCATATAGAGTGTATCGAGAACCCTTTATCTCACCCCTGGAATAAATGTCCATAGGCTTACATGGGGAACTCGTTCTCCATGCCCCTACAAGTATTGCAGTTCATTCTCCACGGTTAATATCCTGTGTGTTGTCCATTCTTTTAGTGTGTACAGGGGTGAGATAAACACAGAAAGCAACTCGTTTTGGTCAAAGAAGTCATTCTCCAACTCGTTTGAATGCTACGTGATATTCACTTGGCTGTCGCCTCATTCATATGACACTGCATCAAACTTGTGAAGAACGGCGACTTTGATTAAAACTTGTTGGTTTCTTCTTTAGTATAGAATACCACCTAGAGAGTGTGAGATCTTATAAGAGGGGTGCGTAGTGAGAACCGTGTACAGAATACCACTTAGAGAGTGTGAGATCTTATGAGAGGGGTGCGTAGTGAGAACCTTGTACAGAATACCACTTAGAGAGTGTGAGATCTTATGAGAGGGGTGCGTAGTGAGAACCTTGTACAGAATACCGCTTAGAGAGTGTGAGATCTTATGAGAGGGGTGTGTAGTGAGAACCTTGTACAGAATACCACTAAGAGAGTGTGAGATCTTATGAGAGGGGTGCGTAGTGAGAACCTTGTACAGAATACCACTTAGAGAGTGTGAGATCTTATGAGAGGGGTGCGTAGTGAGAACCTTGTACAGAATACCACTTAGAGAGTGTGAGATCTTATGAGATGGGTGCGTAGTGAGAACCTTGTACAGAATACCACTTAGAGAGTGTGAGATCTTATGAGAGGGGTGCGTAGTGAGAACCTTGTACAGAATACCACTTAGAGAGTGTGAGATCTTATGAGATGGGTGCGTAGTGAGAACCTTGTACAGAATACCACTTAGAGAGTGTGAGATCTTATGAGAGGGGTGCGTAGTGAGAACCTTGTACAGAATACCACTTATAAAGTGTGAGATCTTATGAGAGGGGTGCGTAGTGAGAAACTTGTACAGAATACCACTTAGAGAGTGTGAGATCTTATGAGATGGGAGCGTAGTGAGAACCTTGTACAGAATACCACTTAGAGAGTGTGAGATCTTATGAGAGGGGTGCGTAGTGAGAACCTTGTACAGAATACCACTTAGAGAGTGTGAGATCTTATGAGAGGGGTGCGTAGTGAGAACCTTGTACAGAATACCACTTAGAGAGTGTGAGATCTTATGAGATGGGTGCGTAGTGAGAACCTTGTACAGAATACCACTTAGAGAGTGTGAGATCTTATAAGAGGGGTGCGTAGTAAGAACCTTGTACAGAATACCACTTAGAGAGTGTGAGATCTTATGAGATGGGTGCGTTGTGAGAACCTTGTACAGAATACCACCTAGAGAGTGTGAGATCTTATGAGAGGGGTGCGTAGTGAGAACCTTGTACAGAATACCACTTAGAGAGTGTGAGATCTTATGAGAGGGGTGTGTAGTGAGAACATTGTACAGAATACCACTTAGAGAGTGTGAGATCTTATGAGAGGGGTGCGTAGTGAGAACCTTGTACAGAATACCACTTAGAGAGTGTGAGATCTTATGAGAGGGGTGCGTAGTGAGAACCTTGTACAGAATACCGCTTAGAGAGTGTGAGATCTTATGAGAGGGGTGTGTAGTGAGAACCTTGTACAGAATACCACTAAGAGAGTGTGAGATCTTATGAGAGGGGTGCGTAGTGAGAACCTTGTACAGAATACCACTTAGAGAGTGTGAGATCTTATGAGAGGGGTGCGTAGTGAGAACCTTGTACAGAATACCACTTAAAGAGTGTGAGATCTTATGAGATGGGTGCGTAGTGAGAACCTTGTACAGAATACCACTTAGAGAGTGTGAGATCTTATGAGAGGGGTGCGTAGTGAGAACCTTGTACAGAATACCACTTAGAGAGTGTGAGATCTTATGAGATGGGTGCGTAGTGAGAACCTTGTACAGAATACCACTTAGAGAGTGTGAGATCTTATGAGAGGGGTGCGTAGTGAGAACCTTGTACAGAATACCACTTATAAAGTGTGAGATCTTATGAGAGGGGTGCGTAGTGAGAAACTTGTACAGAATACCACTTAGAGAGTGTGAGATCTTATGAGATGGGAGCGTAGTGAGAACCTTGTACAGAATACCACTTAGAGAGTGTGAGATCTTATGAGAGGGGTGCGTAGTGAGAACCTTGTACAGAATACCACTTAGAGAGTGTGAGATCTTATGAGAGGGGTGCGTAGTGAGAACCTTGTACAGAATACCACTTAGAGAGTGTGAGATCTTATGAGATGGGTGCGTAGTGAGAACCTTGTACAGAATACCACTTAGAGAGTGTGAGATCTTATGAGAGGGGTGCGTAGTAAGAACCTTGTACAGAATACCACTTAGAGAGTGTGAGATCTTATGAGAGGGGTGCGTTGTGAGAACCTTGTACAGAATACCACCTAGAGAGTGTGAGATCTTATGAGAGGGGTGCGTAGTGAGAACCTTGTACAGAATACCACTTAGAGAGTGTGAGATCTTATGAGAGGGGTGTGTAGTGAGAACATTGTACAGAATACCACTTAGAGAGTGTGAGA
Organism: Alentia gelatinosa; assembly: GCA_950022655.1. NCBI lineage: Eukaryota > Metazoa > Annelida > Polychaeta > Phyllodocida > Polynoidae > Alentia > Alentia gelatinosa. The sequence continues at coordinate 52,782,961 of OX465590.1, read as the reverse complement.
TCTTATGAGAGGGGTGCGTAGTGAGAACCTTGTACATAATACCACTTAGAGAGTGTGAGATCTTCTGAGAGGGGTGCGTAGTGAGAACCTTGTACAGAATACCACTTAGAGAGTGTGAGATCTGATGAGAGGGGTGTGTAGTGAGAACCTTGTACAGAATACCACTTAGAGAGTGTGAGATCTGATCAGAGGGGTGTGTAGTGAGAACCTTGTACAGAATACCACTTAGAGAGTGTGAGATCTGATCAGAGGGGTGTGTAGTGAGAACCATGTACAGAATACCACCTAGAGAGTATGAGATATTCTGAGAGGGGTGCGTAGTGAGAACCTTGTACAGAATACCACTTAGAGAGTGTGAGATCTGATGAGAGGGGTGTGTAGTGAGAACCTTGTACAGAATACCACTTAGAGAGTGTGAGATCTTATGAGAGGGGTTTGTAGTGAGAACCTTGTACAGAATACCGCTTAGAGAGTGTGAGATCTTATGAGAGGGGTGCGTAGTGAGAACCTTGTACAGAATACCACTAAGAGAGTGTGAGATCTTATGAGAGGGGTGCACCACCTTGTACAGAATACGACTTAGAGAGTGTGAGATCTTATGAGAGGGGTGCATAGTGAGAACCTTGTACAGAATACCACTTAGAGAGTGTGATATCTTATGAGAGGGGTGCGTAGTGAGAACCTTGTACAGAATACGACTTAGAGAGTGTGAGATTTTATTATAGGGGTGCGTAGTGAGAAACTTGTACAGAATACCACTAAGAGAGTGTGAGATCTTATGAGAGGGGTGCACCACCTTGTACAGAATACGACTTAGAGAGTGTGAGATCTTATGAGAGGGGTGCGTAGTGAGAACCTTGTACAGAATAGGACTTAGAGAGTGTGAGATCTTATGAGAGGGGTGCGTAGTGAGAACCTTGTACAGAATACCACCTAGAGAGTGTGAGATCTTATGAGAGGGGTGCGTAGTGAGAACCTTGTACAGGATACCACGTAGAGAGTGTGAGATCTTATGAGAGGGGTGCGTAGTGAGAACCTTGTACAGAATACCACTTAGAGAGTGTGAGATCTTATGAGAGGGGTGCATAGTGAGAACCTTGTACAGAATACCACCTAGAGAGTGTGAGATCTTATGCGAGGGGTGCGTAGTGAGAACCTTGTACAGAATACCACCTAGAGAGTGTGAGATCTTATGCGAGGGGTGCGTAGTGAGAACCTTGTACAGAATACCACTCAGTGAGTGTGAGATCTTATGAGAGGGGTACACCATGAACCTCTATTCTGCTCCATATTTCTAATTCTGTTTCAGGATCGTTGATTGGTGAATCAGGAATGCGCATGGAGAGGTACTGCCCTGTCACGTGATTTGTGACAACCAATCAACAAGAAGATGACATATAGCGGTTGGGAGAAACTGCTGCTACACACTGCACTGTTAGTGTGGACATGGAGAATCAGTAGAGGTAAAAGCACCAATGCCGACTGATATATATGTGGTATATATGTGATGTAATGTAATGTAAGTTTTGTAGCTGCTCCTGTTTGTCATGTATAAGTACTGTTTTCTTATTGTAAGCGGCTATTTAGATTCATATAGGGGAGTTTTGTAGCACCTCCAGAAAATCTAATAATGTTTAATACTACTCTGCTTACGCGAGGTTAAAGTAAACATCTAATAGAGGGAACCGTTCCGAGCAAAGGTGTCCGTTAACGCAGGGTGGCCGCTTACGCGGGGTGTCCGTTAGGCGGGGTTCTACTGTATATATTTTGAATTTATTGAGGTGATTTATGTGTTGTCATTTTTGTTATATTTTCTCTGAAACCATGCTAAAAGTTAGGCAAACTGTTGGACTTCTAGAATATGAGTGAAGATTCCATAGAATTCCATAAGGAAGCAAAATCAAAGCCTAGTTTGACCAAGTAGAGATTTCATTGAGGATCATTTTGATACCTTAATTTTTATTGTACTTATAATAGAATGGACTATTTTGTTTTCAAAATAGAAAACTAGCAAACGGCCCCTTTTTGTGGTATGTGCCATATGTTATAGCATTGTGGTGGTAGGCAGAAAATGGAGAAGTAAGGCTTGGTTGCAAATGATGCAAAATGTTTACCTTATAATTTCAGACAAAGTTTTTCCTTTAGTTATCATTTACAAACAATTGCTTCCTTAAACTTATTAAATATGCAGCACAAGTCAATCTATAAGAATTTTTAGGGAAACATTATTTGAACCCAGACCCCACCTGAGTCCTTCATATGCCTTCCTGACCTATAGCTCAGATAAGTATTTCCTTTAGCTAAAAAATGTATTTATTACTCTCACCACCATAGATTCAATCTCCTATAGGATAGTATTTCTTTCATAATTTCACCTATTGGTTATCAAGACATTCTATATATAATTTCATATTATACTAATATTATATTCATATGTTGGAGGCATTGAATGATACATATATACTATGGACACTGCTATATACTTTTCTATGTTATTCTATTAGAAGATGTAATGTTTTAAAAGCCCATAACCTATTTGTTCTACTATGCCAATGGAAAATCTTTACGAGGAAAGAACTGGCTTTAATTTTGTTCCAATAGAAGAATAGTAAGTGAGAGTATGCTATACGCATTTTATGAATATGCATAGTTATTTTAAGATATGATGCATATTTTCGTAAAGCCATTAATACGAAATAGTTACAGTTTGAATCTATGAATATATATGGTGAAGAATGCTGGAGAACACGACCCGTAACGAACTCGACCCGTAAAAAACTCGACCCGTAACGAACCCGACCTGTTTTAAGAACTCAACCTGTAACGAACTCGACCCATGATAAGTCTTTTCAATTCAAGTGTGGATAGATACTATACTATATACTTTAGTGGTAAGCATGTTATCTTGGCTTCAGATTTTGTCTTCTCTGGGGAAGAAAACAAACAGAAAATCATTCCCCTATTTAAGCTTATCCCTTACCCTAACCCTTTCCTTATCCCTAACCCTATCCTAACCCTTACCTTAGCCCTAACCTTAACCCTACACCTCAACATAACTGGACTTATTTTCAATATCCACCGCTTTATTTGTCTAAAAACCACCTAGTCAGACCTTTACTTCTATATGAGAATGTCTTATTCATAAATATCCAAAACCGATCGAGTTCTCCCATGGATTTCTCCAAAACGGGTCAAGTTCTCCTGATAACTATGGGTCGAGTTCGTTTGGGGTCTGGTTCTCCAGTTACCATGGTGAGGCTGGCCTGACTCTGACTGACCTCCATGTTAAGGTAACCTGGTGTACCTCGGCCACCCTCTCGACAATAGGGACCTGGTTCTCACGGAGAAGGCTCGGGGCATCTTCATCCTCGATGACGTCATACTTCGAGATGGTGTCGTCACAGGTTTCTATGCCAAGGTCGTGACGCCACATCCGGTCCGCTTTCAAATATGGCGGCCGGTGGTGGATACGGCCGGCACGTACCGACTGGTCGGGGAGTACGGGTACAGAGCGCAGACACTGGGGCCTGCCGAGGTAGGTTTCCTGTGGTGCTAAGGCCGATGCACCATATAATGCATATATATGATTACCTACCACATATAAAACGTGTAATTTTCCGTACTATCCGCTTGGAGATCTTCCCGCACATAGAGACAGAGTGAACCAGACATAGGGTTGGAGACTGAAGCACCATGGGAGTAAGATTCTCCTGTATTTAAAAACTCGAACCTGTTCTTCATTTTTGCAGGACTATACTCAGACAAACTTCTTCTCTTATGATTCATTTCGAGCCATGCCGAAATCAAAGTTTAGTATTGTAGTTTTCTTATCTACTTTTCTCGTGAGAAACCAATGAGATCTCTAGTTTCGCTGGTAGCCCTTTCAAAACTCTGCTGGTTCCCCCACCCACCACTAGCCTAAGTATTTGACCCATTTAGAGCATCTGGCTATGTGGATCAATCTGTCGGGTGTTCGTCTAGGAATGTGTACGTCGGGGGTTCGAACCCAGCCCGATATTTCTATTTTCCATATTTTCGTCTTAACTCGGACTCGAGTTGTCTTCGCGGAATGATATCACGGAGCAGAGCTGAGTGATATCTGTAGCAGAAGACAATTTTATCCTACCCGTTATATGTTTTTAACTTCATATGTCACCAGTGGCATATAAATATTTTATGGCATAACCGTGGCATACAGGCACACCATGTTTAGCCTATGGAGATTTATATGAGGGGTAGATTGCGTATATATGAATAAACCGGAGGTTTTTTGCGCAGTGACCCTTTTCCATCATCAAATTATTGATGATAAATAGTTGAAAATTACAGTTTGCCATTCACTTGTTTTAGATTATCTAATAATCGACCTTGAGAACTATTAAGCTTAGAACTCAAGTCTAATTGAACAAATGGACGTTAAACTACCCAACAAACAAACACCATAGCCACCAGTGAGTGTGTATGCTTATCAGTTGGACATCGCGATCGTCTGCACCGGAAGTCGGTTTATTTGGCAGTGAATAGGTTCGTTATAAACAATGTCGTAAAAGGTCGTAAAATTAACGCAAAAAGTGAAAGTGAATAATTTCAACACGATGGAATCTGATATATATCTAGAGTTGACGGGCTCACACTAAATGTTTTAATTATTTCAGCTGGCTCTGACTTCTGGGGAATTCCTGCTTGTCAAGACGGGAGACAGACTGGGCTTCACCAATGAACAAGACGCATGCGCGATCGGCTACACGCTACAGGCGCCCTCTACCGACCCCAGGACATTCAACGTGCCACTTCCGGGAGGCAAGGCCCCGTATGTAGGTCAGGAGGTCCGATTCTCCATCCCCAGCCTTTCCTATGACTTTGCAGCAGGGTTGTCTCTAGATTTAGGTGAGTATGTGTTAATGAGCATTGGACTTGCATCCAAATCGAAAACACCGTTACGGGTGTGGAGAGCCAACAGTGGCGTTACATTAGTGTGCTAAAGTAAACCTATGCCACTACTTTTTCCTCAATGAAGGACATTTATGCTTGGTTTCCAAATACGGTTATTCATACTTCACTCAGGCTTGAATGGAAATTCACATTAATTCATAATTATTGTTTATCATTAATAACGGTTTCCAAATACGGTTATTCATACTTAACTCAGGCTTGAATGGAAATTCACATTAATTTATAATTATTGTTTATCATCAATAACGGTTTCCAAATATGGTTATTCATACTTAACTCAGACTTGAATGGAAATTCACATTAATTTATAATTATTGTTTATCATCAATAACGGTTTCCAAATATGTTTATTCATACTTAACTCAGGCTTGAATGAAAATTCACATTAATTTATAATTATTGTTTATCATTGATAACACTTGTTCAACATTACATCATTGTATAGGGTATATGACAAGCTATGATGTTAGTCTTTTACTGCTAGTAGCACTTGACAACATGGATGTTGATATTTGCACAGATATCAACAGGTATCCAGTGGAGTCACTGAGGCAGTTCCCAGTTGGGAACACCACAACCACCACGACGACCACCCCAGCTGTACTCATCCCGCTGCAGACAGTCACCCCCGAGCTCACCTCAACCACAACAGTGTCCCCTCCCCCCAGTTCTACGGGCGCCAGACAAGTAACGGTATTTATCCTACCCCTAATAAAAAACGCCATAGGCTTAACATGGGATTTGTTTATTTCACAGGCGTGACATAAAGTGTTGTTAATGCCACTACTTTCTGATACTGAAAAAATATGGAAACAGGGTAGGATAAAATCTAGACGCCACTCGTTTGAGTTTGAGCTTATTTATGCCACTCATTTTGTTGGCTCCGTAATGTCACTCGTCTTCGACTCGTGAGATTATGGAGCCAACAAAATGCGTGGCATAAATAAACTCAGACTCAAACTCGTGACGTCTCTTGATAATATAAGAGCGTGCTTACATCACCTAGAGGTGAGAGTGGTCACACATATATACATATATACACTTCCAGCGTGCTTCCAGACTAGGGGCAAATAGTATGTCCATCATTGATGAATGACAAAATCAAAAGGTTTGGGTAAAGGCGGGCGTCCACCAACCACGACAAGGCTATGACAAGCGCAGACAAGAAAGTTCCAATCAGCGCTTGTCGTAAGAAGGGGGGGCTTTACGACAGCGTTGTCGGGGTGTTCAGGAAGTGCACGCTCCACCAAAATTTACTATCGTAGACCTCTGCGACACGCTCCCAACACGCCATGACACTCCACAACCAGGGTCCAGTCGTGGAAAAAATCAAACATGTTCGATATTGTCATTTCCTTGTCAGAGGCTCCTGACAAGCTTCCAATTGTGGCCTTGTCGTGGCCTTGTCGTGGCCTTGTCATAGACTCTTGTCAGGAACTGGGGTCCACCAACCACGACAAGGCCTCCAATCGTAGGCCAATCGTGGACCTTGTCGAGAAGCCATTGTTGTAGCCTTGTCATGGTTGGTGGACGCCCCCCTTTATATTCAGTCTGCACCCTGCCATATCTTCAACTGCCTGTGTCTAGGATTCAAATATGTCAAACACCAGTAGGTCAATGAGATATTTTGGTCTTGAGTGATTGGTCATGGTCAGTTAGACACGCTTCTAAGACACAGAGACACTGGCACCCTGCTCCTTTCCAAGTATCACAGTCAGTAACACACAGATAGGGAAGGGATAGTGATTTTGAAGAATGCTGGAACCCTATGTGACCACTCTAACCTTTAGGCAATATATAAGCAACGTATATAGGCATGTAAGCGTGCTCTAAAACTATCCCTTTACTACCGTCAGGTGGCCGAAAAGGCTGTCTCCTCCTAGGAGAATATGGCTTCCCGGAATCCACTCAGTGGCGATCTGTAGTCTCCATAGGCTTAAAATTAAAGACAAATGCTGGTAGTTGGGTAATTGACTTCTGAGTATAGATATAGAGGGCACTGCGATACCTACCCGCATTTGTCTTTAAGTCTCCATATTAGGTGGGTAATAATTAGGAGAAACCAAACAAGAGTTAGTCGAATTAATCCTACCCCATCTATATTACTTCAGAATATTAAGAAATAACATAAAACTCACCGAGATCCAGTGAAAATTGCGTGACACTCCATAATGTGTGCTTATTGATACTCTCGATATCGCTCGTGTCTTGCTCGCTCATTGGTCATTTTTCACATGACATCATTTTACAAATGTATCCCACTAGAGCGATAAATTTCTCTGCATACTCGCCCGAATACAGTCGGCCAATGTTAAGGAAACCTATGAGAGTTTAGGGTATGAACTCGTATCCCATCGAGTTTGAATCATGTTTTAATTCACAAGGCAAAGCCACCTGAATTACATAGTGATTCAAACGAGATGGGATCGAGCTCTGACACTAAACTTGAATGGGTTTCTTAATTTATCTCACCCTTAACATTGACTAATTGGCTAACCTTCGTGACACAATACTCCCATTGAGTATTGTCTATAAATACTCAATGGGCGTTGGATACGAGTTCCCAATGTTAAGTCTATGGAGAAAAAACACCAGAGGTGAAGTAAATAGCCCCTTCTCACAGGTCAATTGCCACTTACCGACTCCTGTCACACTTCTAGCTGCGAGATGGGGAGATCCCTCTGCCGGGGAATCTGAGCTCAGCCACAAAACTGCTACCAGATGGCGCCAGGCGCACCTTCCTGAGATCCAGCCTCGTTTTCACCTCGCCCGGCAACGTGACGTCATTCTGGGCGTCTGTGGTGGCGGAGGGCCCCGTGCAGTTCCAGGTGTGGAGACCTCTGGTGGGAGAAGAAGACAACTTCATGCTGGTTGGCAAGGTCGACCATGTCATGACCAGCAGAGATCAGGGCGGTCTCACTGAGGTAAATGCAGAGGAGGTGTGAAGCGCAGCGCCCCCTATCGTTTTGCCATGGACTCAAATGACAGCTGATGCAGATTCCTATGCAAAAATAGGCTAACTAGTAAGAGCTACTACATACAAACTGTTAGAGCTCTATCAAAAATCTTTTCAGATATTGATAGAGTGGCATCTAATTTATTCCAAACCACAATAGAGCTCAATAGAGCTCCACGTTTTATGGTTGTTTTGTGTTGTGGAATACAGCCTTTTTTCTCACAAATTCCATTGTTCAACCTTCAACAGGAACGCTTAGCCATAGCACAGGTATATGACATGTATATCACGTATTAGGCCCATGTCTTAGGTTTCTAACAATGTTCTGTTTATCAAAATCGGCCTGTTATTCATGACACAAGAGCAATTTGCCTTTTTCATGTTTTTGGTGGGGGCTCTTCTCAGAGCTCCTTCCCCCTTGCTGTCCTGTTTGAAAGTGGCACCGTGAGGCAGCCGAGATCATATATATGAATCAAGTCGGTATAGGGGGCGCTGCGCTTCATACCTCCTCTGAGGTAAATGTGATGCCCAAGTCACACTGGTGTAAAACTTGGCCTTTCTTCTACGCATTTGAAAGAATACCAGGGAGCTATTTAAAAATACGAGTGAGGTCTCGCCAGCGGCACGTCGCATTTCAAAGCGAGAGGCCGGCAACAGCGAGTGGCACTTTGAATCAATGCGGCAGCAAAACCGTTACTGATAGGGAGCCAAAGTGAACCCGCTGAAACCACAGATACCCGTTTACGAATCACCATTTCCGGTGGCCCGCAAGAACGAGGCTTAGTGCTAAACCTATGGGGGTTTGAGGCTAGACTTTCGTTTTTGGTTTCTTTTGTTACTTTTGAAGTGTAGTTTACTACTATCGTCTCTGAATAACTCTGTTTCGAAACTACGATGACAGTTGTTAAGTTTATTAAAAATTTGGATCTAAAAGATTGGAGAATGACACATATAATCTCAAACCTACATAGTCAAAGAACTGAGCGCCTATACCCGAAAATAGTATTTTGTAACCGGCTATCTGTGGTTGCAACGGGTTCACTTTGGCTCCCTATACCCAATAGCGAGCAGCACCTCCACCTCGACATTTCAAGTGCCATTGTTAGCTCTCGCTTTGGCGGTGAGTACTCTCATTAGCACCCTCCCGACTTTTGAAACAGCTCCCTGTTCCGCGAATTTACTACGCAAATTCAATATTTTTCCAGCTCACTTCGCAATCCAGTCACACTGGCGGTAAATTCCGTGTATTTCCTACGTATCAGAAGAAGGTGGATACCGCGTAATATCTACGTATTCTCTACGTTTCTGTTTACTTTATTTTACGATCTTTTATGCTTGTCAACATTTGTCAACCCTTGTTTATGCTTCTGTATGCAATGTGGCATTTTACCGCATTCAGTTACGCATTAAAATGCACAGAGATAAGTTTAAAATATTTAAAACTGATTCTCACACCACGTTTTTTCTACGTTTTTTCTATGTTTGTTTACGCATTCCAACTTTCATTTAAGTATCTCTATGTTTTCCCGTGCAACGCCGCACATTTTTCATATTTCAAAATGCATAGAAGAACCTAAAAATGTGTACTATCATAAAACTGGATGAGTTTTAATCGTTGGCCAAGATTAAAATGAATCATGTTGATCTAGTGCATATTCTAGTCTAGTGCGTATTCGTGGGAACCAAACACAGTACAGCTCACACTAGTCCGTTTAAGAACCGTCCGCCTTCAGAGCATAGACCTCTGTTCAGAGGTATGGTCCATGAAAATCTAAGAGAGCACAGCTGATATTGGTCAGCGCCGCTGGGTGAAAGGAATAATGTGGTTCATAGTTCTATATATAGCATCGGTTTGACAAGAGCTGATTGGTTCCTACGAATACACACTAGACAGCCATCTGAGGTTCCTGGCACTTCATTGTTGCACATTTCTTTACGCTTGTAGGTGAGACTTAATCCAGAGCAGCGGATCAAAGTTTCAGCAGGCGACCATCTTGGTTTTACGAACAGTCAAGCAGCGAGTGTGATAGGGTACCAGTTTAAACCCACCGAGCTATACCATGGGGCATTCAGTGCAGACATAAAGACTGGGTCTGTGCTACAGTTCGACAGGTTGTCAATGCCTTACAGGTTCGGTCTGACAGCGACCTACATCCCAGGTAAGAAGTTCAGAGGAGACACAAATTGTAGCAATTTGTTTTCCAAAAAATCTCTCCTAAAAAATAGGTGGTGTCAGGCGATTTATTTTCGCATCCCCGTGATTTTTGAAGAAATTTTTTTCCCCCCAGATATTGTACCAATCGTTGATGGATGACCGTGTGTAAAGTTCCAATCTATACATCCCTATTGTGACCAATTATATTGGTTTCTTTGCGGAGAGATTAGTAACCTAGATTGCCCATATTTATTAGTACCAGAATGACTGCATTAAGATTGTCACCCATTATTCTCCTCCTTGTCTTGATGTTGACCGTACGGCAGCCATGTAGTGAATGGCATGTTTACCCTCATTATCACTCACTCTAGTTCCCAGTTTGGCCACATGGGGGCAGGGCGCTCTGACATGACACTTACACCTGATTTCTGAGTCATATGAGCGGCCCTCCTGGCAAATAAATCATCGAAGTTCTTGACTCAAAGCAGTGCATAGTAGACCTGTGTTTCAGTTCTTACTCCCTTCTTCTTCAAGTGTCTCTTGACTGCCTCTTGGTTGTACTGTCTACCAACTTTACTATCCATACTTCACCTACAGTACTGTATCCTACCTTGGGATCCCTTGAGAAAGTCATACATCAAAACTACACAAGAGTCTAGTTTGAACATACCTACATCCAACCCTGTTTCTACAGTTTCAATGCTCTTGTATCCTACCTGGGATCCTAGACTCGCCATTCCAACACTGGAAACCCCTCTGAAACCCAAACGAACCACACTCTACAACAGATGGCATTATACAACAAGCACAGCAATGTCCTCTCAGACACAACGGAAACTTAACCACCTGCCAACAACACTCCTGAAACTACAAACCGATCTAAAATCCACCTAAAATAACCTAGATGTATTTAATGACTCATTCAGTACTTAACCCCAAAATGAATGTATCTAACGACTCAAAGACTACCTCAGTAAAATAGGCAACAACAAAATCACCTATAAATAACACCTGCAACACTACAATATCAACAATCCAGGAACCAACAGTCTGTTCAACAGACACCAACTGAACACCACTAACAACTCACCAAGAAGAATAGATGGCAACATGACTATTAAATAAGACTGCCCCTTTGGAATACTCTGCAACTCCATATTAAACAACTGTTACTAACTACAACATGAAATCTTATCTACAAACCATCTACAATGCACTATATGTATTAATATGTGAGAATATATATATAATAAGGAGAGTAAATGCGGTTTAGGAGTATTTGTCTTAACTCCCCTAGTTTTATTAAAGTAAGGTATAATAAATGAAATAAAATAAAGTAAAAAGGAAAAAAAAAAAAAAAAGTCTCAGACACAAGTCAGCACGTCTAGTCTGAGGGCCTGGTGGCTGCGAAGTGGCAGTGTCAGGTGGTTGGCAGTGGCTCCGCAGGTGAGTGTCAGGTGGCGCCCTCTCACATCAATAATATTAACTAATACAGTTCATAATCATTAAACGACTCACTTAGTACTTAACCTCAAACAAGTGAATTTAATGACTCAATGACTACCTAAGTAGAATAATCAGATATAGAATAACCTTGATAAAGACTATGTTATAGTCGAAACGTCAGTTCATCAATAAATGCCATAAATTCAACCTGACTGCCTCTTGGTTGTACTGTCTACCAACTTTACTATCCATGCTTCACCTACAGTACTGTATCCTACCTTGGGATCCCTTGAGAAAGTCATACATCAAAACTACACAAGAGTCTAGTTTGAACATACCTACATCCAAAAATATTTTCTTTTAGACAGCATTGTTTACTGACACTGTTAGACTCTGGTTCTGACAGATGTTGACAGCATTGTTTACTGACACTCTAAGACTGTGTGACTGACAGTTGTTGACAGCATTGTTTACTGACATTCTAAGACTGTGATTCTGACAGATGTTGACAGCATTGTTTACTGACACTCTAAGACTGTGTGACTGACAGATGTTGACAGCATTGTTTACTGACACTCTAAGACTGTGATTCTGACAGATGTTGACAGCTTTATTTACTAACAGTGTGTGACTGTGATTCTGACAGATGTTGACAGCTTTATTTACTAACAGTGTGTGACTGTGATTCTGACAGATGTTGACAGCTTTATTTACTAACACTCTAAGACTGTAACTCTGACATGTTGACAGCTTTATTTACTAACAGCGTGTGACTGTGATTCTGACATGTTGACAGCTTTATTTACTAACAGTGTTTGACTGTGATTCTGACAGATGTTGACAGCTTACTAACAGTGTGTGACTGTGATTCTGACAGATGTTGACAGCTTTATTTACTAGCAGTGTGTGACTGTGATTCTGACAGATGTTGACAGCTTTATTTACTAAGTGTGTGACTGTGATTCTGACATGTTGACAGCTTTATTTACTAACAGTGTGTGACTGTGATTCTGACAGATGTTGACAGCTTACTAACAGTGGGTGACTGTGATTCTGACAGATGTTGACAGCTTTATTTACTAACAGTGTGTGACTGTGATTCTGACAGATGTTGACAGCATTATTTACTAACACTCTAAGACTGTGATTCTGACAGATGTTGACAGCTTACTAACAGTGTGTGACTGTGATTCTGACAGATGTTGACAGCTTTAATTACTAACAGTGTGTGACTGTGATTCTGACATGTTGACAGCTTTATTTACTAACAGTGTGTGACTGTGATTCTGACAGATGTTGACAGCTTTATTTACTAACAGTGTGTGACTGTGATTCTGACAGATGTTGACAGCTTTATTTACTGACAGTGTGTGACTGTGATTCTGACAGATGTTGACAGCTTTATTTACTAACAGTGTGTGACTGTGATTCTGACATGTTGACAGCTTTATTTACTGACAGCGTGTGACTGTGATTCTGACAGATGTTGACAGCTTTATTTACTGACAGTGTGTGACTGTGATTCTGACAGATGTTGACAGCTTACTAACAGTGTGTGACTGTGATTCTGACATGTTGACAGCTTTATTTACTAACAGTGTGTGACTGTGATTATGACAGATGGAGCGGACGAGAGACCTGTGACAGTGCAGGATGAGGTCACCACAATACCGCGCCGGGCCGTCACCACTGACACTCATGTATGTACTTTCCTGTTTACACACCGTTTGCACACAGTTTACACACTCTATATGGACCCTAGAGACTGATACCAGTCTCTTTTATACGGTACAGGTCTACCGACCTTGGTTCTGTTATAGGAAAGGATCAGACAAAAAACATAACACAATGACATGAATCCAAATGTGATAGAGAGTGTGTGTTTCAGTTGATCAAAGGAAGAAAGGAAAATATCATAGGGGCCATCATTAAAGTACGTACGCAGAATTTCTGAAAATTTGGACCCCCCCCCCCCCCACCCCCTCTCCCAAGCTTGTACGCAATAGAACAAAGAGGGAGCATACGCAGATTTTTCAAAATTTCTGACCCCCCACCCCCCCTCGGTGCGTACATACTTTATGGATGGCCCCTATATCCCAAAGTTCCACTCTTGGTTGTTTCAGGAACACCAATCCCTGGAAAACCGAAGATATTGCCTTCTGAGCTGCACTGACAGCAGTGTGTGGTATTAGAGAGAGCCTGTGTTACAACCCTGTAATTCTGACAGTAAGAATCAACTAAATGTCACTAGAGTGTAGCTTTAATCACTCGTAAGTCAAGAGGACAATTCTACATATAGTCTATTTAGTTTATCTTTATTTATGCTTTTGTTTATGTTTATTTAAGTTCTTGATAATGTTTCCTTATGCTAGTGTCTTTGTATCTAGCATTATCTAGCATTAATGTTGTTGTATATAAACATACTTATATAGAACATCCTGACCATGCTGTATAAGTCACAGAACGATATGGTAATTTACAGTTTGTACGGAACGAGGCATTTATGCCGAGTTCCGTACAAACTGTAAATTATCATCGAGTTCTGTAACTTGTACAAGCATGGTTGGACGTTATATATTTACTATATACCCAAAATCTTATTTTTTAAATCATTAATTTAATTTTTAACAACCGATACGTTAATAAACGTGTTTGGCAAGGTGGTCCGTATTTTAGTGTACGGACCAGTGGTCCGTACAGTATTGTTACATTATATGTCAAAACGGTACATATTTACAGTAAATACGGTATGGGTATATAGTAAACTATGGAATACACTTTCCAATGATTTCCCTCTTCACTTCCTGTTTTTGCTGAGTTTTCTTTATGATATTGACTATTCATGAAAGAGTATTTTCACATTATGCATATCCTGATTTGGGATTAGGCATCTTCTGTATCATATCTGTGAAGACATATCATGATATGGATCAGGTATCTGTCATATCGCATTATCTGTTAAGACATGATATGAATTTTGTCCCATAGGCTTAACATTGGGAAGTCGTTCTCCATGCCCCTATGAGTATTGCAGTCCATTCTCCATGGTCTATATCCAGTGTGCCAACCATTCTTTTAGTGTGAACAGGGGTGAGATAAATACAGAAAGCAACTCGTTTTGGTCAGAGTTGTTGTTCTCCAACTCGCTTGAATGCTAGGTGATATTTACTCGGCTATCGCTTCGTTCATATATGACTCCAAATCAAAATCGAGAACAACGACTTTGACTTGCTGCTTTCTTACACTGCACAAAAACCATCATTTTACATATGAATGTGCCCGGTGTATATAAGTAGGTATTTTGCGTATACAAGGTTGTCTTAATCCCTGTGTGTATACACCTCATCTGTATATATATAAGCGTCCAGTATACAGGGCTTCACTGAGAGCGGGCTGGGGGAGGTGGCTGGGGCTGGCGGGGGGTGGCGGAGGGGGGGGGGTGGATGGAGGCGGGGGGAGGGCTTCCTACTGAGGACACCTGCACTTCTACCAACACAAAGGGGCAGGAGGGGGCGGGACAGAGGATATTTCCTCTCATATACGCTGTGTGAAATACAGCCAAGACACGTCCGTATATAAGGTCTGGGCGTATATAAATGAAAACAAGCCAATATTCAGCCAATACATGTACTTCCGTGATGGCGTATATATGAATAAAACGGTGGTTTTCGTGCAGTGTTATTTGATATCGTGATTTGAATATATTTCAGAGTAGCACAGTCACCCCATCTGGTGAACCATCAGGGAACCAGGAACCTGTTGCCGCAGCTTCGTTCGTGAACATCCATGAACAGCGTAGGTGGTGTTTAGAGCATGCGTGCACTCACATATATACATTGCCTAAATGTTAGAGTAGTCACACACTGTCGGCACACTGCCAAAAACATTATTAGAGGGGGCGTCCACCAACCACGACAAGGCTGCGACACGCGCCGACAAGAAGTTCCTATCGGCTCCTTGTCGCAGCCTTGTTGTGAGGAGGGGAGCTGTCGTGAGCCCTTGTCGCAGCCTGTCGGGAAGTGCACGCTCCACCTTAATATTCTATCGTAGACCACTGCGACACGCCACGACACGGCTCCAAAATCGAACATGTTCGATTTTGTCGTAACCTTGTCGGAAGGCCCCCGACAGGCCCCCGACAAGCTTCATGTCGCAGCCTGTCGTGGCCTTGTCGTAGCCTCTTGTCGGGAACTGTGGTCCACCAACCACGACAAGGCTACGACAAGGCTTCCAACCGTAGAGCTGTCGTGGACCTTGTCAGAAAGCCGTTGTCGCAGCTTTGTCGTGGTTGGTGGACGCACCCCCTAATATTGAGAAAGGAGAAGAGGGCCAGTGTCTCAGGGTCTTAGAGGCGTACCCAGCTGACCATGACCAATCACTTGAGACTGAAATACCTCGAGACCCACTGGTGATTGATATGTTAGGATCCTAGACAGTTTCAAAAAGGGCTAGTTGACTTGTTGCAAGTGGGGTACAGAAAACTATCCATAGACTGAATGTAACCTAAACCTTTTAATTGTTTTTCATTCATATTTGCAAGCTCATTCATCAATGATAAACATACCATTTAGTCGTCAGTGCACTGTTTGCCTGACCCGGCGTTTACACTAGACGACTAAATACGTGGCGACTGTAGATCATCAACCCACCAGTCGTCATCAGGGACCTGTTTCAGTAGTCTCGTGACATTAGGCCTAGACAGACATCAACAGCGGCACCAACAGTGCAAGCAACAGGGGAAAAAGACTAGCAAATATCAGAAAATCGGAGTGGCCAATCTTCTTCATATTTGAAACGATTATAGGTTATATGTATCCCCTATTCATGTTAAAGTGTCATTGCTTAATTCCTACGAGAAGTGAGTGAAACTCCGCGTGTCATCGATTGCAATCTTGTGATCTGTCCGTATGGTGTCACAGACGCCATCTAGACATGTCACGAAACTACTGAAACAGGTCCCAGGTGGTGCTCGATTATGCAATCCCAGCCATGCTAGTCGTCGGACCAAGAGTTTCCACCGAGTTAGACTCCTGGGAATACCTTCAGATCACACTGGGGGATTTCAGTACAAAGATTCCATTTTATTCCTGTAAGTAGCAGAAGTATGTAAACTGAGTGAGACACAGTGTCACATTCTACTTCCACACAATACTGCACTCTTCAGGCACATTGTTAGGACAGTGATTATATTCGGTGACTCACCACTTCAAGCCTTCAAAGGGATTCTCCCATAGAGACTAATGTACCTAAGACGGGTGTACTTCACACCTTTCCCCTAGTCTTAAACAGAATTCAAACGTAGAGACTAATGTACCTAAGATGGGTGTACTTCACACCTTTCCACTAGTCTAAAGCGGGATTCACACATAGAGACTAATGTACCTAAGATGGGTGTACTTCACACCTTTCCCCTAGTCTTAAACAGAATTCAAACGTATAGACTAATGTACCTAAGACGGGTGTACTTCACACCTTTCCCCTAGTCTTAAACAGAATTCAAACGCTGAGACTAATGTACCTAAGATGGATGTACTTCACACCTTTCCCCTAGTCTTAAACAGAATTCAAACGTAGAGACTAATGTACCTAAGACGGGTGTACTTCACACCTTTCCCCTAGTCTTAAACAGAATTCAAACGCAGAGACTAATGTACCTAAGACGGGTGTACTTCACACCTTTCCCCTAGTCTTAAACAGAATTCAAACGTAGAGACTAATGTACCTAAAATGGATGTACTTCACACCTTTTCCCTAGTTATAAGTGTAATTCACAAGGTAGGTACCTGCTGCGATTCATGTACCTCCCAGGGTGTTTGTCTGAGACAAATCCTGCTGAGATTCATGTACCTCACAGGATGTTTGTCTGAGACAAATCCTGCTGAGATTCATATACCTCACAGGGTGTTTGTCTGAGACAAATCCTGCTGAGATTCATGTACCTCACAGGGTGTTTGTCTGAGACAAATCTTGCTGAGGTTCATGTACCTCACAGGGTGTTTGTCTGAGACAGATCCTGCTGAGATCCATGTACCTCACAGGTTGTTTGTCTGAGACAAATCCTGCTGAGGTTCATATACCTCACAGGGTGTTTGTCTGAGACAAATCCTGCTGAGATTCACGTACCTCACAGGGTGTTTGTCTGAGGCAAATCCTGCTGAGATTCATGTACCTCACAGGGTGTTTGTCTGAGGCAAATCCTGCTGAGATTCATGTACCTCACAGTGTGTTTGTCTGAGACAAATCCTGCTGAGGTTCGGTACTGGAACACAATGTAAATGAGAGGATTCTATTTCCGTGAGACAAGTATTCTCCACTGCATTTGTTGGCGATGATTACCTCTAACAATGTACAGAATCCCAAGAGATGTTGATTATAAACACATACAGACTTGCATATCCAAGTCTATGAGCCCAAAATTTGCATCCCATTTGATGAGTTGAAGATGCTGCAGCCTGTGGTGTGGTGTTAGATGCAGCGCAGCCTTGGTGTATTATCTTGCAGAGATTAAAGCCCAGCGTCCATTTACTTCCATATGGCTCTGATATGGTCTACGATGGACCTCCCGATACAAAATCGTGTCGGAAGGTCACCTAATATTGGGGCAGTTGACCACCTCTCTACAATTAGACACCGATAGAAAATGGGGGTCTATGATTTCATTCCGATGCAAAACCCATATCGTAAGGTCTCTACGACATTTAAACATGTTTCAATTACGGTGGCTTATCGGGAGCATCGCAGAGTATATCTAAAAAAGAAAATAACACCTCAAGATATGAAGGTATGCCCTGGTTTTATCATGGGGTATATCGGGACCGTAATCACCTTTTATCACCGGTCAACCCCTTAAAATGCGTGGCGAATTGGCATGACATGACATATGTCTACAATTTTGCACCTTCCAAATATGTCTCCAATGTTTACTTTTTGTTTCAGAGCCATATCGGTAGGTCTAAATTTCTATCGTAGTAGGTGGACGCCGGGCCATACTCTCTTAAAAAGAAACCCTGTTTTCATGTATTATAGGGTAATCCTGGCCTTTTTTTTCTCTTTTATCGCTCAGAGTTCCAGCAGTTCATGCAGAACCCGTACGTCCACCTTACGCTCTTCCTGTGGCTCTTCATCCTCACCCTCGTCCTTGTTGTCTCCTTCTGCGTCATCTCATGTCGGAAGTGTCGCACCACGCAGACACGGGACTTCACCGGAAATGGCACCTCACGTCACGCGGCGGCATACATCAACTGGGGCGGCAGACTGCGGGACTGTGAGAGTCTCGAGTACTTCAACCCGAGTATCGGGGGCGGGGTGGGCCGGGCGTCTGGCAGCACCAACAACCTCAATATGACGCCAAGTCAGCGAGAGGACATCAAAGTCTTTAGTGACTTACAGTGACAAAGATTTCTATCGGGGGCTGTCCATAATTGACCCCAAGCCAGTGAGTGGACGTCAAAGTCTTCAGTAACTAACAGTGACAAAGATTTCTATGAGGGGGTCCATAAATGACACCAAGTCAGTGAGAGGACATTCAATGACTGACAGTAACAAGATTCACTTATGTGTGGGATTTTTAGTAGAGGCTGTCCTCTTTCATCGCACAGAGTTCTAGCAGTTCATGCAGAACCCGTACGTCCACCTCACGCTCTTCCTGTGGCTCTTCATCCTCACCCTCGTCCTCGTTGTCTCCTGCTGCGTCATCTCATGCCGGAAGTGTCGGACTACGCAGACGCGGGACTTCACCGGAAATGGCACCTCACGTCACGCAGCGGCATACATCAACTGGGGCGGCAGACTGCGTGACTGTGAGAGTCTGGAGTACTTCAACCCGAGTATCGGGGGCGGGGTGGGCCGGGCATCCGGCAGCACAAACAACCTCAATATGACGCCAAGTCAGCAAGAAGACATCAAAGTCTTCAGTGACTGACAGTGATGGGATTCTCTCACATGTGGAATTCCTATCGGCTAACATTTGGTACCAATGAATTCATTGGTAAACTTTAACCAATTTTATGGCACTTTTGATAGAATATTAGTCAATGCAAACTGGAAATCACCAAGGACTTGCCGACTAGTTTCAGTATTGATAGATAGGGACTTTTGTATCAAGGACCAATGAAATATGCCTCAGAAAAGTCCTGGATCAAATTATACCTGACTACTAGTAGGTACCAGAGAACCAGGTTTGGGAGCGTGGTTTCTGGAGTACCCCAAGGGTCCGTTCTGGGCCCTCTTCTATTTATATATTATATAAATGATACAGTAAATGTCCTGGCTGAAGCCAAATACTTGTTATACGCTGACGATTTAGTCGTATGGGTAACACGAGAGGGCCCAGAGCGGACAATGGAGAAACGAAGCCCTGCATATAGGGGCACAAAGATTTGGAACAGTTTAGCCCTGGAAACATAGTTTGCACCCACAAAACAGGCGTTTAAAAGCATGATCCAAAAAGAACTCACTGAAAATATGTTCTGATATGACCAGGGACCTGTTTCACTAGTTTCGTGACATGTCTAGATAGCGTCTAGATGGTGTGTCCGGTTTCATAAGAACTAGACATTAAACTTAGTTTTGTCCACTCTTGCTTGCACTGTTGGTGCCGCTTTTCATGTCTGTCTAACACTTTTGTCACGAAACTAGTGAAACAGATCCCATGATGTGTAGATTTGTCTAATTCTTATGTTTGGGGTTTGACTTTTCCTAATGCCAGCCACTTGTGTTGTCACGAAACTAGACAACCCCAATGTCTGTATGGTGTCACAGGCATGTCACTAAACTAATGAAACAGGTCCATGATGTGTAGATTTATCTAATTCTAATGTTTGGGGTCTGTCTTTTCCTAAGGGCAGCTACTTGTGTTGTCACGAAACTAGACAACCCCAATGTCTGTATGGTGTCACAGACATGTCAAGAAACTAGTGAAACAGGTCCCTGATGTGACATAATGTGACGTTTTTATTTTGATTCTATATAGTGCTAGAAAGTCACTAAGATACATTTATGATTTGCTCAAGTTGTCCACATCATGATCCTGATATACCACAGGATGTGTAATGTGTAGCACAGTGCACAACTATCATTCTCATATACTTTATCACCCTGTTCAATAATGTTGCCATTTCCAAGCTGATGTACTTATTCATGGAAGACCTGTCAACAGACAGATTGAATAAAAGATTTTTCAACAACAAAAAAACAAAAAAAAACTCCAGACCACCCTTGATGGCTTCATCGTTTGGGCAAAGAGAAACAAATCAACCATGAGCATGAAAAAGACAAAACACCGACGGTCTGCACCAGTCTCCAAAATGAGAGCTACGAGAAATTGTTAGCTTTTTGCGGGTCTCACTGAAGTGGCAAGAGTAAACTCTTATTGTTATCTTGGTTGCGAAGTAGAAAGCAATCTCAATTTCAATAGACAACTGAAATCTATTTTTTTAAATGTAGATAATATTAGGAAACGTCCTTACTGTGGACGAAATGGTTCCTGTTTGAGGTCAGTCGTCGATTTCATACTGCCTGACGCCATAGGCGGAAGGCAGGATGAGAACGAAGACTGACCGAGAACCATTTCGTCTACACTCAGGATGTTTGCTTATTATTACATACCTTTAATTGGTGAAAAAACGCCATTTTAATGACATACAAAGTCGCAGTCACAGCGGGCACGAACATTATTATTACTGCATCCCTAGCAGCGGGCAGTATTAAATAGACATTTGGACACAGGTATATAATAATAGACTCTTTTGTTTTAGTAGATCAAGAAGGAAGATGAGTAAGGACATCCCCGTAAAGTCCACAAACAGACGATAGTCTCCCCTTTTCGAGTACTCCTCCATTGTTCTAGAAGGTGTGACCTTCACTTGGTTGAATAAACTCCAACGAGTCCAAACTCGAGGCTTATGGATTGGTCTAGATGATACACATGCACTGCACGAAAAAAACCCACTTTTTTCATATATACGCCACCGTGTAAATGCATGTTTCCGACGTACATTGGCATGTTTTTATATATATACGCCAACATTTCACACCAGCGTATGTGGTATATACAATACATTTTATCAGTCTATATGGAAGCGTAATGGTTGTATTTGCGGCCAAGCATATATCAAGAGAAATATACTGTGCGCGATATATAAAAGCCCGTTGTATATATGTTATATGTTTGGCGTATATACATGTATGTATACTGATAAAAATTAAAAAAAGGTTCACCACCCGACCTCCCCGCCCCCACCATCCTGTCTTCCCCCCTTTAATTTCTGACCACTGACCACTTGGTAGAGAACCCCCCCTTTCAGCTCCCCACTGTCTCCCCCAAGTATGTGTGGATGGATGACCCCAAGTCCTCTGTCTACACACTTTATCAGAGTATTGTCCATGGGTGGGCAGGTGTGGGCACGGGCGCAGCTGTGCAGACAGGTGTGAAAGTGGCAGGTGTGAAAGCGGCATCGGTAGCTGAAGTTTTGGTGGCGGCGGCAGGGGCGGTGGCAGCTGTGATCACGACCCCGACTGCGACCCGAGTATATAACGTCAGTCTTGCACAGCGTGCCTTATAGACACAGTCATCCACGACCATACAGAAAGATGGTGTCTTGAAAGTATAATCATAAAAAAATGGTAAAAAAGACACGGATGCTGGGTTTATTAAATGTAATTAATAAAATGATACTTATTAGGGTTTTAGAAAGATTTTATAATCAAAATTGATATTTCTTTTATATACCATAGATATTGATAACTAATGGCAAATGAAATAAAAACAAGTGGTGTCCCCTAGGTGCAGAGATGAGAATTATTGGACAGTGGCGTAAATACAACAGAATCAGGGATATATATGACATAAATATGACTGTAACATGGACACTTGTATATGCCTATAGATGAACATATAAATGACGGAAAATAGGGCTACCTTGTGTATGCAAAATCATACCTACATATGCCGGGCGTATACATATATAAAATAGGGGGTTCGCGCAGTGATGGGTGCTGTAGATGACAATATTCTTTCAAAATTGGATTGGCAAAGTTATGGCTGCGGGTTTTTTTGGGGTGTTTCGTTTTTCGTTTTTTCGTTTTCTTTATTCTTTTTGTGGTATATATTGTAATGATACAGACTATTTTGTTCGGAAATCGCCTAACATCTGTAAATATCAATATACACATCACCTGTTCCGGGTTACCTATCGATTCCTAGTACGGATCTGACGTCTCGACGACTACTGTCATACTATTTACTACTGTTATCACTATTAGCGTTATAATCATATATCGCGCCGGGTACCCGCGGCAGGGGTATAGTCATGGAGCCGGGTACTAGTGCCAGTGACTACCGCTAGAGGCCGGGCATATAGGCCTATTGTGAACATTTTGATCTCTGTATCACGTGACATGACACGTGATATCTAATATATTTTCTATTTCGCCTGAAATATCAAATATGATGTTATATCTATATTCTCTGAAAGTTTCATGTTTATTGAACCATTATTTCCAATTTTATCTTCAAAAATGAATATTTTGTAAATGATGCCTGAAGGCATCACCCGGCCAGCCCTGGTTGATACCTTCAGGCATCACCCGGCGTGAATGGGTTTTAACATGATTGTCGTCTGTGAGTTAAACATATAGAAGAACTTATAGTTTTTTGTGACCAAATTCTCATAATCTCTCATGATCCATCAATCCCATTATTGTTATTGTTATTATGATTTGTACAATTCATTACATAACTCGCTATGACCCTTACCCAGCGTTTACACTTGACGACTAAAATCCCAGTTTCAGAAATGTGAGATTCATCTTCTGTTCATCATTGTGATTAAGTGTGTTGCTCCCTGACATTGAGTCGGTGCATCTTATAAGGCCTTTCCCATTGGCTACACAGTGTTTGTCAGCCAATGGAAACGAGCATATAGTGTACATGTAGGTTGGTTCTACATGGGTCTTTTTTTTTTATACCTATTACTACTCTCATGGCCTTGTTTACCAGGATTTGAAGTTTTTGTCGCTGTTTGACGAAGTTTCTATCATGCAGTACTGAATTTGGGGCCTGCTTAATTAACCAGGGGTCTGTTACATAACTTTTGAACGATACGACCTTTGTACACTAAGATCTATCCAACGATGTACGACCTCGTGGACGATGGTCGTCCAATTTGGTTACATAAAGCCGATCGCAGGGAAACACATGAATCGTTCGTACAAATTATCATATCTTTGACACACATCATAAGGGATCATAGATCTACTATGTGGAAGTTATGCACCCCCCCCCCCCCTCCCATCCACACACACTACTTATGGCCTATTGGGTTCTAGTTTGGCAATCAACCCCTTCTATGATATCGGGGTTGGTCGGGTTAAATCCCACACAGGATCAGTTGGGGTGCGCCTCGATCCAGGTAGTGCTGTTCAATGTAAGCTTTAAAGGCAGAAATATTTGATAGGTAAAATACATATAACGAATAAGTCTGGTTTTATGGTGGTTTTATTCTAAAAATGCACACAGAAGGAAATAACAAAATAGTAAATTGCCATCAAGGTTATGACCAAACACACTCTCCGAGCAATGCACCAAAGATCTGGTAGGAGAGTAACAAACGGGCACCGCTACTGGGTAAAAGAGGCCGCTTATTTAACCCGACCAGAGCTAATTTTGTATAGCTCTGGTTGCTAGTGTATCTGGGTTCCAGTGTTGACGAACAGCCTCCTGGTATTCAATCAACAGCACACATTTAAGCCTTAGCTAATTCAGTATATTTTAGAATTTTTTGAGGATTTCTTTTATAAAAGCTGTTTATCTTAACGTTAATAAAGCCTCATTTTAATATTAGATCTGAATAAATGAAATGAATACATGAATCAACACCCACGACACCCTCTAGAGGTGTCGTACGTTAGGACGATTTGGGACGATATAAGACCATTTGCACGATCTAGGTCAATGTTTATGTGACGATATTTGCCATTCCCATTAGATCGTATTGTACAAAGGTTGTATGTGTACGACCAAGCCGATTTATGTAACGATATCAGCCCTACGACCATCATACGATCTTTTAGATGGTCTTTCAAAACTTATGTAACAGACTCTAGGATCGTACATGAAGGTGTGGTAATAAGATGGCAACTTCTCCAAATAAGAAGAGATAGTTCAGTTAGGTTCTAGTAAGATAAGCTTCAATGATTTGATAATTTAGATATAAAAAATACAGAGCAAACTAAAGAATTACCTGAAACACAGGTGTTATGTTCACTGGTGAAAATGTCCAGCTAAATTGTATTGATCATGAATGAAAATAAACACTGCTTTGAAATAAAAGGATTGTTTTATTGACTCCACAGTAGAACCCCACCTAACGGCCACACCTTGAAAGTGGACACCCCGCGTTAACGGACACCTTTGCTCAGAACGGATCCCTCTATTAGATGTTTACCTTAACCCCGTGTAAGTGGACACCCCACGTAAGCAGGCACTTTGTCCTGGGACAGAAAGTTTCTGCTTACATAGGGTTGTACTGTATGTCGGTATTAAAGAATCGGTGAGGGTGTAGTATATGCGCTGTTTCTACTGTATTTTCTGGGTATACAGACAGTTTCTGTGAGGAGATCCATGGTGTTAGCCTTCTTACCTAATATATAACAAATTAATTGGTTTGCATTCGCTGCAGGTCTATTTTCCATTCATGACTTTCCATTTGACGTCAATGTAAAGAACAAGTCTATCGGTGCTACCCCACTGCAGAACGGTGCTGAGTAAATGGAAACGGTTCTTTATCTCACCCCTGGTACAAGCTTAGCCATAGAAATACCATTAGAAAAAAATACTCAACGATCACCCCAGTAAAGTAGCTACACTACGCCACGGCCGTGGCGTAGTGAATGTGAGATGACGTCATATGGATTTGCTAAGTATATTTTAACTATTTTGATGTTGTGATGCTATTTAATGGCA
This sequence comes from Alentia gelatinosa, assembly GCA_950022655.1. Taxonomy (NCBI): domain Eukaryota; kingdom Metazoa; phylum Annelida; class Polychaeta; order Phyllodocida; family Polynoidae; genus Alentia; species Alentia gelatinosa. The sequence goes on along the minus strand of OX465590.1, from coordinate 52,757,488 downwards.
GAAAAAGGGGTGAGATAAATCCAGAACCACACTCGAATCGTAAAATACACAATACTCCACTCGTTTGGATTTACCGTAATCGTCACTCGGCTTCGCCTCGATGACGACTGCGGCACATCCAAACTTGTGGAGTATTGTGTATTTATATGATTATCGATGTAGTTCTATATAATTATGGGACTAGGATGGGGCTATGCTATGCTCATTCTTGTATTGTGTTCACCATTCGATTGGTTAACAATAAGGTAATCATGTACTTCCTGCAAGCTATAGAGGGAAATTATGTTCCGGTGAGCAAATGTTCAAAGTTATGAGGTAAGGCTTGGAAAAATTACTGCCCAAGGCGTCAGCCGCGGGCAGTAATTTTTCCAAGCCTTACCAAGTAACTTTGACTTTTGCTTACCGGTACTTGGTTTCCCTATTCCTACATACCTTCAAATATGGATAAAAATGCTTAATTCTTTACCTGAAACACTTCCGAAGCAAATAGCCACCCTTATCGAGTAACCACAACAGCTGTTGTTTCGTCCCGCTGTTGTATTGTATCACGTGATCAGAGCGGGACGAAAACGTCAGAGCGGGACGAAAACATGAGAGCGGGACGAAAACGTCAACCTCGACACATAACTTATTTTTAATGCACCCCCCAGCAGCGGTATGTAACTCTAGTTAGTTCAATAATGGGTATATAGGAATATAGCCACATATTTTATACAATTATTTATGTCAATACTTTATGAAACTTCACGAAACTTCATATGATTGTTCAAATGGCGTGAGTTGTCATATTGTGGAATGATATCCCGATGCAGAACTGAGTGATATCTTTAGCGGAAGACAACAAATCACATGTAAACAATTTTATGAAATTGATGTTTAAATTTTATCTTACACAAGTCAAACGTTCATAACTTCATATGTCACCCATTGCATATAGATTTTATATGACATAACCGTGGCATACAGTCACACTATGTCAAGTCTACGGAGGTTTATATGAGGGGTAGGATAATAACCGTGGCATACAGTCACACCATGTTAAGTCTATAGAGATTAATACAAGGGGTAGGATAATAACTGTGGCATACAGTCACACCCTTTTAAGTCTATGGAGATTTATATAAGGTGTAGGATAATAACCGTGGCATACAGCCACACCATGTTAAATCTACGGAGATTTATATGAGGGGTAGGATAATAACCATGGCATACAGTCACACCATGTTAGGTCTATGGAGATTTATATGAGGGTTAGGATATGCTTTACAAATGCCATGTAAACAATTTTTTTTAATTACGTGATGTTTAGATTTTACCCTGGGCAAATATCTTTAACTTAATGGGGTTTTTTTAAAAAGCTGCATTGCTTTGATTCGTACAAAACCGCTCTTCCAGCAACAGCATGGTTGAAAAACAAAATCAAACATATGAAAAATATATGAAAACATACAATGGTGTCAACAAACAATTTCACACAAATTACAATCATGCCACCAGTTGTTATGTAAACAAATACCAAGACAAAACAACCATTTTTGGTACCTTTTAGGCTATTCAAAAATACAGTCATATGTCACCCATGGCATATCAATACTTTACGAGAGCCTATCTCTCAGAGATTAGTCCTTCGAGGGTGTCCGTGTCAAGGACCATTCAGAGATCGACTTAAATGACCTCTGTTTTAAAATCTGTATCTAAGATAACATCCTGGAGGCTGTAACAATGACAAGCCTAGTCCGCACGTCAACCTGCATCCTGTTATTTATCCCCTGTGTTTTTCTTTCAACACCAGTCGGGAGTAAAGTGTGCCGTGCAGTTGAACGTGTGCAACGACAAAATGAACGATTAGCCACTGTTGGTTCTTCCTGCGCACAGAGCGGAGAGATATTCATTCCCATCGCTTCTGTTTCTGGGAATACCAGCAGGAAACAGTGAAGCTGCTACTGTGAAAATCAGGAACCGGAAATCTGTTTCTGTAAATACCAACAGGAAACAGTGAAGCTGTTACTCTGAATATCAACAGGAAACAAAACTGTTTCTTTGAATATCGGCAGGAAACAAAACTGCTTCTTTGAATATCGGCAGGAAACAAAACTATTTCTCTGAATATCGGCAGGAAAAAAGGCTGTTTCTGTAAGTATCGGCAGGAAACAAAACTGTTTCTTTGAATATCGGCAGGAAATAGTAGAGCTGTTTTGTGAATATTGGCAGGAAACAAGGCTGTTTTGTGAATATTGGCAGGAAACAAGGCTGTTTTGTGAATATCGGCAGGAAACAAAACTGTTTCTTTGAATATCGGCAGGAAACAAAACTGCTTCTTTGAATATCGGCAGGAAACAAAACTGTTTCTTTGAATATCGGCAGAAAATAGTAAAGCTGTTTTGTGAATATTGGCAGGAAACAAGGCTGTTTTGTGAATATCGGCAGGAAACAAAACTGTTTTGTGAATATCAGCAGGAAACAAAACTGTTTCTTTGAATATCGACAGGAAACAAAACTGCTTCTTTGAATATCGGCAGGAAACAAAACTGCTTCTTTGAATATCGGCAGGAAACAAAACTGCTTCTTTGAATATCGGCAGAAAACAAAACTGTTTCTTTGAAAATCGGCAGGAAACAAAACTGCTTCTTTGAATATCGGCAGGAAACAAAACTGTTTCTCTGAATATCGGCAGGAAACAAAACTGTTTCTCTGAATATCGGCAGGAAACAAGGCTGTTTCTGTGAATATCAACAGCCGGCATCATGACAGATTTTGATGATATTCTGAAGCAGGTGGGCGAGTTCGGGAACTACCAGCGCTGGATATTCTTCGTGTGTCTGAACCTCTTCAGCTTCCACTCCGCCTTCAACACGATGGGGATCGTCTTCCTGGCAGCCACCCCCGACCACTGGTGCCTCGTACCGTCCCTGCAGTACCTCAACGTGTCCCGGGACACGCGGGTCAATCTGACCATCCCGCTGGAGGAGCGGAACGGGGAGCAGAGGTTCAGCCAGTGTCGGCGTTACGAGGTGGACTACAGTAACTGGACCGAGGTCGACGTGCAGAACGCGGTCCACGAGGGGGGCACCCGGACGGCCGCCACCACCCCCTGCGACCAGGGGTGGGAGTACGACACCTCAACCTACCAGACGACCATGGCCATGGAGGTAGGGAATTTAGAAGGAAACCCACGAGATGGAAATAGCTTGGTCCGTACTCCACCGAGTTTGACTGCAGAGTAATTCACGAGGCGAAGCTGAGTGAATTACTCTGTGGTCAAACGAGGTGGAGTGCAGACCAAGTTATTTTCATCGAGTGGGTTTCTGATTTTATCTCACCCCATATAACATTAATTATTGATGAAATGAATCACCAAATTAACTATTGAGTATTGGGTACATGAACTTCACGGCCGTGGAGTACGAGTTCCCAATGTTAAGCCTATGGAGAAAAATACCGGGGTGAGATAATAGTAGAAACCAAACGAGAGTTAGCCTTGTCAATGTTTATGCCACGATGGGCTGGTTGTGTATTACTACACGAGGCGTTAGCCGAGTTTAGTGAGTAGCAGACCTGACCAGAGTGGTATAAACATTGACAAGGCTAACTCGAGTTCGGTTTCGTATTTATCCTACCCCGTCTCACCGATATACAGAGAATATTTGTAATTATCCATGTTAGTAGTTATCAATGCTGCCGGATCTACTTTTGTTATCTCGTCTCTGATTGGTCCGATTTTTTATTCAACTCGGTGCATAAATAACACTTTATCTAACGCTATGTCAAATACATTGAGTCAATGTTAGACCTATGGCGTTTTTTATTAGGGGTAGGATAAAGCGGGAAAAATGGATTTTTTAAAATTAAGGGAATATTGTGTGTACAATCACTGAATTCAGCGATACAGCCGTTCTTCCACTCGGGCCCTAGCCCCCTACTCCTCATTCTACTGGTGTTAATAGACAATAATCGATGGTTTTGTGGACAGGCGGCCGTAAACCAAGAGAGGTTGACTCGTAGTAATACACGACGCGAGTGGTTTATGGAGCCGCCTATCCACATAACCATCGTTTGTTGTATTTATTATCCATCTTTTCGAATAAATTAAACCCATTAATTGCCATATTGACGGGTATAACAACAGGAACTATTTCTTTGCTCTATAGCAAAAGGGACTATTTTCCCGTATACCATGGTTTTGAGGCCGTATACCACAGGTTTGATTCCGTATACCACAGTTGTGGTATCTGACAGGTTTTATACGATGTAGTGGTTTACTGAGTCTCCATACATTTTCAATGGGGGCTTTGTATACGATGGATAATAAAGTCGAATGAGCAGTGGGTACCATTTTAGTGTAAGTCTTTGGTATGACCCGACCAGGTTTTGAATCCATGACCTCCCATGCTAGGGCCGTATCTTTGAGTCTGTAAGTGAGTGTTTATTCACAGATTCAAAGCCTGGTCTATTTTCCCTTCATCATACACCTTGAGAGATTTCAAATTTATAATAATTTACCAAATCTTAGTTTTGGGACTCATACAGAGCTAGTCCATCCGTGTTGCGTTGATGCAGACAAGTAGTCCTCTCTTTAGTTTCGTATTTTGGTCTTCCCGTTTTTTGAAATGTTGAAAAGTACTATGGAGAAACAGGCTTACTGTCTTCGTACGGGTAAAATACGCGGTAAAATTTGAAATCAGATTCACCGATGCCGAAGGCAGAGGTGAATCTGATTTCAAATTTTACCAAGTATTTTACCCGTATGAAGACAGTCAGCCCGTTTCTCTATTATTATATACCTTAATTTAGCCATTTTGATACTTGCATTTTGATACTTTCGTCGTACTTCGCCACCACTTCTAGGACGTACGTCTCCTGACACTAACATACCAGTTGCCGTCCATGTTTAAAAAGTCGAATCTCATTGGTCGAGATCGTTTAGCCTCATCCAATTAGAGAGCGCCTTTTAAATCTACACTCCCATGCGCAGGTTTCGTTTTCAAATCGAGCAAGTATGTGCTAGTATGTGCCTGGAGAGTGATTAGCGGTAGGACGTTCCGTGTGTACGACCGTCGTTACGGTCACGTGATAACGCTACATACACCATGTAGGTGTCGTACGGGTATAAATACGACATGGGTAGGAGAGGGCGGTATGTGTAGGATATACTAACATAGGTATATAATAATATCATAAAACTGGATGAGTTTTAATCTTGGCCACCATATGCCAAGACTGGAGTTTCCGGTCTCCTCGATTTTGGAATATCACGTGATAAGTCTGTATGCCACTAGTGGCATATAAAACTCCGCATGCCAGTCAGTGTGGCATACGGAAACTCAATGTTAAGCCTATGGTATTTTATATTAGGGGTAGGATAATAAAGATATTGCGCCATTACCTGTATAATATAATAACCGTGTATAAGACGGGCACAGAGGTAGGGAAAGAATCATCTGAATTCTGTGGATAAAGTTTTCATCGAACGATTGGAGGCAACAAATAGTTTTTATAACTTTTTTAATCCAAGCTATCCTCTTTCTTTCTTCCTCCTCATGATAGATCACAAATTTGTTGCTGTTCTCCTTGAAATGTCTCCTATTCTTACCATTTAAAGTAATAGAAAATAATCTAAAGGGTACAGAGCCATTTGTAGTTCAGGAACTAGTCACCAGGTGGCCGGCAGTATGAGACAACCATTCTGTGGACAGATACTTGACTATGACTCTTTGTTCATATAAAGTTCAACTGACTTTCAAGTTTTACAATGCCTCTTTTCTCTCTACATCCATCCCGGTTTGAGATGACTTAAAGATTAAACCCAGGACATTTGTTTTTAAAGCGTGCTTGCATGCGCTAAATACATCATCTAGAGGTTAGACTGGTCACATTAAACTTTCAGTATGCTTCCAGAAAACTATCCCTTTACTAGCTGCATGCTGCTCACTGTGATAGTGAGAACAGAGCAGGGAGCCAGTGTCTCAGGGTCTTAGAGGTGTGCCCAGTTGACCATGACCAATCAATCGACAAGACCAAAATACCTCATGACCCACTGTTGCTTGGTATGTTTCGATCCTAGACTAGAAATGGCAAGTTGACTGGGTGCAAGTGGGTTACAGAAAATTATCCATAGACTAAATCTAACTAAAACCTGTATAATTGCACGCTCATTCATCTGTGATAAAACATACTTTGGCTCCTAGTCATACTAGGAAAAAAAGTATGTTCATCACAGATGAATGAGCGTGCAATTATCAATGAATAACAATTAAAAGGTTTGAGTTACATTTAGCCTATGGATAGTTTTCTGTAACCAACCTGCACCCAGTCAACTTGTCATTTCTCTAACTGCCTGAGTCTAGCATCAAAACATATCAAGCAAAAGTGGGTCAATGAGGTATTTCAGTCTTGAGTGATTGGTCATGGCCAGCTGGGCACACCTCTAAGACCCTGAGACACTAGCTCCCTGCTCTGTTTTCACTATCACAGTGAACAGCATGCAGATAGTAAAGGGATAGTTTTCTGGAAGCATACTGAAAGTTCAATGTGACCACTCTAACCCTGACTCTAAGCTATAGATGATGTATTTAGGCGTGCAAGCACGCTCTAATAAGAGGCGCTATACAAATATGTGACTAGAGTGGTGACTGAGGTCTATTATCACTATAAAACAACTGAAAGTAGATCTAATTCAGCTCACAATGGCAAAGCACTTGGTGCAGACATCAGAAGGAAAACAATTGTTAACCTGACCCACATACCTCATAAAATACTTACTTTGCTATGCTCGCTTCTTTTTTTTTTCCTGCACTGACATGATCATGCATGTGAATAAACTCTAGGGATCGAGAAAAGAATTGATGAGTGTTTGGTCTGTGTCCCCATTCGCCATCGACTTTGGAGCGTGCAGGGATATGGATGAGGGGATATCCGATATATTACAAATGTGTATCACCTATCTTTAAAGCCCAATGCCCACCTACCGATTTCGGAACATTTATGTACGTTTGTCGACGACAAACGGAGAATATTTGTCTCAGCCGAGCCATCCTAACAGAGTCGGTAGATCTAGGACAGCTAGGCAAGGCTACCCAGCGATTAGTGAACACGCAGTTTCTTTGGTTTTTGCCCTCCCCCAGCGATTAGTGGACCATACACCTATTTTATCAGTGTGCAGGTCGAGCGAGGGGTTACGTATTTGCCTGCGACAAGGTGATCGACTCCTATACGATTTGGGAACTAATCGTTCAACCCTAAATCGGTAGATGGGCATCCGGCTTTACCATTTTTTACTGACCATCTTCTGTATTGATGGTGTTGTATAATGTTTGTGTATTCTTAGATATACTCGACTTATTGCTATTATTATTCCGATTTATCACAAATGTGTATCACCCCATCTCCATACACCATTAGCCCCGTCACCTCCGCCCTCCCTTCAACCTTTTTGTACTGACCATCTTATGTATTTGTTATGTTGTTTAATGTTTGTGTATTTTTGAATATACTCGACTTATTGCCACGAACAGCTTCTGCAAGGGGAAAGGACAATAAAAACCAAAACAAACAAAAAGAAAGCCATATTAAGCCCGGTGCTATTGGCCGGCGAAAACGGCCGAGATTTTTGTAGTTTTCCTAAAGCCCAATACACATCTACCAATTCAGGATTGAACGATTAGTTCCCAAATCGAATAGGAGTCGGTGAACTTTTCGCAGGCAAATTACGTAACCCCTCAGCCCTTGTCGGCCACACAAAGGCTATTTACCAACGTTCCGTTGTCTGCAACTGGATTAATCAACATGTTGATAAACTTTTGCCGGCTGATTTAGGAACAATGAATGAAAACTCGTCGGTGACAAAAGAACATCTCAAGGAGGTGAGGGGTGGGGGGATGGGGTTCACTAATCATTGGCTGACCCTTTCCTAGGTCTCGTACATCTACCGACTAGGTCCAACACCATTAGGATGGCTCGCCTGAGACAAATTAACATTCTGTTGTCGCCGACAAAGGTCCATCAATGTTCTGTAATCGGTAAATGTGTATTGAGCTTTATCCTACCCCTAATATAAAATCCCATAGGCTTAACATTGGGTTTCCGTATGCCACGCTTACTGGCATACAGAGTTTTATATGCCACTAGTGGCATACAGCATTGTTATCACGAAATATTCCAAAATCGAGGAGACGGGTTAGGATAAAATCAAAACCTGATTCGTTTTAATCTTGGTCACTGCATTCCACTCCTGAAGTTTTGGCTCCGGACTTCACTCGGCTTCGCCTCATGAAGTCACTTTGCCAAACTCCAGTCGTGGAATACGGTGGCCAAGATTAAACCTCATCCAGTTTTACGATATTAGCACAGACTTTCACAGAAAATCTCTGCTGTTTTCGTCAGCCAATGGAGACGGGCCTTATAGACTCTGGTGACAGTCCTTTTTTTACTCACCCTTGGCTCACATGTTTGGCTAAATTTGTGCATCTCCAAGTGGTCTTTGAAAGTGAAAAACTTGCTTTTACTTCCTAATAGCGGAATTAAGAGTGTGATCACGAAAATAGGTGGCAAGTCCGTAGTGTGCTCGGCCATACCTGGTGAAAAATACATCATTGCTATTGTGTGTCTTACAGTAAATCGTGGTCTGTAATTTGTCGTTCTTCTTTTCCTTTCTCAGGAGTACTGTGATTAGCTGCACCTGGCAGATCACTTTTTTTCCCCACTTTTATTCGGGTACTAATTTTACAATTTTCCTGGCTCGGCTGGGCAGTATTGATGAGGGGCAGTATGGGTAAGGGGTAATATGGTGAGGGGACAGTATGGTAAAGGGGCAGTAGGATGGAGGGGCAGTATTGTAGAGGGGCAGAATGGCGGAGGGACAGCAATCTAGAGGGGCAGTATGGTGAAGGGGCAGTATGGTGGAGGGGCAGTATGGTATAGGGGCAGTATGGTAGAGGGGCAGTATGGTGGAGGGGCAGCATGGTGGAGGGGCAGCATGGTGGAGGGGCAGTTTAGCAGAGGAGAGGTATGCTAGAGGGGCAGTATCATAGAGGGCAGTATGATGGAGGGGCAGATATCGGCGTTTGAATTTCGTCATAGCAATCATCTGCTCTGGTGGCCAGTGTATTTTCCCGACGCCTCCGCTAATTCATGCAGCGACCTTGACATTGACTGCGCATCGGGAGGTGGGAGGGTGACTGGCCACCAGAGCAGACGATTGCTATGACGAAATTCAAACGCCGATAACTTCGGAACGGTGCGGCAGATCTTCTTCATATTTGATACGATTATAGCTCATATGTATCCCTTACTCGTGTTAATCGCTTAATTCGTATGAGAAGCACAGGAAATCCTCTATATACGCACAGTGAGGTTTTATAGACAGTTCTATACTTGAGACGCTTTTAGCGGCGATCTCACGTGGCGCACTACAATACTGTCTATAGAACACCGGCCATCTTTTCTCTTGCAAATTGTCTTACAATCGCTGAAATATCTCAGCTTCTAAGACTAAGATTATGTCGTGACTGAAAAACAGGGCCCTGGTCGCAGGCATCTATCATTAACTGCCGCACACCTCAAGACATGCATTTACTCTTAAGAACTTTTTTCTTTTTTTCTGGTTACTCATTTACCCTCAAATCAAAATACATCTTTTTTTCTGAAATTGCAGCATAGTGAAAGGGTTAACAATGCATGTTAACAGCTTGTCTTGCAGTATGTGTGAGTGTGTGGGAGAGTGTTGGAGTGTGTGGGAGTGTGTGGGAGAGTGTAGGAGTGTGTGGGAGAGTGTTGGAGTGTGTGGGAGTGTCTTGCAGTATGTGTGAGTGTGTGGGAGTGTCTTGCAGAATGTTGGAGTGTGTGGGAGAGTGTTGGAGTGTGTGGGAGAGTGTTGGAGTGTGTGGGAGTGTCTTGCAGTATGTGGGAGTGTGTGGGAGAGTGTAGGAGTGTGTGGGAGTGTCTTGCAGTATGTTGGAGTGTGTGGGAGAGTGTTGGAGTGTGTGGGAGAGTGTAGGAGTGTGTGGGAGTGTCTTGCAGTATGTTGGAGTGTGTGGGAGAGTGTTGGAGTGTGTGGGAGAGTGTAGGAGTGTGTGGGAGTGTCTTGCAGTATGTGGGAGTGTGTGGGAGAGTGTGGGAGAGTGTGGGAGAGTGTTGGAGTGTTTGGGAGAGTGTTGGAGTGTGTGGGAGTGTGGTAGAGTGTGTAGGAGTGTGAGAGTGTGTTGGAGTGTCTTGCAGTATGTGGGAGTGTGTGGGAGAGTGTAGGAGTGTGTGGGAGTGTCTTGCAGTATATAGGAATGTGTGGGAGAGTGTTGGAATGTGTGGGTGTGTCTTGCAGTATATGAGAGTGTGTGGGAGAGTGTTGGAGTGTGTTGGAGTGTGGTAGAGTGTGTAGGAGAGTGTAGGAGTGTCTTGCAGCATGTGGGAGTGTATGGGAGAGTGTAGGAGTGTGTGGGAGTGTGTGGGAGTGTGTGGGAGTGTCTTGCAGTATGTGGGAGTGTATGGGTGAATGTAGGAGTGTGTAGGAGTGTGTGGGAGTGTGTGGGAGTGTCTTGCAGTATGTGGGAGTGTGCGGGAGAGTGTTGGAGTGTGTGGGAGTGTCTTGCAGTATGTGGGAGTGTGTTGGAGTGTGTGATTTGTATTTAGGCATTCAATGCTGTACTACTTTGGTCTACTGCAACAGTTTATTTCTTATTTCAAGAATGTTTAATAGAAATTTGAAATATTAAGATATAGATCAAGAGAAATTGATACTGAATAAACATCTTGTGGTTTCTTTTTTTCCCAAACATTCTGATAAGATGATAACCTGGCACTGACAATATGTGCGATTTGTATTTAGGCATACAATGGTGTACTACCTTGGTGTACTGGCAACAGTTTATTTCTTATTTTAAGAATGTTGAATAGATTGTCGGATTGTGTCGGAGTGTGTGGGAGAGTGTTGGAGTGTGTCAGAGTGTGCCAGAGTGTGTCGGGGTGCATCGGGGTGCATCGGATTGGTCAGAGTGTGTCGGAGTGCGTCGGGGTGCATCGGATTGGTCAGAGTGTGTCGGAGTGCGTCGGAGAGTGTTGGAGTGTGTAAGAGTGTGTTGGAGTGAGTCAGAGTGCGTCGGAGAGTGTTGGAGTGTATAAGAGTGTGTTGGAGTGTGTCAAAATGTGTCGGAGTGCGTCGGAGTGTGTCTGAGTGTGTTGGAGTGTGTGGGAGTGTGTTGGAGTGTGTCTGAGTGTGTTGGAGTGCATCGGAGTGTGTCTGAGTGTGTCTGAGTGTGTGGGAGTGTGTCAGAGTGTGTGGGAGTGTGTCAGAGTGTGTGGGAGTGTGTGGGAGTGTGTCAGAATGTGTCGGAGTGTGTCGGAGTGTGTCAGAGTGTGTCAGAGTGTGTTGGAGTGTGTTGGAGTGTGTCGGAGTGCGTCAGAGAGTGTCGGAGTGTGTCAGAGTGTGTTGGAGTGCGTCGGAGTGTGTCTGAGTATGTAGGAGTGTGTCAGGGTGTGTCAGAGTGTGTCGGAGTGCGTCAGAGTGTGTCGGAGTGTGTCGAGTGTGTCAGAGTGTGTCAGAGTGTGTCAGAGTGTGTCGGGGCATGTTGGAGTGTGTCAGAGTGTGTTGGAGTGTGTCAGAGTGTGTCAGAGTGTGTTGGAGTGCGTCGGAGTGTGTCTGAGTATGTGGGAGTGTGTCAGAATGTGTCAAAATGTGTCGGAGTGCGTCGGAGGGTGTCGGAGTGCGTCGGAGTGTGTCTGAGTGTGTCTGAGTGTGTCGGAGTGCGTCGGAGTGTGTCGGAGTATGTGGGAGTGTGTCAGAATGTGTCAGAATGTGTCGGAGTACGTCGGAGTGTGTCGGAGTGTGTCAGAGGCACAGTGGACACCCCCTAAATAATGATCTGTTAACGGTGTGTCTTGCAGTGGGAGCTGGTCTGTGACAGGCGCGCTCTGGTGGCCACCGCCTCCTCCGTCTTCATGCTGGGACTGATGGTGGGCGGCAGCGTCTACGGACTCATCTCAGACTGGTAGCTCATTTACCCACAAAATCATTAAATACATCTGTTTTTCTGAATCTCATTTGCCCTCAAAATGATAAATTAAATTTTTTTTTGGGGGGGGGGGAACTCATTTACCCTCAAAATCAATTACATTTTATTTCAGAAACTCATTTGCCCTTCTAGATAAAATACTTTTTCTGAAACCCATTTTACCCTCGAATTCAAATAATTCTTTTTTTCTGAAATTGTTGAACTTGAGCGAACCTAACCTCAGCTAGGCGAGTGGATCTCACTTCCGGGTTAATCATGGTGGGTGAGAGAGGCAGTGCTAACAGAATCAAGTTATGGTCAGTTTGGGCGATTTATAAACAATTTAAGGAATATGATAATAATAATAAAAAACACAAAGTAATGACGCCAATACACACATACTTATTTCGTAGCAGCCATCAAGTTATTCAGAACTTAATCTGAACGATTTCATTGGCTACACCTCAATTAGTATGTCAGTATTGGCATCATGACTATGTTTTACTCAATACTCCATGGGCATGGAGTACAAGTTCCCGATGCTAAGTGTATGGGGAAGATACCAGGGTGGGATAATGCTACCTTTTTATTGACCAATTATACTTGTACAACAGCCTACTTTGTGTCATCTCCACCCATGATTGTGTTAACATGTTCTCTCTACTCCCAGGTATGGTCGTAAGGTAGCGTACGTGGCGTCGCTCATTATGGTGGTCGTGTCGGGCCTCCTCACCATCGTCTCGCCCAGCTACGAGATGCTCATCTTCTGCCGCTTCCTGATGGGTGCAGGAGGCATGGGCAACAGTCTAGCGAGCTACATTCTAGGTACAGTTATAATTTACTATATCCCTACACATTGCGGGACACATGGGCAACAGTCTAGCGAGCTACATTCTAGGTACAGTCATGATTTACTATATCCCTACACATTGCGGGAGACATGGGCAACAGTCTAGCGAGCTACATTCTAGGTACAGTCATGATTTGCTATATATATCCGTACACATTGCGGGAAGCATGGGCAACAGTCTAGCGAGCTACATTCTAGGTACAGTCATAATTTACTATATCACTACACATTGCGGGAGACATGGGCAACAGTCTAGGGAGCTACATTCTAGGTACAGTCATAATTTATTATATCACTAAACATTGCAGGAGACATGGGCAACAGTCTAGCGAGCTACATTCTAGGTACAATTATGATTTACTATATCCGTACACATTGTAGGAAGTATGGGCAACAGTCTAGCGAGCTACATTCTAGGTACAGTTATAATTTACTATATCCGTACACATTGTAGGAAGTATGGGCAACAGTCTAGCGAGCTACATTCTAGGTACAGTTATAATTTACTATATCCGTACATATTGCGGGAAGCATGGGCAACAGTCTAGCCAGCTACATTCTAGGTACAGTCATAATTTGCTATATCACTACACATTGCGGGAGACATGGGCAACAGTCTAGCGAGCTACATTCTAGGTACAGTTATAATTTACTATATCCCTACACATTGCGGGAGACATGGGCAACAGTCTAGCGAGCTACATTCTAGGTACAGTTATAATTTACTATATCTTAGCAGATCTCAGGAAGTATGGGCAACAGTCTAGCGACCAATATTCTAGGTACAGTTATGGTTATGAACTATACTATAGTTAAATGTATTAATGTAAGAGGGCGCCACCTGACACTCCGGCTGGGGTCGCTGCACACACCCCAAGCCACCGGGCCTTCAGAGCGACGTGGGCCTATGTGCCATATATTTTTTCTTTGGTTTTTCACACGTTTGTAACAGTACAAGTTGAAAAATGTCAGACCAAGAAGAAGATGCGTCTTCACAGAAGAATTGCTCAGGTTGTGGACAGAAACGTCTTCCACCATTCAGCCGTTATTGCAAAAGTTTATTGCCACGTGCCTCGACCGGTGCACCTGAGGAGGGAAAAAGCTCGCATGAATTGTCTCGTAAGGAAACACTGTTGTTAAAAATTCGTCAACAAGAGGATTTATCCAGGAAACTTGCTGAAGAGGACGAAATCAGCCGTCTAGAAAGACGTTTGAAGGATTTGACAGTCAGGAATGCTAGTTTAGAGGAATCTATTCTCGGTGGAGCCAGCCAGACCGGTTCTGCAAGTCCCCCAGCTATGGACAGGGGCGTCGCACTGACTGACCCACCGTCTGGACAACAAACACTTCTCGCCGGTCTGACTGCAGCGGGCCTGGGCCCGAGGGCCCTTGGATCAGAAGCCTTAGAGGGATTACTCAGAACCTCAAAACCCCCGGAAGGGGTAGGAAAAGACCAAGACTGGCTAGGTAACTTACACCTCTTATCTGAATAGGAAAGCCTCTACACCTACCTTTCAGCGGAAAACACGTTGGCGGTCAAGGGGGCCTCCGGATCTAAAAACAAGGTGCCTAAAAGATTGAATATTAAGGTTCCGGACGATGTTTGTGCTCGTTACAATTTCACTTTTTGTGAGATTAGTAATTGTCCCCGCTCGCATGTGTGTGCAAATTGCCGTGGTATGCACAAGGCAAGAACATGCAAGAAAGACACGGGAAAATTCGATCAGAAGAACACTGAGTCCCATAGTAAATCAACATGAGACGACCACGGGAAAGTGCCACGCCCACCTGCGGATCCAGTCCCAACGATACACGGAGAACAGCGCCCCGATAAACAAGTTCCAAGAGACTATATCCCCCGCTTAACAATTTCTGAATGTTTATCAGATATTTGTGACTTTTATATTGATTGTGTACCATTGTGGACTTTAGGAAATAATCACTTTATCAGCGGTATCCGCTCTCAAATGAACCCGGCAGGATGGTTCAACATGTTATCGGGAGGACCCTCTCAGGTTTACGGGCCTAATGAGATGGACCCAGACATTCATTTCATTCTTGATGGCATTTTCCACAGAGTTAAAATTATTGACCCGGCATCGGACATTGTTGATTATTCTATCAATAATTATCTGTACTTGGAGTGGTGGGAAAAATTTTCTAGAGTATTTAATGGTACTCAAAACATGATAGTCCCTTCACAAGACTCCCCAGTCGTTTTCTCTGACGCCTCCAAGTCAGGTTATGGCGCAAATTGTGGATCAGATAGGTCGGCAGGATCATGGAACGAAAGCTATGAACAACTCATTCCAGGAAATCATGTGGTGTCTTCCCCTGTTATCCAAGTCCCAGGAAATATTAATGTTCAAGAATTATACCCCATTGTTGAATGTATCCTTAGATGGGGCGATTCATGGAGAGATAAGACAGTATTGCTCTATACGGATAATACTCAGGTTGTCGCGGCCATTACAACTGGTAGAAGTATTATCAAAACTTCCATGGTCCTATTACGATTTATATTTTGGTTGTCCATATTGTTTAATTTACACTTGAAATGTTACCATGTATCGGGCATCCTCAACTCAGATGCCGATACCTTATCTCGTTTTTCTGTTGATAATATTTTGCCTTTGCATTTATGTTGTAGCGCCAAGAGCGGGCGAATATGTACAGGAGTTGGACCGAAAGGGGGCAGAAATTTGCTCCATGGCATGGGGACCATCAACGTGGAGAACGAAAGCATCCCAATGGAGGAGATATTTAACCTTTTGCAAAATGATCGATTCACCCCCTCTACCTACAGACACTAAACTATTATGTTGCTACATGGTACATTTATCAGAAGATTTATCATATAGGTCAATTGATTACTACGTAAGTGGTGTCATTTCCCTTAATAGATACTACAGTTACGAAGTGGAATACTTAAGGGAAAATTTTGAGGTCTCATGTACTCTTTCGGGTCTTAAACAGCTGCTAGGAGACCCAGAGCCTTATCACCCTACACTACCGGTTCATGATCTTATGAAGATGTTTTCTCATGTAGATTTATCAAATCAGAACGAGTTATGTATGTGGGCAGCTATTGTCACGAGTTTCAGGTCTCTTCTTTGGAAAAGTCACTTAGTGTGTGATGAATACTCTCCTCACTGTTTATTGAGAGACTGCTTATCCTTTTTTGATTGGGGAGTAGAGATAAAGATATTCTCATCCAAGACCATTCAACATGGTCAAAGGTCTCACTGTATCCCGGTCACAAAGACCTCAAATAAGGCTCTGTGTGCCTTTCACTGGTTATCCATTATCATATCAGATTCTTCGCACTTACCAAAAGATTCGCCTATATTTATGGGTTTTTTTTGGTTTTTTTAAGTCTTTTATTTAACCTGGAGTTAAACTGTTAGGGAAACTAGGTCCCTATCTTCCACAGGCTCCAGGAGTCATGACCCTAGAAATACTATTGCCCAAATATTGGGCTTATAATGGCTATGGGTCAGAAATTTTACATTTTGTCTATATAGAACAGTGAAGAAGAAAAACAGAGGCCTCCAGCCAGGTATGACAAACAGATTTAAACCTAATTTCTAATACATACATATTCAAGAAATATAATGATGAGCTATTGTGATATCTCGACAATGGTACAAACATAGGGTACAAAAGGTGCTAGTCATGTTTGATAATACATGCTTGTGAAAACAAGGATAGTAAAATGGGAACAAACAGGTTTCTTAGTCACTGACAGGAAGAGATCAGTACATTCACACTCGTCAATAGGTTTTGAGTTTTGCTTTAAGCTTGCCCCTTAGTTTTAGTTTCATTGCATCTGTGTTTGGGGTATTACATATTTCACTCGGAAGGGCGTTCCAAAGATAGGCACTTTTGTATCTTACTGACCGTCTATATCTTTCAAGATTTATTTGAGGAGCAGTTTCCAGCACTGGGCTATCATGCAGTCTAGTTTCTCGGGCTTGGCACGATAGATAATTCTCATCTAAGGATCTAAGATGGGCAACTGACAGTAGGTGTGATTCTCTACGGTCTGCGAGATAGTTTAGTTTGCATCTACGGTGCAACTCCCTCACGGGGGTCATGAGCTCAGCGTTCAAGCATAGATGAAGGCCGCACTTTGGGCATCTTTGCAATTTTGTTGACATTGTGCATGTTGCTCCATGGAAAAGGAGAGGCAATAGTTATCAACCTCTTCGATATTTACAATTGTTATCCTTCTTGAAAAAATTGTTTTCATTGTGTGGTATTAGTGAAAATCGCAGAGGTGTTCATTCTCTAAGGAGATCCGGCACCTCTTTTATGCACCAATGTGGACTCCCGATTGAGGATATACAATATACGGGAGACTGGAAGTCTCTAACAGCCTTGATTTATCTCACAAAACCTTTCTCATTTTGTATACGATCCGATACAAAAGTATCCTCTTCCTTATCTTCAATATAATTTTATTATGGTGTTTGGAGTAAGAAAAAATACTCCTGAAGCGCACCTTACTTGTCCTTTCATCTATACATATTGATGGTTATGAACTATACTATAGTTAAATGTTTTAATGTAAGAGGGTGCCACCTGACACTCCGGCTGGGGTCGCTGCACACACACCAAGCCACCTGGCTCAGTCACTCCTCAGCCACCGGGCCTTTAGAGCAGACGTGGGCCTGCGTGCCATATATTTTTTCTTTGGTTTTTCACACGTTTGTCACAGTACACGTTGAAAAATGTCAGACCAAGAAGAAGACACGTCTTCACGTGCCTCAACCGGTATACCTGAGGAAGGAAAAAGCTTGGACGAATTGTCTCGTAAGGAAACACTGTTGTTAAAAATTCGTCAACAAGAGGATTTATCCAGGAAACTTGCTGAAGAGGACGAAATCAGCCGTCTAGAGAGACGTTTGAAGGATTTAATGGTCAGGAATGCTAGTTTAGAGGAATCTATTGTCGGTGGAGCCAGCCAGACCTGCAGCGTGCCTGGGCACGAGTGCCCTTGGATCAGAAGCCTTAGAGGGATTACTTTCCTTCTCAAAACCCCCGGAAGGGGTAGGAAAAGACCAAGACTGGCTAGGTAACTTACACCTCTTTTCTGAATCCTCTAAGAGAAAACGGTCGTTGTTTATTAAAGTTGTGGAATTGTGTTCTGTGTGACTAGGTTAGCTCATACCTGCCAAAAATACCGAACCGACCTACGTAATTGTGCGTAGGGTGGGATTTCACCAGGAACTAGACTTTCCGCAGTTAGACCTTCTACACAACTAAAGCTGGCGACCACCACACAGTCATAATTCACTATATCCATGCAGATCACAGAAAGTGTGGGCAACAGTCTGGCAAGCTACATTCTAGGTAAAGTTATAATTTACTATATCTGTACTGTGCTGATGTTATGAATGTTGTAACACAGTACGCCATTACAATGTGTAATATGTGTGGAGAGTGTGACTACTACTGGAGATTGTGGAATGTGCCTCCTATAACCTATAAAGAGAGCCGCATCCCTTATCCAGTGGGGGAGTCGAATACCAGCCGGCCACGGGAGAGGAGCGGGCAGGGCACTGATAACTGCCTCGTGCTGTCTGCCTCTCATAGAACACACTACAATGTAACACAACGAAGAAGTACAACCATT
Source organism: Alentia gelatinosa (assembly GCA_950022655.1). Classification (NCBI taxonomy): domain Eukaryota; kingdom Metazoa; phylum Annelida; class Polychaeta; order Phyllodocida; family Polynoidae; genus Alentia; species Alentia gelatinosa. The sequence continues at coordinate 52,739,022 of OX465590.1, read as the reverse complement.
AAACATCTATAATGAACCTGGAATTTGTGTATGTACTTTGTTACAATGTGTATGGCACACTCTGGTGCTAGAATTCTGGGCAAACTATCAAAACTGTCAGAACTACCAGTCTCTGCTCATGGGTTTGTGGTTCCCAGGTGTTGCCCGAGGTCTCTGGCCACGTCCATTGCAGTGTTGGCGGTGAACTGTCAATGCTCTCATCAAACCTATTGGCCAGCCACATAGTTCCAGCCGGCAAAACTTAATTAATCAGATTTTGTCAGGTGGGAGAAACCCTGCCAGGCCGGTGAGATTATGTTGACCGGGCGGGAAGCCGGTGTGATGGGAAAAACGGTTACCCTGCAAAAAATGGTAATTATCGCCCACTCAAAACGCGCATGCGTCTGGACACGTTCTTCCATTCAGATGTCATGGACTATTGGACATACTACTATTCTGATGTGATTTTAATGTATATAAATGAAAAGAATAGTATTTAGACATGAGTATCACATGTTGTGTAGGTCGTGATATGCTTAATTTCGGCAAATTGTTCACTCTCCAATCGTGGACTTCATCACTGTGCATGCTTGTGGGCGATAATTACCATTTTTCGCAGGGTAACCATTTTTGCGCATTACACCGGGGACAAAACCTGGGGCCCGTTTCAATAGAATGGGTCACTAAGCCACTTAGTGACATGTATAGTGACTCAAATAGTGACAGGAATAGTGACAAAATTTTAATCTCGTTGCAAAAGGCATGTCACTATTGGGGTGGTGTGTCCGTTCACTATTGGTGACATAGTGACATTGCTGCCTGGGCCTTACAATGGATGGTGTTACTGCTATCGGGAACAAGTGGTGTCAAGGTAAAGGTCACTGGATAAATTATCGACTGCGCTTGAATCATTTTACACTGGACACCAGAGCAGCATTTTCTCTGACAAAATTCAAATGTGAATATTGTTGGATTGCATGAGCCAATCTCCGTCATATTTGGCATGTTTATAAGTTGTAAGTGTCCCTAACTGGGGTTAAAGTTCCACAGCTTAATTCGTACGGGAAGAGAAGTTACACGTTTGTGACATAAAAAGCGAGAGGGTATACCCTCTCACTATTATAAACACTATAGTGACCCTTTTAGTGACTGGACACCCACTTCTGAAATGGTACAATCCACTATTTGCGCCTGTCTGCTACTTAATGTCCCACAAATGGTTGTCCCTTAACTACTGCAACGCGAAGTACCGCTATTGTGTCACTAAACCACAGTCCTACAGACTATTGAAACGGGTCCCTGGAACAGCTATTTCAGCCGGCCGATGGGTCGGAGCCCCGCCCGACGCTCTGCAACCTTGAGGCGACGCTCCAACGAACTCTATCAGTGGATTTTACCCATTAACCTGCTGGCAGTGTGTATTAAACTAACGCCATGCTGCCCATAAAATGTATTTATGAAAGAAATATACAACAACAAGTATATTTATATATAAAAGGCACCTGTCGCCACCTGCCGACTAAAATATTAATTAGCCATTCCGCGTGCGCGCGGGGCACTACACTACACAGGTCAGTGCCTCATCAAATGTTTTCTTATATTCATTACTATGTAACACATTCATTCTATTCACATTTGATCTTCATGGAAGTATCAACACATCCGGAGTCAGAGACATTTATTACATATATAAATAGATAAAACAGTTCACAAATGTTTAAAATACAGATTAAATACATTTTTTAAGATACACAGTAAAAGTATAAAAATCATACATTATAAGCCCTATTAAGGGGAATGATAAGATAAATAATTAGAAGTATTACAGGTGTGGGTGGGTTGGGTAAGAAAACCCCGTGCACCAACGGTGAGTGCTAGAAGTGGAATGATAAATTACAGGTGGTCACGTTGTCCATAAATTAACTAGTTAATCAACATAAAAGTTCGATTAAGCACCTGAGTTATGTTTGACTAGACGATTGAGGTAAAGTAGCACGGCAGTAAATTATAAGCAATTTTACTTATTCGAGGTGAAGGCCAGAAATCCTTCCGAACTCGTTCTTCGCACTCATTCGGAAGGATTTCTGGCCTTCACCGGGAATAAGTATCATCGTATTGGCGTCATCACTGTGTTTTTTTAATTATTATATACCTTATTTTGGTTATAATCCTCCAAAATCGACTCTGTTGACACAATCACTCTCTCTCAGTGCGGCAAGTACATCACTATACTCATCCGTAAGTTCTTTGCGCCTGCGAGAGTTAATTATGCTCTCAGAACAGATTTATGGTTTTAATCGATAGCGTTTACGAACCTGAACTACGATTGGAGAATGTGAAGTTACCCGGATTCACTTTTTACATCACCAATCGTATCACTACTGTTCGTTAATATGATTAAATGGAATGGAGTATCGGCTTCGGCGAGTGAGTTAACGTTTTTTAGTTACCATGGCGCCTTGGTTCGTAGTGTCTCAATTCGCGTGTTGCGGTGTGTCGTACACGCACAACATAACGAGTTATCATGTGTATTGACCAAATATCGAAGCAACTAACGTGTAGCTTTAACCTGAGACCGTTTGAATGGCATACATATGCGATATTGAACGATAACATCACTCACCTTGCCGTCTTGACGGTGCGGCCGCCGACACGTCATCATCAGGATTTCCCAGAGCGTAGGGAAACCCTGATAATGATGTCACGCAAATATGGTGGCCTTTGTTGACACCCTCTTGGCGAGTGACTATGTTGATATCGATCAAATATGCAGATTTAAGCAATTTAAACGGTATCAGGTGAATTCTACACATTAGTTGCCTCAATATTTGGTCAATACACGTGATAACTTGTTGCGTTGCGTGTGTAAGACGCATCTGAACACGCTAAGTGAAGAGAACCACCATTTGCAATTTTTCTGCCAAGATTCATGTTGTCGACCTCTCGGCCAATCAGAGTGCGTTATATTTCAAAGCGTGCTATATGAAGTTCAAAGCATGCATTATGTACGTCAAAGCGTGCAATATGTACGTCAAAGCGCGCAATATGTATTTCAGTACAAAGCTACACAGCATATTGTGCAATATGCAACAACTTACTCTACCCCTAAGAACAGTAAGTATTTACACTGAGTTAGTGCATAGGTATATAATAATCACCAATAACGAATTGTGAGGAAAAGAATGAAGGAAGTGCAGAAAATATGAAGACCGCAGCATAATGTGTTATGAGTATCTTATAAACAAACCGAGGAAACTCCAGTCTGTGCACTTCTGACTAGGATCTTATCTGATCGACAGGTACTAACAATCTAAAGTCAACTTCAGCTATCAAGGGCGCTATCTCAGGGAGCGATAAGGTAGAGCCATGGAACGGTCATCTAATGGTAGAGAATATTTTACAGATTTGAATGAAATCAAAAAAGGAGTTTTTCTGTGTGTTTTTTTCAATAACTTCTTATTTGTACAGATAAACGAAAGGGCTCAAGTAGCGCTTGGTCTGCTTGTATTAAAATAGATAACTTTTTTAAGTTCCTTTCTTCAAGTTACCACTCAACTTGTAAAATAGAGAGGAAATAGGTATTATTTTGAGTTGATAAACATGGTATCCTTTATGTAGTTTAAAAATGATCTCCATTTGTGGTGGAAGGTGATTCATTGTATTGGTGCTTGATAGATGGACATGTTATTATATAGAATAATCTGACCATTCTGTACAAGTTACAAAACAAGATTATAATTTATGGTTCGTATGGGACGAGGTGTTTACATGGAGTTCTGTAATAACTGTAAATTATATTCGAGTGTGTAGCTTTTACAAGTATAGTGAGTTGTTCCATATTTATTATATACCCGAAATTAAATTGCATGCATATTTGATTTTTTTTTTTTTTTTTTTAAACGAGCAGCGCTCTCTTTTATTCAGTATCATGATTTAATTACACAGTTCATTCTCCCTGTTCAAAACTAGCATAAACCCATTGGCGTTAACATGTGCTCGCTCCCACGATGAACAATAGTATATCCTTCTAGCTACATGTGCACCCCTCCAACGCTGCACAATTTCCTCTGTAAGAAAAAAATCAACACATGAACTATCTCTTTGCACTATAATCATTTGATAAGAACCTCACTCTCTTAGGGAACAATTCTGCTACGTCTAGCTGCTCAGAAATTGTTGTTGCAGATTTACAGCCTGCCAGTTACACTTATATAGAATTGCATCGAGGATCGTATAAATATACAATACTCCACGAGTTTGGATGCTTCACAATCGTCATCGAGGTGAAGCTGATTGATGGATACAGTGCATCCAAACGAGTGGAGTATTGTGGATTTTATACTTGGAAGAGTTCCCTGTTTCTGATCCATGAGGACAGGTTTCGGCCAGGGATGCAAGATGCCTAGTGACAAATTTTCACCTGATTATTTTGGCTGAGTATGGCATCAAGCACCACCCACTGACTATTTGACACTTTTGGGTAGATGGTTATCAGGTGGAATAGGAGATAACGATTTCAGGTCAATCAGTTCTTTAAAGATACATATTAGATCCCTAATGCCCCAGTCACACTGGCGTTCATCATAGCTATATGTGTTTATGGTTGGGTCTAGGAATGGTAGGACCTATAGTTAGAGTGTAGCTATATGTGTTTATGGTTGAGTCTAGGAGTGGTAGGACCTATAGTTAGAGTGTAGCTATATGTGTTTATGGTTGAGTCTAGGAATGATAGGACCTATAGTTAGAGTGTAGCTATATGTGTTTATGGTTGAGTCTAGGAGTGGTAGGACCTATAGTTAGAGTGTAGCTATATGTGTTTATGGTTGAGTCTAGGAATGATAGGACCTATAGTTAGAGTGTAGCTATATGTGTTTATGGTTGGGTCTAGGAGTGGTAGGACCTATAGTTAGAGTGTAGCTATATGTGTTTATGGTTGGGTCTAGGAGTGGTAGGACCAATAGTTAGAGTGTAGCTATATGTGTTTATGGTTAGGTCTAGGAGTGGTAGGACCTATAGTTAGAGTGTAGCTATATGTGTTTATGGTTAGGTCTAGGAGGGGTAGGACCTATAGTTAGAGTGTAGCTATATGTGTTAATGGTTGGGTCTAGGAGTGGTAGGACCTATAGTTAGAGTGTAGCTATATGTGTTTATGGTTGGGTCTAGGAGTGGTAGGACCTATAGTTAGAGTGTAGCTATATGTGTTAATGGTTGAGTCTAGGAGTGGTAGGACCTATAGTTAGAGTGTAACTATATGTGTTTGTGGTTGAGTCTAGGAGTGGTAGGACCTATAGTTAGAGTGTAGCTATACGTGTTTATGGTTGAGTCTAGGAGTGGTAGGACCTATAGTTAGAGTGTAGCTGACCATTGTGTTTATTTATGGTTGAGTTTAGGAGTGGTAGGACCTATAGTTAGAGTGTAGCTGACCATTGTGTTTATTTATGGTTGAGTTTAGGAGTGGTAGGACCTATAGTTAGAGTGCAGCTGACCATTGTGTTTATTTATGGTTGGGTCTAGGAGTGGTAGGACCTATAGTTAGAGTGTAGCTGACCATTGTGTTTATTTATGGTTGAGTTTAGGAGTGGTAGGACCTATAGTTAGAGTGCAGCTGACCATTGTGTTTATTTATGGTTGGGTCTAGGAGTGGTAGGACCTATAGTTAGAGTGTAGCTATATGTGTTTATGGTTAGGTCTAGGAGTGGTAGGACCTATAGTTAGAGTGTAGCTATACGTGTTTATGGTTGAGTCTAGGAGTGGTAGGACCCATAGTTAGAGTGTAGCTGACCATTGTGTTTATTTATTGTTGAGTTTAGGAGTGGAGCTGGTCGGACCGTCGTGGAGGGTGTTCGTCGGAGTGGCGGGATCCTATTTCTGGGCCGCCTTCCTCATTCTGACAGCAGGGATCGCTTACTTCTTCAGGACATGGAAGACCTTAGCCTTGGTCTATCACATCCCACAGATCATTTCTCTCATCACCATCTTGTGAGTATTGATATGTTTGGCAGGGAGTATTCCCCTAAACACTTTATAGTTTGTAAAGCCATGTATGTCTGGGATGGGAAAGATGTTGGGAAAAAAGTGGAAAGCATGAATCGTGAACCGTCCATAAGGAAAGAAATCCTCGTTCATAGTCTTGTAAGGGAGAACCCGATGACAAAATCTGATAATAAGATCTGACACTCCCTAAGTGGTATTCAGTGCAAGGTTCTCACTATGCTCTATGGGAGAAGCATTCTTAGTAAACTAGGCTTAGAGCCTTAAGAATCCACTGGCACATAGTATTCCTACTAGGTGGCATCATTGAGATTATAGGAATTTTGGGTTGCATTGATGTACGTCTTAAGCACGGGAGGCAGGCCAGTGGATTCTCAGGGCTCTAAGCCTAGTCTGTTAAGAATTCCTCTCCCATAGAGGTATTTAGAGTACAGAATACCACTTAGAGAGTGTGAGATCTTATGAGAGGGGTGCACCAAGGCACATAAAGGAGACCTGGGCCCTGTTTTTCAGTCACGACAATCGTTATGGGCGACATGTTTTTGCCGTCAGTGTTCGATAGACAGTACACTATAGTGAACAGGCGATATGTCATGAGTGTAAGAGGCGTATGGCGGCCAGACGTGCTCTATAGTCACAACAATCGTGGGGTCACATGATTGAAAATGTCGCCCAAAGTGTCGTCGGTTCATGACAGCCATGGAGATGTCGTACACCCTTCTGACAGCTTGACAGACAGCTGACAATGGCTGCCCTCCTGCGTCCTCCGAGGAAAAAGAAGGAGTATCATGACCGGAAAAAGCCTCTTGACGGTTCATGAGACGTTATCGTGTGTCTAAACAAATCGCTAGAGAACTATCAGAGACCTATCGGTGTTCGGGATTCCTTAATGTAGGTGCGGTATAGAACCCACGACAGTTCTATACTAGTCTTAGCAGACGACACTTTTAGCGGCGATCGTCAGTGGCGCACTACGATCGTGTCTATAGAACACCGGCCATCTTGTGTCTTCCAAGAAGTCATGGAATCGCTGGAAGATCGTACGGTATCGTTGGCCGACGATGTCGTGACTGAAAAACAGGGCCCTGAACGAGGGTTTGTAATGGTTGCAAGTGCTGCCACGTTGTGGTAATTTTCAGAACTAATTTCATCATTTATAAATATATATGGATCTGACTAAATATTTCAAACGTTTCCCTCTAACACTTCCAGTTTGCATTTGAGTCCATAACAAACATATTTTGGCTGGTTTGAAATGATAAAGAAATGCTCCTCTTGTTAAGCGGTGTCGATGTAGGCCACCCCCAAGATAAAAATGTAAAAACGAAAAGTGGATTGTCGACTAAAACTATCCTTCCCCACAATACATACACAATATTGACTGGTTTCAGATACAAGCGGCCGTATGCTCCGAGGAGTTAACGCGTAGTAATATCCGAGCGTATGCGAGGATATTGCGTAGAGTCAACTCCGAGGAGCATACAACCGCTTTTATCTGAAACCAGTCTATATTGTATTTATTATCCACCTTTTCTGCAAAAGTGACATGTCGATATCAGCTCATTTTAGTTATGGACACTTTGTATTAGGTGGATAATAAATTGCATTATCATACCAACAATGTCCAACAACCTTGAGATTACAAGTCCAGTGCTTTTCACCACTAAGCTAACTCCCCACCCCAGTCGCTTTAGTTATGATTGCGTGCAAGCATATCCAGTCTGCACAACGAGGAGGCGAGGCGACCAAGAGGGTGAACAGATTGGTAATTGCTGTTCACCCCAGCAGACCAGGGACCTGTTTCAGTAGTTTCGTGACATGTCTAGACGGTGTCTGTGACACCATACGGACAGATCACAAGACTGCAATTGATGACACACGGAATTTCACTCACTTCCTGTAGGAATTAAGTGATGACACTTTAACACGAGTAGGGGATACATATAATCTATAATCGTTTCAAATATGAAGAAGATTGGCTGCTCCGACCCTCTGATATTTGCTAGACTTTTTCCACTGTTGCTTGCACTGTTGGTGCCACTGTTGATGTCTGTCTAGGCCTAATGTCACGAAACTAGTGAAACAGGTCCCTGTTGTTTCTGCGGTAATGCCTGCCGTGCCATGCTGGGCTAGGGATCTGGGAGCTGCAGGGAAAGGGTTAACAAACATCCTTGAGTCTAAGTAATCTGTTGAGGTAATGTCCCATTTCCTACTTGCTTTCCGCAGCTTCCTTCCCGAGTCCCCGCGCTGGCTCTACAGTCAGAACAAACACGACAGAGCCGAGAAAGTCGTACGAAAGATGGCCAGATGCAACGGAGTGGAACTCCCCGAGAAACTAGAAGTGGAAATCAAAGTAGGTGACCACACTGTCTACTCTGTGACACATCTCATTCTTTATCCTACCCCTAATATAAAATCCCATAGGCTTAACATTGACTTTTCGTATGCACCCGTATGTTACATACGGATAAAAAATCGCTCCTAGGAGCGTACAAAAAATGGACCAATCAGAGATCAGCAGCTGAAAGTAGTTCCAAGCGCCTTCAGAGCAGCAAGGAGAGCTGTATGGAGGACTTAAGAAAGTTTTTATCATGTTTTTTGTTACTATCCTCACATAAAAATATCGTTCAAAGGGGGTAGGATAAAATCAAAACCTTATTCGTTTTAATCTGGGCTCGTGTATGCGACTCCTGGAGTTTTGGCTCCGGATATCACTCTGCTCCGCCTCGTGATATTGTAAGAAACTCTGGACTACTATATCAGAGGGACCAGGCGGCAGAACGGCCTAGGCCGAGCCTGGAATGTCATCAACATGTAATGATTTACCCTAAATAAACGTGATAAAAAAAATATAAAAAAAATATCACTACGCCAAAATCCAGTCGTCGCATACGGGACCCAAGATTAAAACTCATCCGGTTTTACGATAATCCCGTCAGTCCTCAGTGCCTGATAAGGGTATAGGGTGTGCAGACTATAAGGCCACTAAAAAAAAAAAATTGTTTCTCATCACCAATCCATGAAAAATATGACGAGGGCGCTTTTTTTTTTTTTTTTTTTTTTTTTTGCTTTATCAAAGATGGCAGACATACAGTAAAACCCTGCATAAGCGGACACCCTCCGATCCGGGCCAAAGTGGCTGCTTACGCGGGGTGTCTGCTTATGCGGGGTTTCCAGATTTTTACTGGCTATACATTTAATGCATTTGACATCAGGAGCTTTAATTTGGTACTAAATACACATACCTTTCATGATTTCTATCAAGGTTCATCTATTTTTAAAAAAAAAAAAAAACTTCTAAAATCGTTTTTTCAGATGCGCGCGGTGATGAGAAACAAGTTTTTTTTTTTGAGTGGCCTAACCTTGTAACTTTACTTCATTTTGTGTTTTGTTCAAATTATTCCATTGGCATGAATGGTTGACAGTCAAATATTGATTGTTTCCAATGGAATCACAATATAATCAAATCAATAAAAGACATTAGGTATATCACCTAAACTACGGCTTTAACCTACGTTGGTTTTCAGTTGATATCACAGGTGATAGTTATGCAATATTGCGGTACCTTTTATACATCCCAACAATATAATTTCACTGTTGTGCTTCTTTGAGGCAGAAAAGAGTTATTTCTCACCAGGTATACACGGCCTAAAGTGGGATCCCACGGTAGGCTCGGTCCGTTATATACACCGCATTTTGCGATAGACTTGTGGTTAATCATTTGACGTGTTTTGGTAGTCTGGAGGTTTAGTAGTCTATCTAGTAGGTATGTTACAGAACCCACTTCTTCAATTATCATTAAACGACAACCCTTGTACATGTTACAGAACAGGGGGCTGTTGAATAAACTACGATCGATAAAAAAGTATCTTAGAGTTGTCTTTTGGACATAGTGTTGTATAAGATATCGTGTCCAGTGCAGAATTCCTGCAGGATTTGTCTCAGACAAACACCCTGTGAGGTACATGAATCTCAGCAGGATTTGTCTCAGAGAAACACCCTGTGAGGTGCATGAATCTCAGCAGGATCTGTCTCAGACTAACACCCTGTGAGGTACATGAATCTCAGCAGGATCTGTCTCAGACAAACACCCTGTGAGGTACATGAATCTCAGCAGGATTTATCTCAGACAAACACCCTGTGAGGTACATGAATCCCAGCAGGATTTCTGTCAGACAAACACCCTGTGAGGTACATGAATCTCAGCAGGATTTGTGTTAGACAAACACACTGTGAGGTACATGAATCTCAGCAGGATTTGTGTCAGACAAACACCCTGTGAGGTACATGAATCCCAGCAGGATTTATCTCAGACAAACACCCTGTGAGGTACATGAATCTCAGCAGGATTTGTGTCAGAGAAACACCCTGTGAGGTACATGAATCTTAGCAGGATTTGTGTCAGACAAACACCCTGTGAGGTACATGAATCTCAGCAGGATTTGTGTCAGACAAACAACTTGTGAGGTTCATGAATCTCAGCAGGATTTGTCTCAGACAAACACCCTGTGATGTACATGAATCTCAGCAGGATTTATGTTAGACAAACACCCTGTGAGGTACATGAATCTCAGCAGGATTTATGTTAGACAAACACCCTGTGAGGAACATGAATCTCAGCAGGATTTATGTTAGACAAACACCCTGTGAGGTACATGAATCTCAGCAGGATTTATGTTAGACAAACACCCTGTGAGGTACATGAATCTCAGCAGGATTTGTCTCAGACAAACACCCTGTGAGGAACATGAATCTCAGCAGGATTTATGTTAGACAAACACCCTGTGAGGTAGCTGAATCTCAGTAGGATTTCTCTCAGACAAACACCCTGTGAGGCACACAAATCCCATCGTGTGAAGTCCACTTAATAACCCTTGAAAGCCAATCACCACTGGTCATTTCTGATACTGGTAAGCCTTACACAGATTGGCCGTTTTTCGGAATGTGTGGCCTACCTGGGGTACACCAGACTCAAACCGGGGTATGGGATGAGGGCAATGCTATAGTGCAGTGGTTTTCACAGATAACACAAATTCAATTTCAATTCATCAACTCATCTTTATACCATGGGTATTAAGAAAGAAATTGATGAGTGTTTGGTCTGTATCCTCGTTCGCCATCGAGTTTGGAGTGCGCAGTAATATGAACGAGGCGATAGCCGAGTGAATATTCTGAAGCACTCCAAACGAGATGGTGAACAGGGACTCAGACCAAGCACGAATATATTTCTGATTCTATCTTAGCCTTGAAATATTTATCTCTTTATCACCTGTTGAGAACGACTTACCGTTCTCGCAAGCCTGTTGAGAACGAGTTCCTAATGTTAAGCCTATGAACGTTTATTCCAGGCTAAGATAAAAGTGTCATCTTGTTGGGTCTCGTCAACTCTCAGCGAGTTTATTTGGGGAGACCTCATTCTGTCAGACTTACTCGCTAGTTGCGTAGCCGCCTTGTCCTATCATCTTTACATCATCATTGTTCTAGGTATTGTCTATACTTCTATTGTACTATCGGTAAGGGCATTACGCCTAATTAGCCATTATAGTTAATATCAGTTACTATCAGTATAATTATAGCTATCGCAACGTGCTTTCCGGGTTCAGTTTCATCATGTGTGACTTTGATGCGGCTAAACTAGACTAAGTAAACAGAAACATCATCACATTTACAATGAACAGTGTGATACCTCCATTGTAACCCTGCTGAAATGTCTGGGCAGTTCTAAGTCTTGGAAAAGAGTTTGTGTCTTGACATGCGAAGCCCGATGTGTGAGTAAGACCGAGTGCTACCGAGTGCTACCGAGTGCGCTCCCGGTGCCCTCCCGTCCGCCGGTTAGTTATTATCCACCTCAGAGGAGGTGTGAAGCGTAGCGCCCCCTATCGTTTTGGCATGGTCTCAAATGACAGCTGAATATGGATTCCTATACTAAAATAGGCTAACTAGTAACAGCTACTACATACAAACTGTTAGAGCTCTATCAAAAATCTTTTCAGATATATAATGTACTCCAAACCACAATAGAGCTCAATAGAGCTCCACGTTTTATGGCTGTTTGGTGTTGTTTAATACAACGTTATTTCTCATAGGCTATGGCTTACCAGCCTCACACAGTCCATTCTCAAGAGCTCCTTCCCCTCTGCTGGCAGGTTTGAAAGTGGCGCCTTGAACCCTGCCGCGATCGCATATGAGTTGGGTCCCTATAGGGGGCGCTGCGCTTCACACCTCCTCTGTATCCACCTATTATGGAGTCTCCATAGGAAATGTATAGAGCACCTGGAAACAGCTACCCGGAGATTCTGCCATGTCAGAATCTCTTAGAGGAGATTCCGTAAAAAATAGTCCTAGCCAAAATATGGTCAGGTCAACATGTTCTTCAAAATAAGTTTATTGAATATGCATTCAATATTAATCACTTGAATAAGCTATATTATTACCCACCAAATACGGAGTCTCCATAGGAAATGTATAGAGCACCTGGAATCGGCTACCGGGAGATTCCGGAAAAAAGTCCCATCCATACTGAGGTCAAATTATCATGTATTTCAAAATAGTTTTCTCGCATGTTCATTTAATATTAATTATTCATAATCAGTCATATTAATCTCATTTACCATCAGAAATCACAGACAAAACATGCTTTGCATGCTAAAATCATGGTGAAATGGGGAACTACATTTTTGATGTAAGTCTACACCCAATTACTGCCACGCTTAACAGTGCTGTGGTGTCTGGGACTAAATGTCTTACAGAAACATCTTTATTGCAATTGATTTGTTGTAATCATGTAGGTGGGTAATAGATACAATAACGACTGGTTTTGTATAGGAGTGACTGTAATCTCTTCGTAGTTGACGACGTAATATCCTCGCTAATCGCTCGGATATTATTACGCGTCAACTACTCGGAGATTACGGCCACTCGTGCACAAAACCAGTCATTATTGTGTATATAATCTCATTTACCAACAGAACTCACTGTCATAAAAGGATTTGCATATTAAAAAAATGGAAGAATAGCGAACTATATACTGGTGTAAGTATACACCGAATCACCGCCATGCCTGACAGTGCTGCAGCGTTATGGCATGATATGGAAGTACATATGTCTTGCAATAAACCTTTTATTGCCATATACTTGTTATTAATCGTGTAGGTGGATAATAAATACAATAACAGCTGGGTTTGTGTACGAGTGGCTGTAATCTCCTCATAGATGACGATGTGATATCCTTGCATGCGCTCGGATATTTCTATGTGTCAACTACTTGGAGATTACGGCCACTCGTACACAAAACCACTCATTATTGTGAATGTAACCCAAAATTTTAAATTGTTATTTATTTAAAATTGTACGTTCATTCATCAATGATGAACTTTCTATTTGGTCCTAGTACTTAATGGAGAGTGATCTCCATTTGAAAAAAAAGTTTCCATTTGAAAAACCAACTAACCTGCTAGTGGCGGTAGCTGCCTCGTATTAATATGATAATCACTCATTATCCGTTATAATTGATTTAAGTTAATTATGTACCTTCTGTTTCAATCAGAAAGACCCGAGCACTGGAGTATTTCTGGATCTGGTGCGGCACAAGACTTTGCGATGGAAACTCTTAAACATGTGTTTTCAGTGGTAAGTCAACATATTGTAGACAAGTTGTAGTCGTAATGAATGTCTTAACATGGTTTTCTTTTCCATTCATATTGTTTATTGTCAATTGATCCGGTATTTTACATTCACCTCCTTTGGTCATCAAACTTTAGTCTTAATTGACAATATATACAGCAATATTATTAGGAAACGTCCTTACTGTGGATGAAACGGTTCCTGTTCGAGGTCAGTCGTCGATTTCATACTGCCTGACGCCATGGCGGAAGGCAGTATGAAATCGACGACTGACCGAGAACGAGAACCATTTCGTCTACAGTCAGGATGTTTGCTTATTATTATATACCTTTAATTGGTGAAAAAACGCCATTTTAATGACATACAAAGTCACAGTGGGCACGAACATTATTATTACTGCACCCCTAGCAGCGGGCAGTATTAAATAGACATTCGGACATTTGTATATAATAAGTGAAGCAAAACTTTTTGTGTTTTCCTATCGACTTCCGCGGTCCCGGTGGGGTGTGGAAAATCGATTTTGTTCAACAGAAGTAAGGTAATGAAATGTTCTATTTTAGTCTAGAACAAATTTGTACTTTCATAACAATATGTAGTTACTAGTGAATAGAGGTAGTGACATATCGATTACATTTGGGAAGTTCGTGAGTTCAAAGTATAGTAGTAGTTGAGCATTCATAGATGATCCAGGTAATGTATTTTAGGTATGCTATTTTTCATATAATCCTTATTTCTTCTCTTGAATTCTTTAAATGATTATATCCTACGTGTGATAGGAGGTAATTCATTCCATGTCTTGTAGCCGTATTAGCTGATACTGCGCTTATACGTAGAGATGTTAGGTCTTTTTATACAGAGCAGTGGGGCTGCATGTCTCCTAGTTTGTAAGGTGCGGTGATCGACATGGATATCTTTTTGAACTTTTAGATAATTCAATAAATGGTTCCTTCGTCGTTCATGGTAGATCTGAATAATGGGGCTTGAGAAAAGCAATTGAAGAATTAAAGAAGAAACCAACAAGTTTTGGACAAAGTCGTCGTTCTCCACGAGTTTGATGCGGTGTGATATGAACGAGGCAACAGCCGAGTGAATATCATGTAACATTCAAATGAGTTGAAGAACAACAAATTTGATCAAAACGAGTTGCTTTCTGTATTTATCTCACCCCTGTATACACTAAAAGAATGGACTGCACAAAGGATATAGACCACGAAGAACGGACTGCAATACTCTTAGGGGCATGGAGAACGAGTTCCCAATGATAAGCCTATGGAACAAAAATACCAGGAATGATGTAAAATAAAGAACTGCATCGAGATCCATAGCCACCGACAATATGCCATGAGTTTTGGATGAGGAGTAATCCCACGAGGCAGAGCTGAGTGAGTTTACGTATCAAACCAAAATGAATGGCATATTTTCAGTGGTTATGGATCGAGTGCAGTTCAAAATTTTATCTCACCCTTATCACTAATTGGCTAAAATGTGTGCCATCATCCCCCATTGAATATTTTTGTCACAATACTCCATGGCCGTTGAGTACGGGTTCCCAATGTTTATTCTATGAGGGGGGGGGGGGGGAATACCAGGGGTGAGATGAACAATAAACAGATGGGAAATCTATCAGTGAGATACTATCGTAAAACTGGATGAGTTTTAATCTTGGCCATCGTATGCCACGACTGGAGTTTGCATAGTGATTTCACAAGTTTTCAGGAAATTGACATGGGTTTTAATTTTCAAGCCAAATTGTCCGATATGCCTTTAATAGCCACT
Organism: Alentia gelatinosa; assembly: GCA_950022655.1. NCBI lineage: Eukaryota > Metazoa > Annelida > Polychaeta > Phyllodocida > Polynoidae > Alentia > Alentia gelatinosa. Next base: position 52,723,653 of record OX465590.1, on the reverse strand, counting down.
GGAAATATGCCATTCATTTTGGTTTGCTACATAATCTCATTTGGATGTGCCTCGTGAGATTGCTCCGCAACCAAAACTCATGGCATATCAGTAGCCATGGATGCTGTTCCCTCTAAGGGGGGGATGTCCACCGAGGTCCCGACGCGCGCCGATATTGACCTTACGATACAAAATCCATATCGTAGCAAAATCGTAGCGCATATCGGGGCAGTTGGTCAGGTTTCTACGATAACGCACCGACGCGCACCGACGCGCTACGATAAAAAAACCGTATCGTAGAGGGTCTACGACAACCGATCATGCATCGATTGTCGTATCGCGTCGGTGCGCGTCGGTGCGCGTCGGTGCGCGTCGGTGCGCGTCGGTGCGCGTCGGTGCGCGTCGGTGCGCATCGGAAGGTATCAGTGACACTTTGAACGGGAAATCATATGAAATAATCAATGGAAAATTATGAAATTTTCAGAATATCTGAGATATGTAATGATAATACCGCTCTGCAAATATGGTAAAATTTGATGATAGATAAAGGTCTCAAATCGATCATTTCCTATTTAAAATTGGAACAAATTTTTTTCATTAAATATCATTATGAAATATCATATGATATTGTTTTGTATCTACAGATAAATTATCAATCATAAATATGCATTATTTCTGGCATTATAAAGAAGAAATGGTTGATTACGTTGGTTGCATCGTGAGCTATATCGGGGTGTATCGGAACCATGCCACCTTTTCCATGCACCCTCCCAACATGTTACGACGCGCAACGACGCGAACCGACATACACCGATACGCTAGGATATGGTCATTTTGTATCGGTGCGCGTCGGCGTGTATCGGCGTTGGTGGGGGCCCGGTAACGTTAATAATGATAACAGTAGTAAATAGTATGACAGTAGTCGTCGAGACGTCAGATCCGTACTAGGAATCGATAGGTAACCAGGAACAGGCGATGTGTACATTGATATCTGCAGATGTTAGGGGATTTCCGAACAAAATAGTCTGTATCATTACAATGTATACCACAAAAAGAAGAAAGAAAGAAGACTTATTGGCCCTCTAAAAAACGAAAAAAGAAACACCCAAAAACCCCCGCAGCCATAACTTTGCCAATCCAATTTTGAAAGAACATTGTCATCTACAGCAGGAATGGAGAATTCTACTACACTGATTATGACTGTCAATGAGGAGTCTGAAATGAAATACTGTATTTAATGTGATACTTTATTCAATAAAGGATGCTATATGAAAAAAAAAGAAATAAAAAAGAGGCTACTTGTTTGGTATGAAAGACGATTCTTTTACTCTGTTTAAAGGTAGTTTTGTCTCATTGTTCTGCCAGCCGGTTTTATTGTGAGGTACTGTACTTTATCTTAACGCCCCGACGCGAACCGACGCGCACCGATACGCTACGATATGTTCATTTTGTATCGGTGCGCGTCGGCGTGTTTCGGCGTTGGTGGGGGCCCGGTCTTAGTATCCAATATACTTAGTTCATGGGGCGGGAGGGATGATGCTACTTTGTCAAAATAACAATTTACAAATGAGCTCTTCGAATTAATCGGCTTTCCTTGTAACCGTTCCTCTGTCAGGTTTACCGTGTCCATGGTGTACTATGGACTCACACTAGGCATGTCGAACCTCGCCGGCGATCCGCACGTCAACTTCATGGTAGGAGCTGCTCTGGAGATTCCGTCCACACTATTCGCTCAACTGATCATCCAGTACATGGGTCGGAAGAAGATCCACATCTTCTGTATGGTTGTCTGTGGCGCGGTCCTGCTCGCCATGACTCTCGTCCCCCGGGGTAAGAACAGCGAGCCGGAGTGAAGGGCTGGTTTTTTGTTTTTTGGGTTGTTTTTGTTTTGTTTTTTATTACGCACAAATCATCACGAGGATGGTCCTCCTTTGTGGTTTCTCAGGTAAGTACAGATTTACATCTCAAAACACTTCTGCATTTGTGAGTGATAAATATGAATTATATAAATATATATGTGTCTGGGCTAGAAACAAAACCCAGTAAATAATATTGATGGATTTGCCGTGGTATATCTTGTTTTATTATCCACCCAATACAAAGAGTTCATAGAAAACACATAGGGAGTTTGTATGGACATACCCGGCGCATACGGATATGTTGTATGCTCCGGGTGGCGCATACGGAAAAATAGTGCGTACGGAATAATAGTGCATAACTAAAACGAACTGATATCAACATGCCACTTGTTCAGAAAAGGTGGATAATAAATACAATATAGACTGGTTTCAGATAAAAGGGGTTGTATGCTCCTCAAAGTTGACTCTGCGCAATATCCTCGCATACGCTCGGATATTACTACGCGTCAACTCCTCGGAGCATACGGCCGCTTGTATCTGAAACCAGTCAATATTGTGTATATATCTTAGGCCACTCAAAAAAAAACTTGTTTCTCATCACCAAGCCATGAAAAATATGATGAGGGCGCGCTTTCTTTTTTGGGGGGGGGGGGGGGGTGGTCAAAGATGGCTTAAAAGTGTCATAAAATGGGCTTTAGACATACAGTAAAACCCAGCGTTAGCGGTCACCCTCCGTTCCGGGTCAAAATGTCCGCTTATGCAGGGTGTCTGCATATGCAGGGTTTTCAAATTTATACTGCTTATACATTGAAAGCATCCCTGGCATGAGGAACTTTAATTTGATACTAGATACACATACTTTTCATAATTTCTATCAAGGTTCATCTTATTTTAACCAACAACAACAAAATCTTCTAAAATCGTTTTTGCAGATGCGCGCGGTGATAAGAAACAAGTGGGTTGTTTTAGTGGCCTTACAGTGTTGTGATATGTTAATCCTCATTACCCCTAGCCTGGATAGAAAGAGATGGATGCAGTGTTGGGAACATAAAATTTTATTTGATTTTATTGATGATAAATAAAATATTATATCGACCTTATTGGACGACATATGAATAAGGTAATTATTGATATGTAGTATAATAATAATACAATATATAATTGACTGTTGGAGTATAATGTCAATTATGAAAGATAAAAAGGTTATGTAAATACAATGAATGGAGTACATATGGTTATACATTGTATTGATTATAATAAAAATAGCCCTACGAACGTAGAAAAATAAAGGTGGTGTGGAGTGAGTGGAGTGTGGAGTAGAAGTGAGACCGGGTCGAGGGCCGAGGGGACCCACGTGACTGCGCAGTGCGTGTGAAAGCCGCGAGGGGGCAGGAGGGGCGTCTGTGAGGCGCAGTAGAAGGGGACACCAGGAGGTGTAGACTGGCCTCAGTCCCTGTATCCTACCCCTCCACCCCTTCTGAGTGACACAGGGACTGGTCTCATCCTAGACTGGCCTCAGTCCCTGTGTCCTACCCCTCCACCCCTTCTGAGTGACACAGGGACTGGTCTCATCCTAGACTGGCCTCAGTCCCTGTGTCCTACCCCTCCACCCCTTCTGAGTGACACAGGGACTGGTCTCATCCTAGACTGGCCTCAGTCCCTGTATCCTACCCCTCCACCCCTTCTGAGTGACACAGGGACTGGTCTCATCCTAGACTGGCCTCAGTCCCTGTATCCTACCCCTCCACCCCTTCTGAGTGACACAGGGACTGGTCTCATCCTAGACTGGCCTCAGTCCCTGTATCCTACCCCTCCACCCCCTTCTGAGTGACACAGGGACTGGTCTCATCCTAGACTGGCCTCAGTCCCTGTGTCCTACCCCTCCACCCCTTCTGAGTGACACAGGGACTGGTCTCATCCTAGACTGGCCTCAGTCCCTGTATCCTCCCCCTCCACCCCTTCTGAGTGACACAGGGACTGGTCTCATCCTAGACTGGCCTCAGTCCCTGTATCCTACCCCTCCACCCCTTCTGAGTGACACAGGGACTGGTCTCATCCTAGACTGGCCTCAGTCCCTGTACCCTACCCCTCCATCCCTTCTGAGTGACACAGGTACTGGTCTCATCCTAGACTGGCCTCAGTCCCTGTATCCTACCCCTCCACCCCTTCTGAGTTACACAGGGACTGGTCTCATCCTAGACTGGCCTCAGTCCCTGTGTCCTACCCCTCCACCCCTTTTGAGTGACACAGGGACTGGTCTCATCCTAGACTGGCCTCAGTCCCTGTATCCTACCCCTCCACCCCTTCTGAGTTACACAGGGACTGGTCTCATCCTAGACTGGCCTCAGTCCCTGTATCCTACCCTTCCACCCCTTCTGAGTGACACAGGGACTGGTCTCATCCGTAATCGGCCGTGTAGACTGGCGCGATTTTGCGCCACACTCCCCTAGCAGAGGTCTGGCTACTGGTCAGGATATCTGCTGGGAGATTGATACCCTCTCACTTTGATCTCAAAGTGATTGGGCAGTTTGGAAAATAGTTATGGCATGTGAAATAAGGGGGTTGGGGCATTTTTCCCAATTGTACCTTTTGGCACGATATTAGCCTAATAAGGGAGTAATTAATAATTATGGCTGGGGGGCACAGTTTTTAGGGGGCGACTTTTTTTTGTATTTCCAATAGGGGCCAACTTTTTTTTCCATGGGGGCTACCTTTTTTTTACCATTCGGTGTTCCAAAATCCTCATGGGGGGGGGGCACCTTCGTTTTTATTACCCACCTGATACAGAGTCTCCATACTAAGCCTATGGAGATTACAGATCGCTACTGAGTAGGATACGGACCTGCGTACCCTCCTAGGAGGATACGGGTTTTTGAGATGAAAGTAGTCCCATTGAGATGAAAATAGTCCCAAACATAACTTCTTAACTATGTTGAAAAGTTTTCTAACGATCATATTTATTGCTTAAATCTAAAAATAAGTGAGTAATAAATACAACATTACCATGATTTCGATCTGTGTGGCCGTATTCTCCTTGTAGTTGACGTTACGCAATACTCGTCAACTACGCGGAGAATACGGCCACTCAGATCGAAATCATGGTAATATTGTGAATTTACCATTCCGCATTCCAAAAACTGTGCCCCCCCCCCCCCAGCCCTAATCAATGATCGCTCCTCTTCAGGGATGGCTGCGTTAGAGAGAGGTCTCCCCATGGCGGGCCGTTTCTTCATTAACGCCGCCTTTATGACCATCTACATCTACAGCGCCGAACTGTTCCCCACCGTGGTCCGAAACGTCGCCATGTCCACGTGCTCCTTCTCGGCCAGGATCGGGGGTGTCATCGCCCCCTACCTGGCCTCCCTGGTAAGTCTCCTTCCTTCCTGTTAGGCCACTCAACAAAAAAAACTTGTTTCTCATCACCAAGCCATGAAAAATATGACGAGGGCGCTTTTTTTTTTTTTTTTTTTTGCTAGATCAAAGATGGCTTTTGAAGTGTTATAAAATGGGTTTCAGACATACAGTAAAATCCTGCATAAGCGGACACCCTCTGATCCAGGCCAAAGTGGCTGCTTACGCGGGGTGTCTGCTTATGCAGGGTTTCCAGATTTGTACTGGCTCTACATTTAATGCATCCCTGACACCAGAAGCTTATATTTGATACTAAATACACATACCTTTCATAATTTATATCAAGGTTCATCTATTTAAAAAAAAAAAAAAAATCTTCTAAAATCGTTTTTTCTGATGCGCGCGGTGATGAGAAACAAGTTTTTTTGAGTGGCCTTATAGGGAGTCAAAGTGAACCCGCATTGTTTGTTTGTTTGTTTGTTTGGGTAGTTTAACGTCCAATATGTTCTGTTAGACTTACTTTGGATTTGACTGAATCTATGAGATGAATTTAGGTAGAAATCTCATCCCTACACGTTTACCGAGGTGAGAGTTCTTTTACTTTTTACACCACATTCACGGTTTTTTTTATCATGTTTATTAGGGTTCATCATTAGTACATGTGTACAAATGTCCGGGCTCCATTTTCTGTTCTTCCACCCGTTCCCTCGGAGGTGAGAATATAAACTTTGAATTGTTATTTCTGGCCTGGACTGATATAAAAGACCATTTCTCAATCCGGGAACCGGAGAAACGGCATGGTGACCTTTGGAGATAATAAGCAGACATTTCTGACATCTAGGCCCCTACAGTACGCCAAAAGCCTTATTATTGCTATATCTGTTGTCAAATATCTATGAAATACTACCTGCTGCTATATGTGCAGTATTAAATACGGAAACTGGCTTACTGTCTTTGTACGTTAAAAATATGTGGTAAAAGTATTGGTCAGATATATCCGGATGTATATCTATGTCAACCCTGGTATTTTTTTTCTCCATGGGCTTAATATTGGGAACTAGTATCCAACGCCCATGAGATATTTAGGAAAAATATTCAATGGGGGAATATGTCACAAATGTTAACCCATTAGCTACTGTGAAGGGTGAGATAAATTCAGAAACCCCGCATAAGCGGACAGTTATTTGGGTACGAAGAGGCCTAAAACCCCGTGTAAGCCTAAAACACTCCGGCAGACACCCAACCAAAAATAGACTAATCTGTGATGTTTATGATTGTGTGTGAGTATATTCCTAGAAATTACATTTTGTGTGTTCAAAGTTTTATAATTTCGGATCCAATTAAGATATGGGAAGATGGAGTTCACGTCTATCCTCACCTCTGTCTCTCCTATATATAACGCTCGTATATCAGACCGGAGGAAGCCTTAAGACCACGCGTAAGCGGGCACCCCGCGTGAGCGGACACTTTGGCCTGGAACGGAGGGTGTCCGCTTAAGGCCCGGCCCCACTGGTGCGATGCGATTGTCGCACACGTTTTATAGCCCCATAAACTACCCCATCGGCGGGATTTATGACTCCTATTGCGATGGATTCATTTCACTCAATCGCAGGGACAATTCAGGGTATGCCCCACTGATGCGATGGATTCGTCGCATCGCTTCTGGTACCGCCTATGTATACGCCTCGATATATACTGCTTTATTAAAATATTTACTACAATCGATTATTTTGATTTTGATCCCTCATGATTTACAAAGTATCAGAATTACACCGATGCTAAAGGCACAGCCTGGCATTTTCACAGCTTTCACACCTCCTGAGACCTAACACCTGAGTGGAGGCTGACATGTGTGTTTGTGATTGACTAATCAAGACTTAATTGCTAACATATAAATACAATGTTACGCGAGGTTTTATTGTAATTAAGTGGCCTGAGCCCTTCACAATGTGAAGCAACGATTACCCGTAAAGGGGGGAGGGGGGGGGGGGGTTGTTATTGTAGGCCCCCAGTCCGCTTTTTCAGTCACCATTTGTAGTGCGGTCTTTTATTAGAACTACAAAGTATTATGTAACCTACAAATGCAATGTCACATCGAAAATGAACCAATAAAAATTCTGAAAAAAAAGTAAAAAGTTTTAAGGGCTGGTTCCAATAACACACAAGATATAGCAAGATTGGCCACTAGGTTTTGAATAATTGTGTGCCTACTTGCCGTGATGTATCGGTCTGGTATGCCACGATATGTAGACAATAGATCTTGAGGTATCACAGTGGTGGAGCACCAAAATATACACACGACATCACGAAAAAATACACATATAATCACACGTGACACGTCGTGGCCAAGTAGGTAAGACATATCGCGACAATGTAAGATTTAACTAAACGTACCAAGATATAACATGGGAAATGCATGGTGTTGGTGGAGCAGCCCTTTATCATACACGTTGTGTTTGTGTTTCTGCAGATGGGCGTGAGTCGTCTTATTCCCTACATCTCCCTCGGTACCGTGGCCGTGGCTGCTGGGCTTCTGTCTCTCTTCCTGCCCGAGACAAAGGGCAAGAAGCTCCCGGAACGCATCGAGGATGTCGAGAGGCTCCGCAGGTAACGAGTGAACGCATTTAATCCAGTATTTTATGCTAATTTTGAATTCTGTGGTTGTTATATATCCCAACAAAATTGTATCTGAACTACATTTGTATGGTAGAGTCGTGAAAATCAACTGACAGCTGTTTATTGATATGCCAAGACTTTACTTTGTGTTGTTCTATACCCATAAAAGGAAACTATCTAAACCCCTAAAGAAATTTGTAAAAAAAAAAAAAAGTTAGTACATATATGAGAGGTGACATGTTGGAGGGATTTGTATTCATATTTATAAGCTGGTGTAGTGGTGCTGCCTTTGAGACAATTTACATTCAAGATATATGTTCCTTTATCTCAGCCTGGTATTTTTTTCCCCATAGACTTAACATTGGGAACTTGTATCCAACGCCCCTGAGATATTTAGGAAAGATATCCATTGGGGGATTATGTCACAAATGTTAGCCCATTAGTCAATGTGAAGGGTGAGATAAATCCTGAAACCTATTTGAGTTTAGGGTTAGAGTTCAATCCCATCTCGTTTGAATCGCTACATAATCCACATGGCTTCACCTTGTGAATTACTGTGTAGGGGTCAGGGTAGTCGAGCAGTGGTTGGTTCGCTTTACGCTAGGTGCCATGGGTGCCGAACCCTGCTGCGCGGTAAAGCCAGCGGACCCATGTATGCAAATACTACGGGGTTGCCCGCATTACGTAACTCGATCAGTATATATAGGCCGAGTCCCCAGCGGGTCGACAGGTTACTTGTACGTTCCTCCACGTCAAGCTTGGAACCTCACACACTGCTAGGTTTCTCCGTGAAGCCTTTCAGCGGTTGAGAGAAGAGAACCTCTCACCTTGCGCTACCTAGCACATTCCATGCTAGGCGAATGTTTCAAACTCAATGGGATACATAGACAATAATCGATCGTTTTGTGGACAGGCGGCCGTAAACCACAAGAGGTTGACGCGTAGTAAATTACAACGTCAACCTTTATTTAATCATCGTTTGTTGCATTTATTATCCACTTTTTCGAATAAATTAAACCCAGATGCCATATTCAAGGGTATAACAATAGGGACTATTTCTTTGCTCTGTAGAAAAAGGGACTATTTTCCCCGTATACCATGGTTTTGAGGCCGTATACCACAGGTTTTAATCCGTATACCACAGTTATGGTATCTGACAGGTTTCATACAATGGGTCGTGGTTTACTGAGTCTCCATACATTTTCAATGGGGGCTTTGTATACAATGGATAATAAAAGCTCTGACCCTAAACTTTCATAGGTTTCCTCTGTAATATCCACTGTTAATAGTCTGTATTAAATTATTCGATGTTCTCTCTTTCAGGGAAAATGCTACTGCCTCGGACGAGGAGACGGAGCGTGTTCAACTGGAGGAGAAAGGGGGAGAGTCCACAGAAGATCAAACATAACGAGATGGCCCAGGCATTTAGAGTCACCCTGCTCTGTCTACAGGCATTTATCTACGGGCATTTAGGATAAGAAGGCTGGTTGATTGTATCTGCTCATGCCTTTACATTTCCAAGATTTGTCGGAAGTAGCGAAGATCCAAATACAATAGAACCCGGGAGAACGGACACGCAGCGCTAGCAGTAACCCCGCGTTAATGGACACCTTTGTTCGGAACGGTTCCCTCTATAGACCCTATCGGGGTATCCCATAATTTAGTCTGTTTACAGGATCCGATGTTCGCTGGTTGCCATTTTTGTAGTCATAGACCCTTGACCCACAATCAGTAATTATTGCAGTTTAACAGGTTTTTTTTATAAATCTTCAAATTGAAAATCTGATGCTAGAAATGGAAATTATATTCTGTTTCTCTGGTTAGAAAACAGAAAATGATTGTTCATCAGAAGACAGGCGGCCGAGGTGCGGCCAGCCAGTGAGGATCAGACTCTGTACTTATCCGTGGTGATATTAGGGGGTTTAGTAACCTCTGGAGGGTCTATTAGATGTTTATTGTCACCCCGTGTAAGCGGTCACCCATGAAAGCGGTCACCCTGAATAAGTGGAAACCCCATGTCAGCGGTCACCCCGCGTAAGCAGACACTTTTTCCCAGAATGGAGAGTGTCTGCTTACACGGGGTTATACTGTATTTACCTGGACTCTAATGTAGCAGTTGTAAACTGAATTGCGTCAGTGCCTTAGATTGTCTTTACGCAGTTTCTCCCAGCCTCGGACAATTCTCCTTAGTTACGGTACATAATTCTCATGGCAAGGTGCTTTTGGCAATCTCAAGGAAAGATGGCCAATTAGATTAACGTGGAAAGACGCACCTGGTACATAATCTCAGACGTAGTCACAATGAACACTTTTCAGGCCAATTATAATAATTTCACTTTTTAATCAAGTGATAAAACAGGTGATCTTTAATATTATTTTATGAATATTTCAGAATCTTACGTGTGATGTTATAGTAACATACTGTGAAAATTTCATCATTATTGATCAATTATTTACAAAGTAATTACACATAAACTATGATTTTGTAAGTCTTAGAAAATGATGCCTTAGGGCATCATCCTGCCACACACGGCGATGCCTTAAGGCATCACCCGGCGCCAAAGGGTTAACTATCCTTGAGGTGAATGGTGTGAAAAACGTGTGATCCCGTTAGCTGGCTTCCTATTGGCCAAGTTGGATACTTAGTGAGCGACTCAGCAATGGGTTCATTGTTCTCACAAAAAATTCCTCTATAAATTCTAAACATGTTTAAAATCTAAATCTCTTGAGATTCTGCTCCCTGTTATCGCCCACAAGTGCAGGACAAACCCTACGATTCAGATGAGCAGATTGTGTTCGAAAACAGAATCTCAGAAGGATTTGTCTCAGGCAAACACCCTGTGAGGTACATGAATCCCAGAGGATGTGTCTCAGACAAACACCCTGTGAGGTACATGAATCTCAGCAGGATTTGTCTCAGACACACACCCTGTGAGGTACATGAATCTCAGCAGGATTTGTCTCAGACAAACACCCTGTGAGAAACATGAATCCCAGCAGGATTTGTCTCAGACAAACACCCTGTGAGGTACATGAATCCCAGCAGGATTTGTCTCACACAAACACCCTGTGAGGTACATGAATCTCAGCAGGATTTGTCTCAGACAAACACCCTGTGAGGTACATGAATCCCAGAGGATGTGTCTCACACAAACACCCTGTGAGGTACATGAATCTCAGCAGGATTTGTCTCAGACACACACCCTGTGAGGTACATGAATCTCAGCAGGATTTGTCTCAGACAAACACCCTGTGAGATACATGAATCCCAGCAGGATTTGTCTCAGACAAACACCCTGTGAGGTACATGAATCCCAGCAGGATTTGTCTCAGACAAACACCCTGTGAGGTATATGAATCCCAGCAGGATTTGTCTCAGACACACACCCTGTGAGGTATATAAATCCCAGCAGGATTTGTCTCAGACACACACCCTGTGGGGTACATGAATCTCAGCAGGATTTGTCTCAGACAAACACCCTGTGAGATACATGAATCCCAGCAGGATTTGTCTCAGACAAACACCCTGTGAGGAACATGAATCTCAGCAGGATTTGTCTCAGACAAACACCCTGTGAGATACATGAATCCCAGCAGGATTTGTCTCAGACAAACACCCTGTGAGGTACATGAATCCCAGCAGGATTTGTCTCAGACAAACACCCTGTGAGGTACATGAATCCCAGCAGGATTTGTCTCAGACAAACACCCTGTGAGGTATATGAATCCCAGCAGGATTTGTCTCAGACACACACCCTGTGAGGTACATGAATCTCAGCAGGATTTGTCTCAGACAAACACCCTGTGAGATACATGAATCCCAGCAGGATTTGTCTCAGACACACACCCTGTGAGGTACATGAATCTCAGCAGTATTTGTCTGAGATAAACACCATGTGAGGTACATGAATCTCAGAAGGATCTGTCTCAGACAAACACCCTGTGAGGTACATGAATCTCAGCAGGATTTGTCTGAGATAAACACCCTGTGAGGTACGTGAATCTCAGAAGGATCTGTCTCAGACAAACACTCTGTGAGGTACATGAATCTTGGCAGGATTTGTCTCAGACAAACACCCTGTGAGGTACATGAATCTCAGCAGGATTTATCTCAGACAAACACCCTGTGAGGTACATGAATCTCAGCAGGATTTATCTCAAACACCCTGTGAGGTACATAAACCTCAGAAGGATCTGTCTCAGACAAACACCCTGTGAGGTACATGAATCTCAGCAGGATTTATCTCAGACAAACACCCTGTGAGGTATATGAATCTCAACAGGATTTCTCTCAGACAAACACCCTGTGAGGTACATGAATCTTGGCAGGATTTGTCTCAGACAAACACCCTGTGAGGTACATGAATCTCAGCAGGATTTATCTCAAACACCCTGTGAGGTACATGAATCTCAGCAGGATTTATCTCAGACAAACACCCTGTGAGGTACATGAATGTTCCACTTTAATATGAAAAGTTAGTTAGCAAAGTCAGCAACAAGGGGCATGTTCATCGACAAGGAACTTGATCGGGCATCTAATTTATCAATCATCGATCATAGTCTCAACAGAAAATGCATTGGGTAAATAACAATCAGCAGACCCGTAATCTCCTGATTATAAAAGCAGTAGTTTACATAACATGTTTGTGGGTTTTTTTTACCAAAATAATCCGGATGTTCACTCTATGACTGGAAATCCTAGCCAAAACACAGGTATATGATATTATGCCAACAAATAGGCCCAAGTCTTAGCTTTTTAACAATGTTTTATTTGTAAAGATCAGCCTGTTATTCACAACACAACAACAAATTACATTTTTAGTTAAATCTGTGCTAATGGGTCTGAAGCCATGCTGCCGACCCAGGTCAGGTATCACGCCTCGTTTTCGAATGCGAGCATGTTGCTGGTTTCCGGCAAGCAGAGCCTTGTTACATCCAACCAGCACAAGCTGTCCTGGCGCTTGATCGCACGCTGATGTGTAAGTCGGTAATTGAGTGATAATACAAAGAATATGAAATGACAAAATGAAAGATGGTGGAACTATATATTTCTCGTAGTGCTACACCGAATTACCGTCAATATGAATTGATGATCCAAAAGCATATCACAATATTGTATATTGCTGATATATAATGCTGTATGTACCCTTTTAGTGAATGATAAGTCAATCATTGACACTGCACGAAAACCACCATTTTATTCATATATACGGCATCATGGAAGTGCATGCATTGGCTGAATATTGACGTGTTTTCATATATATATGTATATATATACACATACGCCCAGGCCTTATATACGGACGCGTCTTGGCTGTATTTCACACCTGGCGTATGGTATATGAGAGGAAATATTCTCTCCCCCACCACCTCCCGCCCGTTTGTGTTGGTACAGGAAGCCCTGCCCCCCCCCCCCCCCAACCTCCCCCCGCCCGCTCTCAGTGAAGCCCTCTTCACTGGACGCTTATATCCGCCTACAGATGAGGTGTATGCACACGGGGAATTGAACGACCTTGTATACGCAAAATACCTACTTATATACGCCGGGCGCATTTATTACTTGCCTTTTGAGTAATTATTAGGGAAAAAATCTTGTGTATAATTAGAAATTGGACCCGAATGCCGTGCTTTGTTTATATGAATTAGTTCCTATAATGTCCCGTCAGGTGGCCGAAAAAGCTGTATTCTCCTAGGAGATTCCGGAGGTCTATATTCTACTCAGTAGCGATTTGTAAGCTCCATAAGCTTAACATGGAGACTCCATACTAGGTGGGTAATAAATAACGGTACCATGATTTTGATCTGTGTGGTCGTATTCTCTGCATAGTTGACACATAGTAAAACTCTGAACGATAGCAAGGCGTAATATGTAGTATCAACAACCCAAATAGAAATCATGTTAATATTGTGTATATCTTTACAGCTTTCTTTCAGACCTATACACGTGTAATGCATTCGCTCCAAAGCTGGATATTTAGTAGAAACTGAACGAGAGTTAGACTTGACAATGTTTATGCCACGACGGGAAGGTCGCGTATTACTACACGAGGCGTAGCCGAGTGTAGTGAGTAGCAGACCTGACCAGAGTGGCATAGACATTGACAAGGCTAACTCGAGTTCGGTTTCGTATTTATCCTACCTCGTCTATGCTTTTGTATTACTAAAAGATAAATATTGAGTCAATGACCAACAGAACTTTTTTTCATAGTAGCTGACATCCTGCTCTCTGATTGGTCAATATTGTTATTACTCTAGTGGCATAAAATACACTTTATGTCACGGCCTGCCACATAAAATTTCCCTATGTTAAGTCTATGGCCGTTTTTTATTAGGGGTAGGATAATAACTCATCTATGTTTTGGATATCCATCGTGAAAGGGTCTGCCACTGCGATGGAAATAATAAAGATGTACAACAACTGGTAACTTCAAATAAATATTTATTCTTGAACCATTCAGAGAACATGAACTCAGACCAACCAACTTCGGCATTTGTAAGAAAAACAGATAATTACAAATATTTTAAATTTTCATCTAGTTTGTGTGTTTGAGACTCGATTTGGTATCCTATTTTGTAGGTTATCAATTTTTGATTTTATTTACTGTCACAGAGTTGTCTATTATGAAGAGACGTCACGATTTTGAGTCTGAGTTTATTTATGCCACGCATTTTGTTGGCTCCATAATTTCACGACTCGAAGACGAGTGACATTACGGAGCCAACAAAATGAGTGGCATAAATAAACTCAAACTCAAACAAGTGGCGTCTAGATTTTATCCTACCCCGTTTCCATATTTTTTCAGTATCAGAAAGTAGTGGCATAAACAACACTTTATGTCACACCCGTGACATAAACAAATCCCATGTTAAGCCTATGGCGTTTTTTATTAGGGGTAGGATAAAACAGTATCCAGTATCTTTTAGTTGTTTATTATTCTGATGTTAACGCAAATTACACTATTCTGCTACCTGGATGGGTGAAGCCATAAAAATCAGCTTGCCTCAGTTGAGGCTTAAACCCCCATTATTGATACCCACTGCCTACGTGCCTCGCTCTGATGTAAATGACATGGAAATCAATAAAGAGAGAAAACAAACATCAGGCCCCGCTTCCTAATTTAGGTTTTATTTATAGGTTTTGAATTTAAAAATATAGGTTTTTACAGGTTTTCCAAGGCCCAAAACATAGGCTTTAATAGGTTTTTAAGGTTAACATATTCAGCATAATAAGAGTCAAAATATAGTCAATCGCTTATTTTGAGTTCTTGATTTCTAATAATTGTACCTAGTACTGAATTGCAGGACATCAAGATGTCTGGCTCATCAGGAAGTATGTGTACCATGTTGGGTTTCCAACAGGCAAGCCAGCCTGGCAAGAAGTTACACCAACTGTTGATTCTTAAAAACTTCTATGATCTCTTAAATGAACCGAAAATGTGGATTTCTTGTAATTTGACAATCTTACTTTGTGTCAAGTGTCAAAGGTTTCACTGGAAGGCCTGCGACATAGATTATGACAAATATACGTGAATGAGGATATCACACAAATCGATTTTCAACATAATCATAGTTGATTTTATGATTCCTGGAATGGGAACATGAGAAACGTCAAATTGGACAAAGGACAGGACAGTAGATAGGACGTGGAGGGAACCCACTTACTACCAACAGAAGGAGGAGGAATTCTTACGCTGATACATAATACTATTGACTTTGATGCTTTTTTTCTTTTTTTTTAAATCAAATTTCCATCAGAATAATAAAAAGTCGGAATTGACATGTTTTATATATTGTATTTTTATAAGTGTTGACTGTGGATAATTAGCCTAAACTTGTCTTATACTGATGATGTTATACTGTTTTAACGGAATAGGAACCCGAAGAAAATGAGCACTAACAATAAGTTAAGCTGACGGGATCCCTATTACTGGTTCATAGTTTTGATGATATGATCGCCTATCAAGTACCTGTATTAAAAAGAGGAATCAATAAAAATATGATAAAAAAAAAAAGAGGAGGTGGCTGATGGGCACCGGTCACCGTCTTAGTTCTGATGTACCCCGCTAGAGGGCGAGTCTCCTCCAGGTCCTTTGACGCTGGCGCCACCTGGTTGGAACAGCCGGCATATGGACACCTGCAAAGTACAGGAGGTGTCAGAAGGGTCCACTCTGCGTGGGGGCATCCAGAAAGTACGTACGCACTGAGGGGTGGGGTGGGGTGGGGTGGGGTTGGGGGTGTCCAAAATGTCAGAAACTTTTCGTATGCTCCTTCTTTATTATCCATCATATACGGCATATAACCTATGATCCATGGGCGCCGCCATGACGCCCCCCGAGTAGGTGTTCTTCACTAATGGAGGTGAAAAAGTAAGTGTTCTTCACTAAAGGAGGTAGAAAAGAGGTGAGTGATAATTGGGAAATGTCACTACTTTAGGCTTGCTCAGATATTTATATAAAGTGTTCCATATAGAAACTATCATGTCTTGCGTTTAATCATTATGTTATCTTGCGTTGGGATGGGTGTAGAGAGTCAAGGGAACCATGGTAAAATATTGAAAGGCAGTTGAATTTTGTAAGAACAAAGAGCCAGAATACAGGTTTGTGACTGCTTCACTAACAATGGCTTGTGAACTAACAATGGCTCTGTCCCCTATACAAAGTCCCCATTGAAAATGTATGGGGACTCAGTAAACCACGACCCATTGTATAAAAACTGTCAGACACCATAACTGTGGTATACGGATTCAAACCTGTGGTATACGGCCTCAAAACCATGGTATACGGGAAAAATAGTCCCTTTTGCTATAGAGCAAAGAAATAGTCCCTATTGTTATACCATTTAATGGATTTTGTGGATAGGCGGCTCTGTAAACCACTCAAGGTTGACGTGGTAATACACTCGCTAGCACTCGTGTATTACTACGCGTCAACCTCTCATGGTTTACGGGCGCCTGTCCACAAAACCATCGATTATTGTCTATTTATTCTATTGCATACATGATTGGGAGGGGGTTGAGGGTCCAAAATTTCAGAAATTCTGTGTATGTAATTTATGGATGGCCCCTTGTTCATATATTCCGTTGATATCTGAAAAATTTAACTGACTTTGATTTTGACCGTATGGCAGCCATGTAATGAATGACATGCACTCTCGACCCAGATCTTTTGCGGCGCTAGCGCTGGCTTAGCCTCTGCCCCAACCCAAAGCCTGTTCCCTGGGTATCCACTATAAGACAGGGGAGACCAGCGAACATTTCAGATTCAAAACAAGGCAACTGTCAAAAGTTATACAAGTCAAACAACTACCATATCATGAGTATGGAAATATGGGAATTGTTAAAGGAGCTTCACAAACAATCCAACTTCTTTTTCAGACTTAAACCATTTTATAATGTGAATCCACAGTTGATTAGACTGCCCCCTCAAGTGAGCACATGTTTTATGTTTACAAACAAAACCCTGCCACACATGAGGTGCTTTCCACTGTAGAAAGTAATCCAAGAGACTGTGTCTGGTTTGAAATAAATTATAACATAAATGAGAGTATTCTATTTACCATATAAATATGTTCATTTCTATTCATAAGTAGAACACAAAATACCCCCAAAAGCCCTCAGAATTTGGGATATTTCAAAACCTGGCATAGTGGCCAGATTTGGGCAAAAACAGGCAGTTGGGGCAGAGATACAAGCGACTGCAGGAAGATCTCTGCTGGGAGAGTGAATGGCATGTTTACCCTCATTATCGCTTGCTCTAGTTCCTGGTCTGGCCATATGGGGGCAGGGTATACTGACACGACACTAGCCTGGAAGCCTGGCCTAGTTAGACTATAGACCAGGGACCCGTTTCAATAGTCTGTAGGACGTCCGTTATTGGGTGTAGTGACACGATAGCGACAAGTTGCGTTGCAGTAGTTTAGTGACAAGCCATTCCTTGAGTCCTTGTTACAGACAGGCGCTAATAGTGGCTTGTACCATTTCAGAAGTGGCTGTCCGGTCACTAAAAGGGTCACTATAGTGTCTATAATAGCGAGAGGGTATACCCTCTCGCTTGTATTGTCACAAACGCGTAACTTTACTTCCCCTAGGGATTAAGCTGTGAAACTTTAACCCCAGTTAGGGACACATACAACTTATAAACATGCCAAATATGAAGGAGATCGACTCATGCAATCCAGAGATATTCACATTTAAATTTTGTCATAACAAGTGTTGCTCTGGTGTCCAGTGTAAAATTATTCAAGCGAACTCGATAATTTATCCAGTGACCTTTACCTTGACACCACTTGTTCCTGATAGCAGTAACACCATCCATTGTAAGGCCCAGGCAGCAATGTCACTATGTCACCAATAGTGAACGGACACACCACCCCAATAGTGACATGCCTTTTGCAACGAGAATTAAATTTTGTCACTATTCCTGTCACTATTTAAGTCACTATACATGTCACTAAGCGGCTTAGTGACCCATTCTATTGAAACGGGTCCCAGGGACCCGTTTCAATAGGCTGTAGGACGTCCGTTATTGGGTTTAGTGACACAATAGCGGTACTTCGCGTTTCAATAGTTAAGGGACAACTGTTTGTGGGACATAGGGTAAGAGACAGCCGCAAATAGTGGCTTGTACCATTTCAGAAGTGGCTGTCCGGTCACTAAAAGGGTCACTATAGTGTCTATAATAGCGAGAGGGTATACCCTCTCGTTTTTGATGTCACAAACACATAACTTTACTTACCATAGGGATAACGCTATAAAACTTTAACCCCAGTTAGGGACACATACAACTTATAAACATGCCAAATATGAAGGATATCGGTCCATGCAATCTAATGATATTCACATTTGAATTTTGTCAAAGAAAATGCTGCTCTGATAGCCAGTGTAGGATTTCTCAAGCCTGTCACTAATTTCTGCAACGACTTTTACCTTGATACCACTGGTTCCCGAGAGCACTAACACCATCCATTGTAAGGCCCAGGCAGCAATGTCACTATCTCACCAACAGTGAACTGACACACCACCCCAATAGTGACATGTCTTTGGAAACGAAAATTAAATTTTGTCACTATTCCTGTCACTATTTGAGTCACTAAACATGTCACTAAGTGGTTTAGTGACCCATTCTATTGAAACGGGCCCCAGGTAACGGGTTCCGGTTTTGTGGTGCATTATTGGTAACGCCTCCTGGTTCCCTGGTCATCCGCTAGAGGGCTCGGCGGAATTAGGTGTATGACAAGCGGATACCAGCCAAACCACTAGGCTGGTTCCCGGGGTATCCCGTAGTCACAGGCGGGCACCAGCCAAAGTTTAAGGTCGTGCCTGTGAAGGACATAGGAACCCGTTACCTATCCCTTATTTCATTAGGGCAGGGAACCAGTCCAACACGACACCTGAGTTGATGGCGACATGAGCGGCCCTCCTGGCTAGTTTGGCAACCAACCCCTTCTACGATATAGGGGTTGGTGGGGTTAAATGATACACGGGATCTTTCGGGGTGCGCTTCGACCCAGAATTCATAGCTTAACAAATTGATAATAAAATATAGCTTTATAGTGATTCTATTCTAGAAATAGACACAAAATGAAATAACAAAATGGTAAATTGGCTTCGAGTTTATGACTTAACACACTCTCCAAGCAGTACAAAAAATCTGGTTGGAGCGTAACAAACAGGTCCTGCTACTGGGTGAAGGCGGCCACTTATTTAACCCGACCAGAGCTAACTTTGTGTAGCTCTGGTTGCCAGTGTACACCTGTTTAGCATGCACGACAGACCAGAATGAGATTGCTCCGTTCTGATTGGCTGTTGCTTCAATTATACATTATAATTAACTTGTAATCACTATATATAGATAAATGGAAAACTGACATCTCTGGTACTAATAGTTGGGTGATCAATCTGACACTCACCGTGTTGCTGGCTGTAGGAGCAGTGGATGGCGGGTTTCGTGTGACTGCTGGAGACTGGAGACTGAGTATGATCCGGGCTCCCCCGTTCGCCAGCGGCACGAACCCCCGAATAACAGGTGTCCCTACGACATGGTTGATGGGAATTTTAGAGTCAGTAAACTGAGTATGATCCGGGCTCCCCCGTTCGCCAGCGGCACGAACCCCCGAATAACAGGTGTCCCTACGACATGGTTGATGGGAATTTTAGAGTCAGTAAACTGAGTATGATCCGGGCTCCCCCGTTCGCCAGCGGCACGAACCCCCGAATAACAGGTGTCCCTATGACATGGTTGATGGGAATTTTAGAGTCAGTAAACTGAGTATGATCCGGGCTCCCCCGTTCGCCAGCGGCACGAACCCCCGAATAACAGGTGTCCCTACGACATGGTTGATGGGAATTTTAGAGTCAGTAAACTGAGTATGATCCGGGCTCCCCCGCCCGCCAGCGGCACGAACCCCCGAATAACAGGTGTCCCTACGACATGATTGATGGGGAATTTTAGAGTCAGTAAACTGAGTATGATCCGGGCCCCTCCGTCTGCGAGCGGCACGAACCCCCGAATAACAGGTGTCCCTACGACATGATTGATGGGAATTTTAGAGTCAGTAAACTGAGTATGATCCGGGCCCCTCCGTCTTCGAGCGGCACGAACCCCCGAATAACAGGTGTCCCTACGACATGGTTGATGGGAATTTTAGAGTCAGTAAACTGAGTATGATCCGGGCTCCTCCGTCTGCCAGCGGCACGAACCCCCGAATAACAGGTGTCCCTACGACATGGTTGACGGGAATTTTAGAGTCAGTAAACTGAGTATGATCCGGGCTCCTCCGTCCGCCAGCGGCACAAACCCCCGAATAACAGGTGTCCCTACGACATGGTTGATGGGAATTTTAGAGTCAGTAAACTGAGTATGATCCGGGCTCCTCCGTCCGCCAGCGGCACGAACCCCCGAATAACAGGTGTCCCTACGACATGGTTGATGGGAATTTTAGAGTCAATAAAGGTTGTTTTTTTAAAACATGGTTCAAAATAGATAAGAAACTGTCACTTTTGAGGTAGCATCGGCTTCCCATAGAGTTGTTATTGCCACATCCTCACAATCTAGTGTCAATAAAGAGAATCTTTCTCAGTATTTTGCAGGTTTTAGAGGCTCATTTTACCCATCTTACACATACAGCATACAGGTATTGTAAAACCCCGCTTATAAGCCAAGCATTTTTTAGGGATTTTTGAAAAAATCTGCTTATCAATTTTTGCCAAAGCCAGGGATTGGCTGATAACCGGGGTTTTTCAAAAATCAATTTTTGAAAACCCTCAAATCAGTACAAATCCATAGTAAAATACCGAAAAAGAGATATAGAAATGTGAATCATTTAATAGTAGTAACTTGTCAGATAGCATGCGACATTCTATATTGGTACGAAAGTTCACAGAATCTTTCATATTTGATGCCGAAAATTCTACATAAAGTTATGAGTGTGGGGATGTGGTGGGGGGGGGGGGGGGGCTTATTACCAGGGTTTTCCTAAAGTTGAAATGCCCCAAGAATCAGCTTATAACATTTTGCTGAAGTGGGGGGTCGGCTTAAAGGTTTTTACGGCATGTCATGTTCCAGAAGCCTCCTCACAAATTCCATGAGCCCATCTCTGCCTCACTTCTCAACCAGAACGGTCCATCTCTTCCATAGGGAGCCAAAGTGAACCCGCTCCAACCACAGATAGCCGGTCGCAAAATAGTATTTCCGGATATAGGCGCACAGTACTTAGACTATGTATGTTCGAGATTATATGTCTCATTCTCCAATCATTTGGATCCAAATTTTTAATAAACTTAACAACTGTCATCGTAGTTTCGAAACAGTGTTATTCAGAGACGATAGTAGTAAACCTCACTTCGAAAGTAACCAAAGAGACCAAAAACGAATGTCTAGCCTCAAACCCCCATAGCTTTAGCACTAAGCCTCGTTCTTACTGGCCACCGGAAACGTTGTTTTGTAGGTGGGCATCTGTGGTTTCAGCGGGTTCACTTTGGCTCCCTATGAATCTGAGTCATTATCCGAGTCAAGTTTCAGCACACAACTGTAGGAAACATTCTATTGCGACCTGCTAGGACCAAAATTATGTCCTGATGCCATGGGACATAATTTCGGGGCGAGCAGCCAACATTTTATCTCACCCCTGGTACAAGTTTAGCCATAGGAATAACATGAGAGAAGTATAGGCAACGATCAACCACGTAAAGTACCAATACTAGGCCGTGGACGCGGCAGAGGGATGTGAGATGACGTCATAATCAGCTGGCCAATCAGCGGCCAGGATTTCCGAGAGCGGACAAGACATCAACATGGAGGTCTACGCCTTCCTAACTGGATTTGCAGAAGTTATTTGAATCATTCTGATATTGTGATGTTATTCTAATGTCCTTGAAAGGGCTGAGATAAATATAGATCAGTATTCAAATCATAAAATAAGCTTTACTCCGCTTGTTTGGATGCACAGTAATTTCTGAATACTTTAGGGATTACTTTGTGTTTTGCTTGTAAACGAGAAGTTCATTTACAATATTGCAGTAGTCCAGCTTTAAATCTGTTAAATATTTTCACATTTGTAACATCTAACTTTCTGGCCTAAGGCTGAAACATGTAAACCCGAGGGCCAAGACGAATATTCATTATAATTATCTTATAATTACTACAGTAGAACCCCGCGTAAGCGGCCACCCTCCGTTCCGAGCCAAAGTGTGCGCTTACGCGGGGTGTGCGCTTACGTGGGGTGTCTGCTTACGCGGGGTTTTCAAATATCCTCCCGTCCAATATACATGTGTTATATGACGATATGCAGGGGAGACAGAGGCTATGGTAGATCTGAAATCCGTTTTCCGATATCTTGATTGTGTCTGAAGTTATGAAACTTTGAATTACAAAATATATTCTCTAGGAATACTCACACACACTCATAAAAAACACAGATTGATCTATTCTTTGTAGGATGTCCGTCTGGGGTGTCCGCTTACACAAGGTGTTAGGCCTTTTCGTACCGATATAACTGTCCGCTTACGCGGGGTGTCCGTTAAGCGGGGTTCTACTGTACATAGTTACTGCCACGTTTTTGTCACTATATACATTATAATCATCTAATAATTACAACATAGTTACTGCCACATTTTTTCTACTTTATACATTATAATTAATTTGTAATTACTACATAGGAGCTGCCACGTTTTTGTCGACATATACATTATAATCATCTTATAATTACTACATAGTTACTGCCACATTTTTCCTATTTTATACATTATTATTAACTTATAATCACTACATAGTTACTGCCACATTTTTCTTACTTTATACATTAAAATCAACTTATAATTACTACATAGTTACTGCCACATTATTGTAACTATATACATTAAAATTAACTTATAATTAGTACACAGTTGGCAACAATATAAAACTATAAGAAATTCGGCAATAGGTATTTAAACAGAACTGATGAGAGTTTTTATGTCACAACAGGCAGGTTGTTATTACGTTTCAGTATTGATCCTAATCAGTCCTGTATTTATCCGTCCTAGTCTCCACGCTTTTATAACGATAAGAGACATGCAGACACTCACCGACTTCCAGTTAAAGGCCCGGCCCCACTGGTGCGATACGATCGTCGCAAGTCCATAAACTCATAAACGGCGGGCGAGAGTCATGAAAACCGCGCCGCCCGTCGCATCGCACTCAATAGCTCCTGTATACAGCGGTATACTGTATAATACAGTGGTTCATATTGTATTTTACTAGAAAAACATCCTCACAGGCATACTACAGGGATGAAGGTCGGGACTGAGGAAAAAATCGTAAATTTAAAACCCTATGAAAAGGAGAATAATTTATAACATTATTTGTTTGTTTGTGGTTTAACGTCCTGGAGGACACTGAGGGTATATATAGGGGACTATTTTTGGTGAAGAGAATGGCTATAAATCAATATATATATTAACCCTTTAAGGGCGGGTACCTGTGGCAATAGTATGTAGTAAAGGGCGGGTTCTAGGGCTCATGTATACCACCTGGGGGCGGGAAGTATCAGGCCTGTTGTGATAGTTCAATAGTTTAGGATGTGGTAAACTATGCAATCATTAACCTTAATGTCCATTTCACCCAGAATCATTACCTGGGTGTTGCATCTATATTATGTGAAAATTTCATGACTATATTTCCAACATTTCCTATTTTATTCCCAAAAAAACGGAATTATGCAAATTTAAGAAAATGATGCCTTTTGGCACCACCTGCCCCAGCACAGATGATGCCATATGGCATCATCCCGCCCTAGCACGGTTGATGCCATATGGCATCACCCGCCGTGAATGGGTTAACACTTCCAGTGTTGCCGGTCTATATGAAATGTCGGAATTCCGTCATTTGGCGGAAGACTTGCATCCCTGAATTACAACATTATACAGTTATCCTTACCTTTGGTACCTGGGGCCCTACTACAGGCAAGAACTACCATAGCTGACAGCATCCATTCGGGTGCCAGGTCTGCGGAGGTGTAGAAGCTGTGAAAAAAACAGGCTGTGGCTGTAGCCTAGGTGTAATTCTGATGCCTTGTAGGGTGTGAGGGGTGAGAGGGAATATAATTATGATTAAGTGTGTATATTTAATAATACTAGAAATGAAGTTGTACACCTAGGCTTATACATAGGCGATGCCACAAGCATTGTGGCCAATCCATCGCACCAGTGAGGCATACGCTGGATTTTATGTGCGATTGAGTGCGATAAATCCGTCGCAGTTAGTGCAATAAAATAACGTCGGTAGCCCGCCGATGGGCAATAAAACGTGTGCGACGATCGCATCGCACCAGTGGGGCCGGACCTTATAAGAATGCGTAATCAAATAGAACTGAACGAGAGTTAGCCTGATTAGTTTTTATGCCACGATGGACAGGTCGTGAGTAGCAGACCTGACCGGAGTGGCTTGAAAACTAGTCAGGCTAACTCGAGTTCCGTTCTGTATTTATCCTACCCCGTCTCTACACTTCAGGTGTGAGTTCCATTTTTCGATTATTCTGTATCATGCTAGCAACATCTGAATGGGCATTTTGAGTACAACCGGAACCTTTTTTCGTAGTAGCTGACATCCTGGTCTCTGATTGGTCAATTTTTTTTATTACTCTAGTGGCATAAAAAACACTTTATGTCACAGCATGCCACATAAAATTTGCCTATGTTAAGTCTATGGCGGTTTTTTATTAGGGGTAGGATAAATAGCCATTCTGGTTCCTTGTTGACACTGTCCCCAGAATGTGCCGTGCAAAGATCTATATATGTGGTATTAGAAGCAATTGCGCGGCCGTAGTTAGACCAAAGATATAGTCTGCTATGTTTTCAGTGCACTTTTCAAGTTCATACACTAATTATTTCATATTTCTCTTAATCATTAATAATAGAACACCAAAAATTTCAAGTTTTTCACTAATTCAATCTTTATTCTGAAACACAAAGTGTAACTAAGCAACACCGCTATGTGGGTGAGTAGACAACAGTCTAGTTTGAAGACAACGCACACTAGATTTACCACTGCAGCAGATGATATGAAACTACTAATTTCAGAACATTTGGACTCGAATCAACCTGATTTTGTGCGGATATGGATGAGGAAGCATTGTAGTTCAGCGTTACCTGGACATTCCCAGAGATATTTGTCTAATTAAAGGGCTGGTTCCACCAACACGATATATTTGCCGTGGTATGTCTTGTTGTATCTTGTAATATCTTACAGTGTCGCGACATGTCCTACCTCCGTTGTCGCAAAACGTAGCCGTGCGGTGTCGGGTGTATATTTTGGTGCTCCACCACCGCGGCACCACAAGACACATCCCGACAAATAGGCACGCGATCATTCTAACCTAGCCCCACATAGCAAGACAACCAAATCGTGGCTAATCTCGCTAGATCTTGCGTGTTGGTAGAATCACCACTTATACATGCCGGACACAGCATTCTGGAAACCACTTTGGTGCATGGCCGGCATCTTTGCTGGCGGATCATCGAGCACCAACACACCATCGTCATCATCATTAGGATTTACACCAACAGCTGCCGCAGCCGGACGCTTCGTTGTACCAGTGAGCATCAAACTCATTGCCTGCTGTTGCTCGCTGCTCGCTGCGGAATAATGGTTTGGCGAATTCAAATTTCTATGTCCAGTTGATGGACATATTACATTGGGAGGTACATTATGGTTCTGCAAGGTCTGACATACAGCTTTTCTCAGAGAGTGATTTGTGTATTTTCCTTGTAATCCAGAACGTTTTGCCATATTGGCAACAATTTTGGATAGATAGTTCACCCCCATTTCACAACATATGTACCAGATTCTATCCTCTACAGTAGTCTTCTGCTTAACCGTGAGAAAGAACCCAAAATCAGGGACACATGTTTCCTCTGGGCGTTTTGATACGTAGAGTTTATAGAGCGCGACAGGACACCGGTCCGTGCCAGTTGCCCAGAGCTTCGGGGCGAATTGGCGAGGTTCGGTGCCTCTGGTCGCTGTCCTGGTCTTCGTACGTTCATTCCACTGAAGGTATTCGCAACCATGCTCAATCTGCAAGGAAATATCAGAAAACCGACATTTTTTCGCCTCATCGCAGCCCCATCCAAAGGCTTTTGTAAAAAAAAATAACATTGTCTCTTGTACAGACCTGGGTGATTCATTCCCCAACAAACCCAATTCCCAAAACCTTTCTTCGTCGTCTTCGGACAGGGCCTGAGCAGCATTAGGCTTGTTTCCCAACCCTAACTCCTTCAATTCTTTTCTTTTACTCGCAAGCACGTTACGGCAGGATGAGAATTCTTCTGACTTCATAGTACTGTAGGCGTAATTTTTATCTCGTAAGTGCCTGGAATATAAAAACAAACAAAAACAATTAAGAAATGACGGTGGTGACATACACTGGCCGCCAGAGCTACACAAAGTTAGCTCTGGTCGGGTTAGATAAGCGGCCGCCTTGACCTAGACTGGTTCCCTGCCCATATGAAGAAGGGGCAGGTAACGGGTTCCACAGGCATGACCTTCAACTTTGGCTGGTGCCCACCTGTGACTAGCGGATACCCTGGGAACCAGCCTAGTGGTTTGGCTGGTATCCGCTTGTTATACACCAAATTCCACCGAGCCCTCTAGCGGATGACCAGGGAACCAGGAGGCGTTACCAATAATGCACCATAAAAATGGAACCCGTTACCTGGCCTATAGTCTAACTAGGCCAGGCTTCCAGGCTAGTCTTGACCCGGTAGCGGGACCTGTTTGTTACTCTCCTACCGGATCTTTCATACTGCTTGGAGAGTGTGTTTTGGCATAATCTCGAAGCCAATTTTCAATTTTCTTATTTCCTTTTGTGTATATTTCTTAAATACAATGAACAATAAGCAAGGTTTTATTATCAATTTGTTTGGCTATGAATATTTCTCACCAAGTATTTTTGCATTTATAGCCTACATAGAACAAATCTACTTGGTTTGAGGCAAACACAGAGGGATACCGCATGGGATTTAACCCGACCAACCCCTATATCGTAGAAGGGGTTGGTTGCCAAACTAGTGTTGACAACGATCTCTGGACAAACTGACAACAGTTGGAATTCCAGTACAAAGGTGGCGCCACTGTCTGTGACTCCTATTGGACACTACACCAAAGTCAACTCTAGTCACTTTTACACAGAAAAATGTTTTAACATTTATGCTATGGATGAATTCTAGTAATTTTTTTTTTTCTGTGTTCAGAAGTGTATGTCCCTCGTATTCTTAATAATAATAATAATAATAAAAATAATAATAATAATAATAATAATAATAATAATAAAAATAATAAAAATTATAATAATGATAATAATAATAATAATAAAAATTATAATAATAATAATAATAATAATAATAATAATAATAATAATAATAATAAAAATAATACAAATTATAATAATAATAATAATAATAATAATAATAATTATAATAATAATAATAATAATAATAATAATAAAAGTATTATTAATAATAATAATAATTTGATTGACATACCTGTCGAGGCTGCAGTAGAAGGAAGTCAGAGTGTCGGGCTCATACTCTGAACCGTCTGGCTTGCGGGCAGATAGGAGAAAGTTAGCGAAGTAATTGTTGAGTTTTATTACTTCTAAGTCCGCGACTTGTCTTTCCTCCCTGTAACTCTCTCGAATAAATTTCTCAAAGCGTCGCATAATCTGTAAAAACAATATCAATGTTCTTGAAAATTTGTAAATGACAGATTAAAATACAGCTCTTAATATAAACATGTTAATTATTGTCATTGTCCATTGCTAAGTCGCGCTATAGTGTGCTCTGTTCTCATCATAAATAATACTTATATAGAACTGCATCGGGAATCGTACAAATAGACAATACTCCAGGAATTTGGATGGGCCGCAATTGTCAGTGAGGTGAAGCCGAGTGACAATTACGGCCCATTAAAACGAGTGGAGTTTTGAGTATTTTATTATTTGAGTGCAATTTTTATGACATGAAATATCATCAAAATTTCACAATAATTAGAATAGACTTAGCAAATCTATATGACATCATCTCAAATTCACTACACCACGGCCGTAGCGTATTATTGTCACTTTACGGGGGTGATCGTTGAGTATTTTGTTCTGTTATTCCTATGGCTAAACTTGTACCAGGGGTGAGATAAATGCTTTATATTTATTTTTACATACCTGGTCAGTTTTTGCTGCTGTGTTCTTGTTACGCTTGTTTCGTGCGATTCTTTTAAGTTGTTCCTCGCTCAGGGGTTCGTTCTTTTCTCGCTCCGAGTCGCCTTTGTTCGGGCTCTGATCCACTGACAGCTCTGTAGCAGACAAGTTTACAGTCATCTCTTTGGTGGGAGCATCTAAATCATCGTCAAAGGCCTCATTCCAGTCAGCTGTCGACAAATCAAAGGTAACAACTTCTTTTTCTCGCTCTTCTTTCAGTACTTCTTCCTCTAGTTCTTGTATAATTTCACGGAGCTAGTATTATTTTTTTTATTCATTTCTACTGTGAAGGCTTTCAGCCAAAGACCGGTATGAGTTACCCGCACAGTTTTACCTGGGTACTCATCCTTACAACAAAAATGTTCTGTCAATAGCAAGCTATTGAACTAATACAGTTTACATAATAATTCACAGAAAAAAAATGTAGTTTTGATTAAGGTGAACACACCGGATACATATATAACATGATAGCAGTTCTTTTAGGAAATTCATCCAAATCTGCCATCCCACTACCTTCAACTCTTCTGTCGATTTTCGGTGTATACCTAACATACACGATATGGCCAAATAGGGAGTGTCGCTTGCCATTTTGGATTCGCGACAGAATTTGTCAATGACGCTAGAAATATTTACAAGAGCAACTCGCGAACTGCTCACTGATTGGTCAATTTTATTTATGTCTCTTGTGGCATAAATCAGATATGTTACCACATGCCACATGAAATTTACCTATGTTACAGACAAATGCGGCTAGGTATCAATCTGCCTTGTGTGACCACCCTCAGAACTTATATTTGACACTGGTGCTGCCATCTGGTTTCATGAAAATATTGCAGTATTCCATCGACACCAATAGTTAAGCACTTACCTTTTTCAGATGTCCTTCCCATAGAAGTTAGCATGGTGACATAGTATTTTTTAGCAACTTTATTTGTATATGTTCCCAACTGTCAGAATCCAGAATTATTTGAAGATAGCAATAAAACATCAGTGGCATTTAGCAACAAAGTCAAAATATAGCATTTTCCCATAGACACCAATAGTTAAGCACTTTCATTTCCAGACGGCCCTCCAATAGAAGTTAGCATATTGACATGCCATTTGCTTCTTCATTTTCTATTTGCTGATATATGGATTTATTTGCAAAAATCAATAGAATTTAGAAATCTCCCAACTATCAGCATTTGTCTTTAAGCCGGTCCCGTGGTTCCTCTAAGTCAGCAGGGTTAACCGGTAACACCGGCTCGTTAGAGTAACTAAAGAGGATAGTTTTGGATTAGTTTACAAGTCTCTTTCACAAGGAAGTTTAATTCTTGAAATTTACCTATGATTGTTTAATTACTGTAAATAATGACTTTTAACACTTTCGCTGAATCTCAACTACACTGGACATATTTGGAAATACAAAGTCAAGTCTACTGCAGCCATGATAACTATGGAGATTTAGAAAACGTGGCTAATAACACTTCTGACCCCAACCGATGCTACCTTGAAATGACAATTACTCGTCAGATCCAAACCGTTGCTATGCTACCTCCAGGTGTACACTGTCAAAAGAACAGTGCAGCATAACAACCACCCTTCACGACTGTGACATCACACAATCGTGGGCGCTCTCCAACCATGATTTAGACAGGGGAGCGTAATGGAAAACCAAGCACATTGTTGGTTAAGGGAACTGTCAAGATGAGACAGTAGGGGTGGGGGATCAAGGTTTCATCTGAATCGGACTCTTCAGGCATCTTAAAGTTTGGCTGTATCAAGGCATATGACATTGTCACATTTGAGGAAAGTACACAAAGTACAAATCCCAAGTGTTTATAATTAAGTTGTCACTAATCCGGTAACATATAAAAAAAAAAAAAAAATTTAAAAAAAAAAAAAAAATTTAAAAAAAAAGATAACTATGGAGTCTCGTTCCCCGGATTACTTACGGAGACTGACGGGGGCCACCAGTCCGGGGCCCGCGGGGAAGATGGCGCGCCCTCTGTTGAGCTGCTCTAACAACTTCTCTCCGGAGGTTGTCGGCGCTTCTCGGGCTTTCTGCTGGACAAATGGCCTCTTGGTGGAAGACGGTAGAGACTGTTGTGGGTACTTTGCTGTAACGTTAGTGGTCGTTCTTGGATCCTCTCCCTGTTAATTAAAAATAAACTGATGATGTTAGAAAAAAAACCCGAACTTACAGAAAACAGGGATGTCAGTTGGGGTCAGGAAAAAAAGTGGAAATATCTCAATTTTCTGCCTCAGAGAGACCGGGAAAACTTGGATAATATGTCCTTGTCGGCATGAGACTGAGGGGGGGGGGGGGGGGGTCCGAACCAGGGTTTTATTTGAGTAAATGAGGCTAAATGTAGTTCAATGGGATCTTCGTTTGACGCAGGGAAGGCAATTGTATATACTGAATATGAAAAAGTGGATTTCCACGGAATAATAGAAAACTGACATCTCTGAGAAAGAAAAGACTGGTAAAACGGTTTAGACGCCCATTGTGGACGGCCGTATTATAAATACCCCTTGGCGTAATTTACATCACAGGCTTCGGTAACAATATCGTAATCTTCATTGAAGTGTTCATAAATTTGCTCAGCTTTGGTATTTGAAAAAATCTAAGAACTGTGGTAACATCAACAATTAATATATTCAATACGTAAGTATAGTTAAACACTGGCGAGCCTAAATATCGCAAAGTTCAGTCAGTTTTCAGGGTCCCTGAGTGAAGACTGGAGCGAGTGGGTAAAACTCAAACACACCCCGTATTGTCACCATGGTTTCACATAGCTCTGAGAGTGTTGATCGAATCTGTGTAATGAATTCAGGTAGAAATCTCACCCCTACACATTTACCAAGGTGAGAGATCTTTTACTTCCCACATCACACAGACATGGTATGAGAAGGACTGGCCTTTGATATAGCAGTAAGTCTACCACTGCTGGGGATAAAGGAGAAAGATGGCTGTACACCACACCACATAGACATGGTATAAGAAGGACTGGCCTGTGATATAGCAGTAAATCTACCACTGCTGGGGGTGAAGGAGTGGCTAATGGGCTAAGGGCTCTGACCCTAAAATTGATTCCTAATAAATCTATATGTACAGTAATTTACTTATACTGAACTATCACTCTGATCCGCCTTAATACCCGAACATGCAAATTGATTTATAATGAATTTATATGTGCGGTAATTTACTTATACTGAACTATCACTCTGATCTACCTTAATACCCGAACATGCAAATTGATTTTGAATGAATTTATATGTGCGGTAATTTACTTATACTGAACTATCACTCTGATCTACCTTAATACCCGAACATGCAAATTGATTTTAAATGAATTTATATGTGCGGTAATTTACTTATATATACTGAACTATCACTCTGATCTACCTTAATACCCGAACATGGAAATTGATTTATAATGAATCTATATGTGCGGTAATTTACTTATACTGAACTATCACTCTGATCTACCTTAATACCCAAACATGGAAATTGATTTATAATGAATCTATATGTGCGGTAATTTACTTATACTGAACTATCACTCTGATCTACCTTAATACCCGAACATGCAAATTGATTTTAAATGAATTTATATGTGCGGTAATTTACTTATACTGAACTATCACTCTGATCTACCTTAATACCCGAACATGCAAATTGATTTTAAATGAATTTATATGTGCGGTAATTTACTTATATATACTGAACTATCACTCTGATCTACCTTAATACCCGAACATGGAAATTGATTTATAATGAATCTATATGTGCGGTAATTTACTTATACTGAACTATCACTCTAATCTACCTTAATACCCGAACATGGAAATTGATTTATAATGAATCTATATGTGCGGTAATTTACTTATACTGAACTATCACTCTGATCCGCCTTACCCGAACATACAAATTGATTTATAATGAATCTATATGTGCGGTAATTTACGTATACTCACCAGGTATGAGGCAGTTTGGGTTTGTTCGGGAAGTCTAACGTCCAGTCTGTTCATTAATGATGTAGGCGTCCACACAACTTGCTGTGCTTTTCTATAAGGGAGAACAAGGATTTCTATTAGTCAAGATGACATTATTCCTCTGCGCCTCCTGATCCTTTGAAAATAGTTTGAGACAAAAAAAAGGATCTATAAGGTGTTGTGGAGGAGTATTCACATCATTCATGGACAATTACAGAACTTCAATATTTACTCTCCGACTATCAGACTTTATTATTATGCCTCTAACTATCAGTCTATAGCTACTTAGCATAAAGGTGCAGTGTATAGTACATAGCATATGGCACAGTGGTAAAAAAAAATCATATATGGTCCAGGCTGACATGTACGGCCCACTTTACCAATAAAGGTGTTGAGTTGTGAATGCATATGGTTGGTATTCAGAATTTGACAGCAATTCAGACCTTGAGGGTTTGTTGGTTTGTTTGTTTGTTAGGGCAGTTTACCATCCAATATGTTCTATTAGAATTACTTTGGGTTTGACTGAATCTATGAGATGAATTCAAATAGAAATCTCACCCCTACACATTTATCGATGAGAGTTCTTTTACTTCCCACACCACATGGACAAGGTATGAGATTGGATTGGCCTTTGATATAGCAGTAAATCTACCACTGCTGGGGATGAAGGAGAAAGGTGGCTGTACACCACACCACATGGACATGGTATGAGAAGGATTGGCCTTTGATATAGCAGTAAATCTACCACTGCTGGGGATGAAGGAGAAAGGTGGCTGTACACCACACCACATGGACATGGTATGAGAAGGATTGGCCTTTGACATAGCAGTAAATCTACCACTGCTGGGGGTGAAGGAGAAAAGTGGCTGCATTGGGACCAAAACCCACAAAGTCGGACAACCTTGGGATTATGAGTCCAGTGCTCTTTACCACTGAGCTAACTCCCAATCCCAGTCGCTTTAGTTAAGCTTACGTGCAAGCATATCCAGCCTGCACCACGAGGAGGCAAGGCAACCAAGAGGGTGAACAGATTGATCATTGCTGTCCACCCCAGCACGCCTGATTATGGATAAGGAGATTTTTGGTTCTTTTTTTGGGTATTATAACTTCCAATATGTCATATTCGACTTGAATAAGGAGAACTACGACTAGAACTCTAGAAAAAAAAGAGAAATGTATGATGGGTGTTAACCACACAAAACCAGACTCATTCTGTTTCAATTAAAATGAAATTTTATTGATGATAAATGATGAGTACAGACAAGCTGATGAGATGAGTGATGGGTGAAGGTGTCAAACACTCGACGTTTCGATAAACTTAATTTATCTTCATCAGGAGTTGATCTGCTTGGGTTGACATTAGAGGTTATATTGATTTTGTGATAAATAATTACTTTCTGTGGTAACTATGGTGATATGATACAGATGCTAGGATACAGTTGCTATGGTTTACAGAAAGTGCTGCGCCCTAGTGGGCTGACTTGGAATTACATTGTCATTTCTAGGAGGTATCAATATGGGAATAACATGGACTAATGAAGAGAAAGTATACTTGGTTAATAACAAATTAATAAAATATCAGAGCATGTACAAATTAGTATGCTGATTTACTAAGCACTTAGGTGTTATAGAACAATAGATTTAGTGTCTATTTCCTACAGTTTTAGTAATTCTATATCGGTTGACGTCAAGGCTGGATGTGTCGGGATGCACGGTTTCGGGTGGCTGTACACTCTATGCTTACACCACATTCTGGGGGGTGGAGTAACTTATGTATACTACCCAAGGTTGCCGTATACTACCCAAGGTTGCCGTATACTACCCAAGGTTGCCGTATACTACCCAAGGTTGCCGTATACTACCCAAGGTTGCCGTATACTACCCAAGGTTGCTGTATACTACCCAAGGTTGCCGTATACTACCCAAGGTTGCCGTATACTACCCAAGGTTGCCGTATACTACCCAAGGTTGCCGTATACTACCCAAGGTTGCCGTATACTACCCAAGGTTGCCGTATACTACCCAAGGTTGCCGTATACTACCCAAGGTTGCCGTATACTACCCAAGGTTGCCGTATACTACCCAAGGTTGCCGTATGCTACCCAAGGTTGACATTTAGACCAACCAGATCGTCTCTTAAAAAATTCATATGAAAAGCGCGGTGGGGAGAAAACATAAAGTGTTAAGTTTAGGTTGGATCTGCTTTGGGGTTCGATGGTGGGTGACCGAATGACGCTAATTATCGTTATTAAACCACATTTGAAGGTATAAAGGAATAGCAAAACCAAGTTTCCAGAGAGAGAACCACATTATAGGCCTTGGGCAGTAATTTTTCCAAGCCTTACCTCGTAACTTTGACCTTCTCTCACCGGAACATAGTTTCTCTCTATTATCTCACCCCTGGTATTTTTTCTCCATAGACTTATCATTGTGAACTCGTATCCAATGCCCATGAGATATTTGAGGAAGATATCCAATATGGGATTATGTCACAAATGTTAGCCCATAATCAATGTGAAGGGTGAGATGAATTCAGAAACCTATTCAAGTTTAGGGTCAGAGCTCGATCCAATCTCACCCTTGATCTTGCTGCCTCTTTCTCTCTTGATCCAATTTCGTTTGAACTACTATGTAATTCACGTAGGCTTCGCCTTGTGAATTACTAAGCAATTCAAACTTGATTGGATATGAGTTCTGACCCTAAACTTTCATTGGTTTCCTCTATAGTCAGTGTTGTGGGATGTACTCTTCCTGGTTTATTTGTTTGTTTGTTTAGTTTACCATCCAATATGTTCTATTAGAATTACTTTCAATCTATGAGATGAATTCAGATAGAAATCTCACCCCTACACATTTACTGAGGTGAGAGTTCTTTTACTTCCCACACCACATTTGACAATGTATGAGAAGAACTGGCCTATGATATAGCAGTAAGTCTACCATTGTTGGAAATGTAGGAGAAAGGTGGCTGTACACCACACCACATAGACATGGTATGAGAAGGACTGGTCTTTGATACAGCAGTAAATCTACCACTGCTGGGGATGAAGGAGAAAGGTGGCTGTACACCACACCACACAGACATGGTATGAGAAGGACTGGGCTTTGATACAGCAGTAAATCTACCACTGCTGGGGATGAAGGAGAAAGGTGGCTGTACACCACACCACATAGACATGGTATGAGAAGGACTGGCCTTTGATATAGCAGCAAGTCTACCACTTCAGGGGATGAAGGAGAAAGGTGGCTGTACACCACATAGACATGGTATGAGAAGGACTGGTCTTTGATATATCAGTAAACCTACCATTGCTGGGGATGTAGGAGAAAGGTGGCTGTACACCACACCACATAGCCTTGGTATGAGAAGGACTGGCCTTTGATACAGCAGTAAATCTACCACTGCTGGGGATGAAGGAGAAAGGTGGCTGTACACCACATAGACATGGTATGAGAAGGACTGGCCTTTGATACAGCAGTAAATCTACCACTTCAGGGGATGAAGGAGAAAGGTGGCTGTACACCACACCACATAGACATGGTATGAGAAGGACTGGCCTTTGATATAGCAGTAAACCTAGCACCGCTTGGATGAAGGAGAAAGGTGGCTGTACACTACACCACACAGATATGGTATGAGAAGGATTGGCCTTTGGTATAGCAGTAACTCTTAACACTGCTGGGGTTGAAGGACAAAAATGGCTGCAGTGGGACTCGAACAACCTTGGGATTACAAGTCCAGTGCTCTTTACCACTGAGCTGACTCCCCACCCCAGTCGCTTTAGTTATGCTTGCATGCAAGCGTATCCGGCCTGAAATATTGAACGGCGCCTCCCCTCCGCTTGCCCCGCCTGTGGTACTGCACCGCCTTCTGGTCATTGTAGGCCTCTTTTTCTTCTTCTGTCTTTTCCAAAGCCGGGACGTACCTATCCTGTTAATGCAAAAAAAGAAATTTACATATGCAATCAAATGAAGTGTACTAAAAAACAAAGTTAAGTAAGTGATTTGATTTAGTACTCACACTACAACTCTATGAGTGTGATTACAGGGCTGGTGCCACCAACACACAAGATATAGCGAGATTTGTCACGATTTGGTTGTCTTGCCAATTCTTGCTAGGTTTTGAATAATCGGGTGCATATTTGCTGCGATGCATCAGTCTGGTTAAGCACCTCATTCTTGTTGCGATATGCCGCAATATCTCGGCAATAGATCTTGAGGCATCACTGTGGTGGAACATCAAAATATACACACAACATTGCGGAAAAGTACACGCATGCTTGACGTGTCGTGGCAAAGGAGGAAAGACATATCTCGACGAAGTAAGATATAACAAGACATACCAAGATATAAAACGGCAAATCCATCATGTTGGTGGAACCAGCACTTACTATACATCTTATAGCAAAAGTTTGCCTCCTTTTATTTCGATTTACTTTTGATAAATCATTCTCACCCTTGATCTTGCTGCCTCTTTCTCCTGGTACTTGGGATCTTCCCTCTTACGTTTTCGGTAAGAAATCATGTAGAGTCGGCGCCTCTTCTTCTCCTCCACACTAATTTGTCTTTTGCTTTTTCCAGACACTCTGAGAATGAAATATTTAAGAATTATTATCTGAGTGCATCAAATAATATCCGAGGATATTGTACAGGTATATACTTGGCCAAGATATCTATATATTCAACGATTGGTCATATTTTCTCCCTTGGTGTACACATGCAAATAGGGAATAATCACGGAAAATATTTTACTTCACCTCTCAAATATCAAGGGTTGGCCAGGCCTACCAAATTGAAGCGTGTACAAAATACCTGGCCAAGATATCCATATATTCAACGATTGATGATATTTTCTGCCTCCGTGTACATGCTACCTCCGTGTATACGAGCTACAACGTTACTGGATAGCCTAGGACTAAATCTAAATCACCATACTGATATGATTCAATGTAATCTTTATTGATTTCAGTTTAGATGATGTGTTCTACAAGTTAGATTTTCAAATTTTCATTTCACAGACAAGTATTTTAAGAGAGAAAATGACGGTTACTTACTTCTTTTCTCT
This sequence comes from Alentia gelatinosa, assembly GCA_950022655.1. Lineage (NCBI taxonomy): Eukaryota > Metazoa > Annelida > Polychaeta > Phyllodocida > Polynoidae > Alentia > Alentia gelatinosa. The sequence goes on along the minus strand of OX465590.1, from coordinate 52,686,081 downwards.
TAACGCTGTTGGCGTAACTCTTTCCGGTGAAGTCAGTCGCCAATATGAAATACCAGGGGGCCTCGCAGTAGCCGTCAGTGGCGCCTTCTTTTATGTGTACACGGAGGTAGAAAGCTTCTGCCTCCGTGTATATGACATTTTTCTGCACAGTACGTGACGGGAATTAAATGCAGATGTGATCACGATACACCCATAGATTGAATATTCTGCATAGGTGCAGAATAAACCTCGAACGGGAGGTCTGTCACCACGCGGCTAACCGGCCATTCACGATACACGTTTACTGAAGTGAGTTCATTTACTTCCCACACCACATAGACATGGTATCAGAAGGATTGGCCTTTGATATAGCAGTAAGTCTACCACTTCTAAGGGTGAAGGAGAAAAATGGCTGCAGTGGGACTTGAACCCACAAAGTCTAACAACCTTGTGATTACGAGTCCAGTGCTCTTTACCACTGAGCTAACTCCCCACCCCGGTCGCTTTAGATATGCTTGCATGCAACTATATCAGGCCTGCACCATGTGGAGGCAAGACGACCAAGAGGATGAACTTCTACAAAAAATATATTGTTTAAGTGCTATTTCACTCCCCTTAGTAATGTACACGAAGGCAGAATTTAATCTTAGCCAATACAAATGTTGATAAAAATGATGGTTCAAATTTCTTGCTGAAACTATAAATTCCCATTTTTATTTACACTGCAATGCTATCGCATAATAAAAATGGTTAAGTAATGAAACTGATTTGGGTTTTCGTAAAGTGTAGAAAATCATATAATATAAATGGAAGTCGTTATAGAAAAATGATCATTTTTACATGCCTTTTGGGCCATAATAGCCCAGATTTTACTCTCATATAGGTAAAAGTATTTTGGATTGAAAGCTCTCTTCATGACACATTTAATGTTCATAATATTTTAGAAATACATTAATTTTTGATAAAGATAAAGCACTGGACATCTCTTCCATTGAATTGCTGTCAAATTCTGAATACCGACCATATATGGAGCAAAAAAGCATAGAATTTGAATTAAAATGCCAGAAACGAAAAACAGGTATTGACGCATTATCCTACCCTAATAAAAAACTCCATAGGCTTAACATTGGGTCACTGTATTCGGTCTGGAATTCAGAAAAATGAAAAATATCGCTCTAGTGGGATACACTTGACAAATGACGTCATTTGTAATGTAGAAGTAATTTAGATGGGCAGGGTAGGATAAATTCTAAACCAAACTCGAGTTAGTCGTGTTATTGTTCATCGCACTCCGGCAAGATCACATATTACTGCTCTTGGCTTCGCCTCACGCAGTAATACGGGATCTTGCCATCGTGCGATAAACAATAACACGACTAACTCTTGTTTGGTTTCTCCATAATATTTCTATAGATATATTTACAGTATACATATCAAAAAAAAAAAAAGCAAAAAAGCAAAAACGTCTGCATAGAGGTAGCAGGGCCGTACCAGCTCTGTATGCCCAAACTAGACATCGGATGGCGATGAAAATCAAAATATTATGAATTTGAAATATTTCAAGGTGCATGATAAAAGGAAATCAGACCAGACATTTAACCTCTGAACGATACTCACTCACTTACGAACGATACGCCACCTCCCGCCTGACAGTGTCAGGGCAAGTATTTGCCGAGTCTGTGAGTTTGTATTCATTCACTGATTGATGGTGTTTAGGCCACTAACCAAATTATATAGAAAGACATGGTTAGTGTGTCTGAATGGAATCTGGTCAGAGATATTTTGGTCAAAAATACTAACTGAATTCGAAGAATGAGGTGAGTATTTCTGACCAAAATATCGAGGAACAGATTCCATTCAGACACACTCACTATGTCCTTTTATTATTATATATCTAGAAATTAATTTGAATGCCATTCTACAACTCACTAAATAGAAGAATGAGTGGTCACGTGGTGCGGAGGGTAGTATTATATATATTACGTCACAGTGTGGACGAATGAAATCATTACTACTAGGGCATATATATGAGACGTTCGTGCACCTGTATATAATAATACCCGTGATGTTGCACCTTTTACGTTCCAAGTTTTGATTAAGGTGTTACAACTTGTCTTGCAATCGTTAACTGATCTGTTTTCACTGTCCGACTAGTTTCGGCCTTCGTCGGGGACTTGTTATATTCACAGATTAAATTCTAGATCCATTTTCCCATTGTAGATGCACACTACAAAGACCATCTACTTACCCCGGGTATCCTCCATCACCAGATCTTGCCGGAGTCTCATTCACATACACCTGGTGCTGGTGCTGGTGGTGCTGGTGGTGCTGGTGGTGCTGGTGGTGCTGGTGCTGGTGCTGGTGCTGGTGCTGGTGCTGGTGGTGTAATTGTAGAAGCGGTTGCTGCCTCTGTTGCTGCCTCTGTTGCTGCCTTAGCTGTTGCCTCTGTTGCCGTTTTCGCTGTTGCTCTAATTTCTGACCGACTTTACTTCGTCTTCGGTGAAGACCTTGGCGTGCGAGTCGGAGTCGCTCGCTACATGCGCCTTTTGGCTGATGCCGCTGAAATGTCAACATTCGTTTTACGGTCGAGAGATACGCATTCTAGAAATATTAAATGTAAAAATAGAAGGAACGCAGTACGGGTAGCAGCGTACCTCTAGAAAGCAAAATAGTTAGGAAAAATCTTAGGGGCTTTATCCCTGGTATAGTATAATAATAAGAAATACACAAAACTATTGGGAGCATGCAGATATCACAGAATGACTGTATCGACATTGTATGGAAACCATAAGGATAAATATCTGGAGGAAAGCGGTAAAATATGTATCAATAGAGAAATAAACATTTGTTACAAAAAAAGTTAGTTTTACTTCTCAGCACACATTTCTTCCAGATCTCCTTTAAAGGCATATCGGACAATATGGCTTGAAAATTAAAACCCATGTCAATTTCCAGAAAATTTAATATGATGATCTCCAAGTGTTGTAGAACACATACCTAACTTAAAAATCGGGGGTCACCGTGCTAGTTTTTGATTTATAGATCAATATGATGATAATTTTATATAAGAATATATAGAAATTCTAAAACGCATTTTTTCACATAGTAAAACCCATGTCATTTTCCTCAAATTTTCACAGAATATAATACATATATAGTACTACTTATTTATGTTTTAAAAATCATGTCATCGTCCTTGTTTTTGAAAGAATTGAGGAAAACCATATTTTTCAGTACATTTCCTATGTAAATCAAGCAAATGTAAATTGGCCTATTTTACCTATTGGTTTTGGATAAACTGGACAAAATGTTAAATTTCCTCATGTAGAATTAGAATGAGTCCCAAGAAACCAGTTTTGACTAATAATTGACATTATTTAGAAATCAACAGGTGGCGCCACTGTGAATTGTAGGATATGCCTTTAAAATGCATTTATGGTACCTACAGGAGTGATTTAGTCGCATCACGTTTGTACCAAGCGGTGAACATCTTTGACCTTTCGCAAAGCAACTTTAACAGAAGATGGACTGCCAACAAAAATATTGATGATTGAGAAGTTTCTCGCATCAATTATCATACCACAAACAAACACAGCATCAACCATAGCGGTACAAAACAGAGCGACTACAGCCAGGCGTATTTCTTCCACAAATCAGTCAACTCTCGCAGCGCCACATTGGTGACCAAGATTGCTTTGGTTTGTTTGTTTAACGTCCCAGGGGACTCTCAGGGTATATAGGGACTAACTCATGGTTCAGCTTTTTACACCTCTAGGGTGGTGATCGAATCTATGAGATGAATTTAGGTAGAAATCTCACCCCCACACTTTTGCGAAAGTGAGAGTTCTTTTTGTTCCTACACCACATAGACATGGTAGGAGAACGATTGGCCTTTGATATAGCACTTGATCTACCATTGCTAGGGTTGAGGGAGAAAGGTGGCTGCAGTGGGACTCGAACCCACAATCCTGGGATTACAAATCAAGTGACTTAACCACTGAGATCCCTTAACCATCCCTGAAACACTTTCCTAACCAACTATGGACATTTTCCTTGTTCATTTCTATGTTATTTTCCCCACATTTATACCAGGCTACCGGAATACCAGTAGACTTGCTACCACAGAGGGTGTCCCCTTAAGCAGGGTTTTGCTGAACAAAAATGAACTATAGGTTTCTAAGCAGGGAAACGACAACGTACAAAACTCAAGATCACATCTAATTCAGCTCGTTTTCTTTACTTGCATCGTTATTATAGTCATACCACCGGTGTAAATACTATTCTTCTCATTGATGGAAACAGAAGTTTGTTCCCTGAATTAACATAGAATTAATGAAAATGAGTTTGCCGGCAGAAATGGAAATCTCACCCCTACATAGACATGGTATGAGAAGGATTGGCCTTTGATATAGCAGTAAATCTACCACTGCTGGTTATGAAGAAGAAAAGTGGCTGCACACCACACCTCATAGACATTCCTTAAGAATGCAACAGGAATGCACAGTGTTTTCCATAATACTGGCAAAAGAGAAATTCGTGACTTCCTCGGGAAATGTAAGATTTTCGATAAGATATAATTGAGAAGAGTAAGATGCCTGGATCAACCAGGCAGCATACCTTGTTATTCCAACAGGATATGCAAATTTGAGTAAAGTAAACCAAAGTAATACCGAGCCCACTGGGATTCCTATTATCAAGTATCGCCACACGTACACTCACCTTGATAGCAGTCTCATAGATGAGGTCGATGGCTTCATTGGCGTCTATAGGACTGCAAATGTTTGGACGACTTGTTTCACCGGACGCAGACTTGGCTTGGTCGAAACATTGTCGAATGACCTCTGCCTCGTTCTCGGTCAGCGCCTTGGGGAACACAGCGATGGAGCGCTTCCTCTCCACTATTAAACAGGGATGTCAGAAAAATGAGTCGAAGTAGTTTTATTGGGGAATTTACTACCTCTGTGATACTGAGAAAATGTGAAAAACATGTCAGCAGTGATTGAGGCTCAATTAGTGTTATCTTTGTTGGACACAAGTGAAAAGAATTGAAATTCCACTGTGAAAAATTTTCCTTGGCGTTTATCCACAATCTTGTTGGGGTGTAGGGAAAAAAACTTTGGAATTTTTTTTTTTTTTTTTAATTTCATGGAAAAGTGGAAAGTTGAAACCCCTGAATTGGAAATGTAATCTTTATATTATTATATGATTATAAAATCACTGCAAAAGCTTTAACTGGTCAAAAATCTAACGTAATTTCTGGGCCAGTAAACTCCTTTTATTGTCGAACCTTGACATGTCATTCAATAATGTTGTGAAGGGTGGTTGTTATGCGTGATGTTCTCTCTGACATCACTTACCTGGAGAATGCATAGCAACGGTTTGGATTTGATGAGTAATTGTCATTTTCAAGGTAGCATCGGTTGCCCATAGAAGTGCCATAGCCACGTTTCATAAATCCTTCAATAATGTTCAGATACAGAAACACAAAACTTTTTTTTTCTTTTAGCAATTGCATAGTTTTCCATCAATGACACCAAATCATATGTTAATAGAGGAAGAAATCCTACATGGTTCAATGAAAGGATATGTCATACGGGGCATAATGAATGCGAAGAAGACAACGTTTCGCTGTAACAAACACTCACACTGGTCTTCGGTGTTGAAGTCGGAGAAGGAAATCCCATACGCGTTACTGATGTCTTCGACTACATCCTCCTTAATCCCGAAGAAGATGGCCGGTATGTTGAGGTTCACCTTGCACCAGAGTGTCATGCTCATCTCCAGCACCAGTGGCTCCAGTTCGTCTGAAAGTACACACAGGAACTGTTATTATCCTACCCCTCATATGAATCTCCATAGACTTAACATGGTGTGACTGTATGCCACAGTTATTATCCTACCCCTCATATAAATCTCCATAGACTTAACATGGTGTGACTGTATACCACGGTTATCATCCTACCCCTCGTATGAATCTCCATAGACTTAACACGGTGTGACTGTATGCCACGGTTATTATCCTACCCCTCATATGAATCTCCATAGACTTAACATGGTGTGACTGTATGCCACAGTTATTATCCTACCCCTCATATAAATCTCCATAGACTTAACATGGTGTGACTGTATACCACGGTTATCATCCTACCCCTCGTATGAATCTCCATAGACTTAACATGGTGTGACTGTATGCCATGGTTATTATCCTACCCCTCATATGAATCTCCATAGACTTAACACGGTGTGACTGTATGCCACGGTTATCATCCTACCCCTCATATGAATCTCAATAGACTTAACATGGTGTGACTGTATACCACCGTTATTATCTACCCCTCATATAAACCTCCATAGACTTAACACAATGTGACTGTATACCACGGTTATCATCCTACCCCTCCTATAAATCTCCATAGATTTAACATGATGTGACTGTATGCCACAGTTATTATCCTACCCCTCATATAAATCTCCATAGACTTAACATGGTGTGACTGTATGCCGCGGTTATTATCCTACCCCTCATATGAATCTCCATAGACTTAACATGGTGTGACTGTATGCCACAGTTATTATCCTACCCCTCATATGAATCTCCATAGACTTAACATGGTGTGACTGTATGCCGCGGTTATTATCCTACCCCTCATATAAATCTCCATAGACTTAACATGGTGTGACTGTATGCCGCGGTTATTATCCTACCCCTCATATGAATCTCCATAGACTTAACATGGTGTGACTGCATGCCACGGTTATTATCCTACCCCCCTCATATAAATCTCCATAGACTTAACATGGTGTGACTGTATACCGCGGTTATTATCCTACCCCTCATATAAATCTCCATAGACTTAGCATGGTGTAACTGTATGCCACAGTTATCATCCTACCCCTCATATAAATCTCCATAGACTTAACATGGTGTGACTGTATGCCATGGTTATCATCCTACCCCTCATATAAATCTCCATGGACTTAACATGGTGTGACTGTATGCCGCGGTTATTATCCTACCCCTCATATGAATCTCCATAGACTTAACATGGTGTGACTGTATGCCACGGTTATTATCCTACCCTCATATGAATCTCCATAGACGTAACATGGTGTGACTGTATGCCATGGTTATTATCCTACCCCTCATATAAATCTCCATAGACTGAACATGGTGTGACTGTATGCCATGGTTATCATCCTACCCCTCATATAAATCTCCATAGACTTAACATGGTGTGACTATATGCCATGGTTATCATCCTACCCCTCATATAAATCTCCATAGATTTAACATGATGTGACTGTATGCCAGTTATGCCATAAAATATCTATATGCCACTGGTGACATATGAAGTTAAAAACATGCGATGAGTAGGATAAAATTTAAACATCACTCCATTTCATATAATTGTTTACATGGCATTCATTGACTTCTGCTACAGATAACACTCAGCTTCGCCTCGTGATATCATTTCACGAAGACAACTCATGCCATATAAACAATCGTATGAAATTTCATGATGCTTCATGATACTATCTCACCCCAGGTATTTTTCTCCATAGCCTTAACATTAGGAAGTCATATTAAACGGCCATGAAGGTATTGTACCTAATACTCAATGGCTAATTGGGTGAGTTATTTCATCGATTAATAATGTTCTTGATCGTGTATAAAGGGTGAGATAAAATCAGAAACTCACTCAATGAAAATAACTTGGATTGCTTGTTCGACAACAATGTAATTCACTCAGCTTCACTTTGTGTATTACTCCGCAGTCAAATTCAGTGAAGTCTGGACCAAGTTATTTTCATCTCACGAGTTTTCTTCTATTTTTCCCATATACTTCAGATTGAGAACTCAACACCCATGACGTATAGTAAAATAACACATACTCAATGGCCAATGATGTAATGAAAGTGAGCCGAAGGAAAACAAGGATACCGTTAGGAAAGAGGAAAACTGCCATCTCTGTGAGGTAAGAGTAGTTTTGAACTCACCGATGAAGGTCAAGAACAGCATTCCGTTGCCGAACATCATGTTTGATTGAGGAAGAAACTTGTGCGTGCCGATACGAACTTGATGAACCTCCAACGAGAGACTGATAATTTGGCTGTCGCTGTCAAGAAGGTGCTCACGGTATAAACGGCTCCCTTTGCTGACGACAGACTGATGAGCCAGCGAGCGGTTGTCGCCCTCGTTGACTGACTCGGGGTCCTGCGACCGCTTCTTTTGTTTTCGCTCCTGCTGTGGCAATTGTTTTTGTCGTTGATTCAATTGTTTGTGCTGCAACTGCAATTGCTGCTGCTGGTCTTGCACTGGCTGCTGCTGATTCTGGAGGTGTGGCTGCTGTAAAAGTTGCTGCTGCTGCTGTTTTCGCGATTCTTGACTAGAAGTCTGCTGCATCTGATCAGAACTGGACATGAGGAAGGTATTATTCAAGTATAATCCCATGGGTACAGCACTGGCACCCATCATGACCATGCCATCAGCAGCAGAGTTTGTCATGTCCACAGCCGCCTCACTGTCCAAGCATTGACCTGAGCGCTCCTGCTGTTGCGGTCTGGCTTGCGACTGCTGCGGTATGCCTCGCGACTGTTGCGGTGTGCCTCGTGACAGTTTTGGTGTCTCTCGCAGAGGGTTCGTCTCTGGGAGTAGGGGTAGTATGGGTTTTATGTCTAGAGGCTCAACATCGCTTACACCAATGCCTTCCTGGGTGAGGTACGGATTGGTGGCAAAGCCTGAGTTCTCTAGAATTGAAGGATCCTTCACATCCTCTTCTGTCGGGGTAATGACAACGGCAGCACTGTGGCATGGGTCTGTCGGAAGGGTGAGCGGATAAGCCGCTGCTTCTTTGGCTGAGGTAGGTTCACCGTGGTGTGAGATACTCTTGAAACACTTCTCGCAAGTCTGATGATTTGAGCTCAATTTCTTACAATGTGGACACACGCTATATTCCTGAAAGATGTAAGACGTAGAATATAACCACGGTGCTCCCAGCAAAGAAGCTGTGAGCAGACTCATTCATCCTACCTCTAATAAAAAACTTCGGGCTAGTGTACAGTAAAGTGTTATTTATTGCAGAAGGGTAATATAAAAATCGACCAATTAGCAGCCAGAACATGAGCGATGTCACAATAATGCAGCCTATGAATTGTTGACAACGTTTAGCCTTACAGGCAGAGGAGGTGTGAAGCGTAGCGCCCCCTTTCGTTTTGGTATGGTCTCAAATGACAGCTGATGAAGATCCCTATGCTAAAGTATAGCAAAAATAGGCTACCTAGTAGGAGCTATTACATACAAACTGTTAGAGCTCTATCAAAAATCTTTTCAAATATTGATAGAGTTATATCTAATCTATTTCAAACCACAATAGAGCTCAATAGAGCTCCAAGTTTTATGCCTGTTTTTCGTTGTGGAATATTGCCTTATTTCTCACAAGTATTGTTAGGCTTGGGCAAGACTAGTCCTAGAGGGTCTGATTGTGAAGGCTGTCCACTAGGCAGTCAAGGTTTCTCGACTAGGGCTAGACTGGCCCCAGTCCCTGGGTCCTACCCACCTCTCTTACTGCTGCCTACCACCACCGCACACCATGCTTTCCCTATCGATGTCAGATTGAAAGTGGCTACCTGAGGCTGTCGCGATTGTATATATGTTTCAGGTCGGTATAGGGGGCGCTGCGCTTCACACCTCCTCTGCCTTACAGGGTAAGAGACAGGGTAGGATAAATACTAAACTGAACAAGAGTTAGTAGTGTTTACTGCACTCCGGTCAGGTTGATTACTCACTACGCTCGGCTTTATTTGTCAAACTTTGGGGGAATTGCGTCAAGGTTTTGCCATGCTCGGCTCATCAGGCATCGTAATCAGCTTTCTAGGGTTCAGTCAAGGTGCCAGATCAGAAAATCTGGGCTTGTGCTGTCATCTTAGTTATGTTAACTGATATTTTGAACTTACGCTGGTTCCATCATCATCATATCATTGGGTTCTCACAAAATGAAAAGTTTACTTACAGTTCTACTCCTCGGAGACTTTTCCCCACAACCGGTCCAGACGTTTCCTAGCAGTACGGTGCCGCAGTTGTCACAGACCTGCCGATTACTGCTTATCTGTAGACAATGTGGGCAGAGCTGGGAGTTCTGAAAAATAACAAAGAAGAGTTTAATGGTAAACTGGCGGCAGATTTGCATGTCGCAACAACAGACCCAACAAAACAAAACAAATTTCTCAGTGTCAGAACATGTTCTTTCATTTCTACAATGCCAAGTATAGACTGGCCCCAGTCCCTGTATCCCTCCAGCTACCCCACCCCTCCTCTCCTCGATACAGGGACTGATCGTATCGGTAATGGTGTCCGATTTCTGGCGTTGTTTAACGCCACGCACTCTCCATGCAGAGTTCCTTGCTACTGCTCGGGATACCTGCTTGGAGATCACATCTCCCGGGTTTATGGCCTTGTACAGCGACCCACCCGAGTGAGATCAAAGAGAGCCGCCGGGAGCCGAGCCGGGGTGAGCCATGGTCCGCTGGTGTGGAGTCATAGAAAATAATTCAAAGTTCAATAACTTCGGATCTAATTAATATATCGGGGAACCGTTTTCAGATCCATCATCGCCTCTGTCTCCCCTAAATAGCGTTATAAGACACTTGTAAATCGGATTGGGGATAGCAGCATCGCTGTTCAAACGGCCTGCTCAGAATCGTTTTATAAGTATAAGACAACGAAATGTTATTCCCGAATCTCACCGAGCCCATGTTCGGGATGAATCAGGAACAAATGTTGATGTCTTATAGGCTTTATGATTATTTCATATCACTTAGATAAGCTCCTTTATAGAATACATGTTGCATACAATCACTCTTGTGTATGCACTTCAACCAATATATCTTACCTTTGTCCCATTAATGTCACACACACACATATATATATATATATATATATTTATATCAACAGTGATGTATTATATTGCTTACCAATGTATGACTTTGTGTAAGCTCTGTAAAAACTAAACAATGTCTAAAAACAATAATGGACTCTTTAGTTTGGACAACCTCTCTTGGTGTTTAGAGTGTCCCCTCTTGTTCTAACTCTCCTATTAAGGTTCCAGCGAGCCTAGGGACACTGATGAGTGTCCTAGGGTAACAGAGACCCACCTTCCACCCCCAGCATTAGGGGAATATTGTGTTACACAATCACTGAATTCGGCTATACGGCCATTTTTCCACTCGGGCCGTAGACCCCTACTTCTCATTCTAATGGCAGGTGTTAAGCCGAATGGGCAGTGGGTACCATTTTTGTGTAAGTCTTTGGTATGACCCGACCGGGGTTTGAACCCACGACCTCCCATGCTCGATGCGGACACCCGGACCACTTAGCCGCTGGGCTTGGTAATTGTCTGATTGATGGTCATCTTCGTTTTATACAAGGGAAAAGAATATCATCATTTCAAAAATGGAAATGTGGATTTTGAAGGAAAGATAGAAAGCTGCAATCTTTATGTGTTCATCAGAGAAATAAAAATAATCAAATCACAAAATTCTAGTATGTGTACTGCAGTATGTAAAATTCCCTTTTCTAGACTAATTTTAGAGAGACTTACATTTGAGATGTCGGTGTTTGAGGTTGTTGTGTTGTTTCTCATGTTCATGAGGTGACCACATTCTTCACACATGTTGAGATTTGACGTGAGTTTGTCGCAGTGAGTACACAAGATGAACGGCTAAAAAAAGACGAGAGCATAAGCAATGGCATCATCTCTCCCCTGGTACAAGATTAGCCATAGGAATGACATTAAAAAAAGCTCAACGATCACCCCCGTAAAGTGACAATACTACCCCACGGCAGTGGCGGAGTGATGTGAGATGATGTCATATATGCGTTTTAACAACAAGCGGCCAGGATTTCATAGTTTGTTTGTTTGTTTGTTTGTGGTTTAACATCCCAGGGGACCCTGAGGGTATATAGGGACTATCAATGATTTAACTTTTCACTTTCATAGACTTATTTCAGTCAATTCTTTTCAATGTTTCAAATATTTTCAAATATTTTATATAAAATCAAAGAGATTTGTCTCTTTCAAAAACATGATGATATCTATTTTTGGAATAATTTTGAACAACATTTTCATGTTGTTACTGTTTTTCAAATGTTTTCTTCTATTTTCTTGTATCCTTTTACAGTTCAGCAGGATATGCTCGACAGTGATGGGTACATTGCATGCTTGGCATATTGGGGGATTTTCCCCTTTCAGGAGATATTTGTGAGTAAGTCTGAAGTGACCTAATTTCAGATGGGTCAGCTTCACCTGTTCACTACAACTTAATCCCCCACAGTTTCTCTTCACATTCACAGTTGAGTAAATGGTATGTAGTTTGTTTCTTATTTGCTTTTTCCAGTCAGATTGCCATTTATTCATTGTCAATTCTCTTATTGGAGCTGTCATATATGTGTGTGGAATTTTCGCTGTACGGGGATGCAACTTCAGAGTTTTCTTTGCTGCTCTGTCTGCCTCTTCATTTCCATCAATTCCTATGTGGCTTGGTAGCTAGCAAAGAACTATGTCCTTCTTTCTTCTCTTCAAAATGGAAATCCTCTCTCAAACTTCTCTTACCAAAGGATTTCAGAGAGCAGGCAAGACATCAACATGGAGATTTTTACATTACTAACTGGATTTGTGAAGTGATTTGAATTATTCTGGTATTATGATGCTATTCTAATGTCCATGAAAGGGGTGAGATAAATCCAGAACTGCACTCAAATCGAAAAATAAACAATATTCCACTTGTTTGGATGCACTGAAAAGGCTTCCCCTTGATGACGATTATGGTTCCAGTTCAATATAAGTATTATCATATACCGGTGCACGAATGTCTCATGTATATGCCCTAGTAGTAATGATTTCATTCGTCCACACTGTGGCGTAATGTATATAATACTACCCTCTGTACCACATGACCGCTCATTCTTCTATTTAGTGAGTTATAGAATGGCATTCTTAATGATTTCTAGGTATATGATAATAAAAAGACATAGTTAGTGTGTCTGAATGGAATCTGTTCCTCGATATTTTGGTCAGAAATACTCACCTCATTCTTAAAATTCGGTGAGTATTTCTGACCAAAATATCTCTGAACAGATTCCATTCAGACACACTAACCATGTCTTTCTATATTCCTGATAAACCCTGAAGACCTCATCATTCATCAAAAAAGAAGAGATTCAAACACTTCATAAACCTTTCCTAAATATAAATGAATAATTCGGTTTTATCTGTAAAGGCCTGGTCTAGCATGATTACCCCGAGCTCAGAATCACAAGATTCTGATTATTCCAGTCATCAATAGGTTTGATATTGTTACATTCCCAAGTATCGGTACATGAAACATAAAGATAGTTGTTCTTTCAGCTTACTATTCACAACCCATAGTAACAATATCAAACAATTACCCCCCGTCTTGTTTAATGCAATATGATCCACACTGCGAATTGCTTTTTTATCTTATTAATCTATAAATTAACTAATTCGTTTAAGCAGTAGCAGCTCCCTTTTTAAACACCTTTTACAGAGTCTTAATATTATCTGACCGATATAAGACGAGTTATTATCAATTGATTCATATTCACCCTCATTATTAGTGTTTGTTTGTTTGTTTGTTTGTTTGGGTAGTTTAACGTCCAATCTGTTCAATTAGACTTACTTTGGATTTGACCGAATCTATGAGATGAATGTAGGTAGAAATCTCACCCCTGCACATTTACCGAGGTGAGAGTTCTTTTACTTCCCACACCACATAGACATGGTATGAGAAGGATTGGCCTTTGATAAAGCAGAAAATCTACCACTGCTCATTATTGGTGTACTGAAGATTGCTGTCACTATACTGTAATAAAGGCCGTATAAACAAAGAATCCCAACCAAAGCAGGACCAGGTGGATTAACGGCAGGGCCGAGCTGGATTGATATAAAAACCAAAACCCGAATAAAATGAAAAGCCCCAATATATCCTTGCTAATTGATCGAAAATATTTATGACTTGGGGCCATCCATAAAGTATGTACGCAGAATTTCTGAAATTTTGGAACCCCCACCCCCTCTCCCAATCTTGTCCGCAATAGAACAAAGAGGGAGCATACGCAGATTTTCCAAAATTTCTGACCCCCCACCCCCCCTCGGTGCGTACATACTTTATGGATGGCCCCTTTGCATGCTTTGAGGAAATGTATTGAGGCACAGACTAGCCCTTCATAATGCCCCAGTTACACTGGCGTAAATTTCAGCGTTTCTTCTACGTATTTAAATTGGTGGGGAGTACGTATTAGCTACGGATTTGGAACGCATTCGTTTGCTTTCCTTCAACGTTTTAGTACGCTTCTCAACGTTCATCAACGCTTCTTTACGCTTTTGTACGTATTGTGGCGTTTTTCGGCGCATTCCGACTTTCATTTACGCATCTCCGCTTTTTTCCGCGCATTGCGGCGCATTTGTAGATTTCAAAATGCGTAGAAGAACGTAGACGTGCGTACACGGAAAAACGCCGTTTTTTACGCCAGTGTGACTGGGGCATCAGTAACACCTCTCTGTCTTTAACTACACCTGATGGATGAAAGAACATGAACGGTTTTCTTACAATGCTGCTTGTCGCAGAACTTCTCGCATCAGAGGTCATTGTCGCAGACTTCCCTCGCGGGGGCAGACTGTATTCCTCGAGCTTGCAGTCTGCTTGTGGATCTTCGTCCTGTGTACAGATTACAGGGATGTCAGTTGGGGTCGTAAAAAATATAGGAATTATTTTTCTTGTGGAATTTACTGCCTCAGAGAGACTGAGAAAACACATTGTTCTTAGCCATGGGATAGAACTGGGGTGAGTGGAGAGGTTTGAACCACTATGTATTGGTGTGAAAGAGGTCCAATTTATTCTCTCTTTGTTTCACACAAGAAAAATAATTTGGTGAACTGAAAAGGAGAACACGGATTTCCTTGGGAGACAGGCCGTAGCAATCTCTGGGTAGCTATTGAAACCAAATAAAATATTGTTTTCATTGATCATTATTACAAGAAAAAAAAATACACAAGGTGAAAAAATATACAATTTTTACTGCACAGCAATTACTCTGTGGAGTAAAAAAAAAAATTCCTCTGTGGAATGAGACAAGTTTTCAATCTACTTATACTGTTTTTTCTTTTTTCCTTCCATAATTTGATTCTGATATGATTACGATAGACACTTACAACACTGTCCAGAAGGATTTTGCCTTCCGGGGTTTCCTCACTGCCACCACTCGGTCGACCGTTGAGAATCTCGTTGATGGTATTCTGGTGGTCTTCTTCGTGCGCCTCGATAGTCATAGCCGGCAGTCCACAGGGTAGTGACACAGGAGTGGTTGACCTTGGCACACTATAGTTGGTTATTTTCCCCCGTATTCCTGCCTTTTCGGCACACCTCTTCATCATTTGACCCAGTTCGTTCTTGCCCACAGGCATGGCATCGTACCAGACTCCGCTCTTCGTCTTGTACCCCTGCTTCTCTGTGAGGTAGAACGGAGAGTCCGCTGACATCATGTACTCGGGCCGGTGACTTCGGTAGATCTCGAGGAGACGAACCGGGCACCGGCTGGGATTTTCATAGTTCGGTAACAATGTGTGTTTAAAGGCTTTCACCTTGCTAGAACCAACATATATGGTTTTCACTATTTCTTCACGGAGCTCGATATATTTTTCTCCATGTGCAGTCTCTTTTAACTGAACATCACCAAGTCGTAGACTACGACTGTGGCGAGTTTCTTTTTGGGTCAGTGATTTGGTGATGATATACCACAGCGTGCTTCTCAATGACCTCGGACTGTGATCACCGAAGACTCCAGACCTCCAGAACTGCTCCTCCTCCTCCTCTGTTATACGTCTGGCCTGCATTGGTAGAAAAGGTGGACACTTTCAATGAATATATATAGTACAGGGGACAGAGCCATTGGTAGTTCACGAAGCAGTCACCAGGTGGTCGGGGGCCAACTTCTATTCTAGCTCTTTGTTCTTACAAAATTCAACTGCCTTTCATTATTTTACTATGGTTCCCTACACCCATCCCAAAGCAGGATGACATAATGATTAAACCCAAGACATGATATTTTCCATATGGAACACTTTATATAAATATGTGAGCAAGGCTAAAGTTGTGACATTTCCCAATTATCACTCACTTCTTTTCCACCTCCTTTAGTGAACAACACCTACTTTTTCACCTCCAATAGTGAAGAACACCTACTCGGGGGGCGTCATGGCGGCCCCCATGGATCATAGGCTATATGCCGTATAAATCATAAATCTCCATTTCAAGATTAGTTTTGCATGTACAGACGCATGTGGTCAAAGCAGATCGCACGTCATCTATTTATATCTGAGAAATCAAATTAATCCTTTTGGAGAAATGACAAAATATGTCTGAATTTCAAAGCCCTCTGAAATGTTATAACTTTTGACCTCTAATAAAAGGTCAAATGAACAAATTTACAGAAAAATAGCTATCGTATCTGGAATGGCCAAATTCTTAGCTTTTATTTGATACAACAAAATTGCTGCTATACTTCAACGGAACGAAACTCTTAAAAAAAACAGGATTTCAGGGAGCGGGGCCCTACACTATACGGAGAACGATGAAGTATAAAATTTAACAACTCTTACGCTATTAGTAGTGACTCCCACGCCTTGCGACAACAGCTCCTTCTGTTTCCCATTGAGGATCTGTCGCAAGGCCTTGAATTCGGGGTCCGTCTTGAGGTTATGCGGGTACCTCTTCGTGGCCAGGTGTCGCCTGATACTGCAGACGAAGGAGGTGAGGGTGGTGGGTACAAACTCCTTCCCATCACTGCGCTTCATCATTTTGATGTAGCGACATAGTAAGCTGCACAAACTCTCGGGGCCCATCTCCTCCAGCCGGCGCGTCTCGCCGCTACTGACCATCCACCTCTGGATCTTTCCCACGTCAATCTCCGTCTTTCTTTGGGTGGATTTTTTCATGACCATCTGCTCTCCGCTGTCGTCAGTTGCAGAGTCTGGTAGTTGCAGAGTATCTACTTCGTCCCTCATTCCCTGCACTGTGGGGGAGGTCTGCAGTGTAAAAGGTATCAAAAACATAGGGAGACTTATCTTACCTTGGTATTTTCTTCCATAGGCTTAAGGCTAGGAACTCATACTCCACAGCCTTAAAGGTAGTGTACCTAATACTCACTGGCTAATTTGGTGATTTGCTTTATTGATTAATAATGTTAAATGGGGTGAGATAAAATCAGAAATCCACTGGCTGAAAATAACTTGGTCTGCACACCTTGTTTGACCACTACGTAATTCACTCATATAGCAATGCGACGTGCCTTATTTGAATAGTCTGCTCATAAATCAATTATTCAATACTGTTAACGACTTTGGTAGATTAGGGGAATTCAAACTGCTGATTTCAAACTTAATTACCCATAAAAGTCACCCATATGAAGACTCCTATATATTTATTCTCCCAGCGCTTCCCGACTCCTTTTTTTCACCTTCCGACATAGGTCTTGCTCCCAATTTAGACAAAAAAATCCATTACAGAACAAGATTTTGATAGTGATAGTTATGACGTGGCTTTCAGATTTTAAATTTCAACTTTTCCCAAATTGATCAATTTAGGACGCGACTAGATTTTGTTCTGCATCAATGTAGCAGCAACCAAGGAATTGTTGACAGTTTAAACTGTAACGCCTTTTATAGTTTTGTACCATGTCAAAAAAAAAAAAATCCCAGGCGATGCTACCTTGAATGAAGGAATGGTTGATTCCAAACCACCGCCGTTACCATAACCCATTTTTCTTTTTTTCATTGTAATTTTAATGGGGACTGTTTTTACCAAACCAAGAATAAAGCATTTTGAAAATTGATACAGTTCTAGTAGGATGAGGCTGAAACACCTTTTCTTTGGCCAATACAAAAAAAATATAAAAATTTGATAATTGATACATGTGTTAGTAGACTTACAGTAGATGTGGGTGTTGTGGGAGAGGCTTCAGCACGCTGAGATGTGTCGGTCGCAGCGAGTCGAGCTGCTCGTGGCTCATCCTCAGCAACACTCTCCTGCGTCTCCATCCCGCAGTCATCTGCAAACTCCATCTGATGCTCCAAACTCTCCGAGAGCTGCTTCTGCTGTTCCCCCGTCTCTTTGATGACTCTTCGAATACTCGCAGGATTCTGAATCCCCATATGTTGGGCAACAACCTCTGGTGGAATGCCAGCCTGGACTAAGGTATGGATGGCAGTCTTACGGAGCGACATGGTACTGAATCTCCCAATAAGCCCTGCGTGGGTAGCCGCTCGGGGGATGATCTTTGACATCTCATTCATACCCATAGCAGCTGTGGTGAACCACTCCTCAGAGGAATTCTTATTATGGTTTATGTACAAGAAGAAGGGATATCCAGGCGACTTTGCTAGTGAAGGTTTATGCATGTTGTATGCACGTAATATTTTCACTGGGCATCGGTCTGTGTTTGTGGCCCATGCTTTCTGCGAATAAGGCCGGCCAGCGGCTTTCTTTGCATCCATGGCCCGGTCTGAGTATGCGAGGTACACGGTGCCATCTTTATCCTCCCTCTCTATGATGTCACTATACGCCAACTCTCTGCCCTCTTCAATATCTTTAAAACCAAAGTATTTGAAAAGCAAAAACCAAGTAGCAGAAAGTAGAGCTTGTGCGCAGTTGGTCCCAAATGCTCCAGTCTCCCAAAGTTTGTTCTCATCAGCTTCGGATAAAAGCTTAGCAGCATTTTCTTTCTTTCCTCTTCCAAGCTTACGCAGTAACTTGGTTTTGGAAGCAACTGCATCTCTCGTGCTCTGAAATTCTTTGGCTGTGACCGGGCTGAGCGGATAATTATTTTCACGCAGATACCGGTCGAGACTGGAGAGAAGGGCAACTATGGAGGTGGGTTCGTACTCTCCACCGTCATTGATCTTTTTAACACTTTTAATGTACTCAGCAAAGAGGTCCGACAAGGTTCCTGCTTCTATCTGAGTTATCTCTCGATGTTCACCTGCTTCCATCATCCATGCCTGGAATCTCCTGATGTCGCGTCGGGTTTTGAGTACTGTCGACCTCCTGAGGTGCTCCTGGGGCGCGCCGTTATCCTCATCTGGTTCGCTCTCAGGCCAGATCCATCCAGTGTTCTCCATTTCTCCAGCCATTGCTAATGGCATTCATTCGATATACCTTTAAATTTACCTCGCCGTTTGTGCAACCTCCGCAATGGTTCATGCCTTGATGTAAATCACTTGTAAACTAGTCATCATATCTTTTTCTGCAGATATCATTTTTTTCTGTTTTTTTTGTTCAAGGTAGCATCGGCTTGTGATAGAGGTATTATAGCCATGTCTTAATAATCGACATTTTTTGTAGTCTATTCGATACACATAGATATTGGCACCTCTACTGCGGTAACTAAAATCATAAAAATTAGTAATGATTTCCTGAACTCAACTCCCTTCAGGGTGAAAATAAATACCCAGTAAAAGTCTAGAATTCTAGATAATTACTCCCAGGTACCTCTGACTTATAGTTATCACTGTATGAGTGTACGGGTAACTAACTGGTATAGTACACCATATCTCTTTTCTGTCCAAATGTTTGTGTATCATGAAACACTCGGCCTGTCCGAATTCTCCGAGATTCTGAAAGGGAAAAAAAGATAAATCATGAGCTTCAACCATTACAATGAGCGTTGTCTTGTGACAAGCGTTTCATTAAAGGGCCGATTCCACCAACACACACGATGTAGCAAGACTAGTCCCGATTTGGTTGTCTTGCTTAATTGGGCTAGGATTGAATCATCGCGTGCCTCTCTGTCGCGATATGTCTTGAGGTGTCGCGGTGGTGGAGCACCAAAATATACACCCGACACCACTCGCCTACGTTTTGAGACAAGTGAGGTACGACACATTGCGACACAGTAAGACACTACAGGACATACCAAGATATACCACGGCAAATCCAACCTGTTGGTGGAATCGGCCCTTTAGTGGATCTTTCTCTACTTTCTTTTACACTCAACCTAGATTATGTATCATAGATAATTACGACATGGCAATAACACCTCTATGGCAAAAAAAAAAGAAGTTAATTATATATCATGAAATAGATACAACATTCTTTAAATGTTTTTTCTTTGTAGTTTCTTGCTTCGCTAACTAAGAAACCCAATTCTTATTTCCGTTGTCACATTCACATTCTATGATGATCTGCATTCAATATGAATGTAAATGCTGTTATAAATGAACCACTGCTTTTTAAAATGAATAATCACCTGGTGCAACGCGATGATTGCAAGTCAATGAATAGACAATAATCAATGATTATTTGAACGGGCGGCCGTAAACCACGAGAGGTTAACGCGTAGTAATACTAATTCTACTATTATGCCACGTATCATTAATTTTAAAATTTGAAATTACCTAAATTATTGTCAGTTCTTGTACATTCGCCATTAGAAGGCTGGATTAGACTGGTCAGGTGAAAAGAACCTGTCAAAGTACTACCACCCGGCGTCAAAGACCCTACCCCTAAATCGAGTTCAAAGTACCACCCTGTGGGTTGCGTCAATGTATGTAGTTCTCAGCTATTTCTGGCCTTACTGATTATCAAAAGCATATTGGAGCCTAATTTCATTTCATCAACTCTAAAGGTAAATTGTCCATATTTAATACCACTGAGAGTGGACAAAGGCTAGCAGGTGAGCAACATTATCATACTTAGCAGAGAATGTTACAAGGGGTTAGACCTAAATCACTAGCCACTCCACAGCCATGAGGTGTGAAAGCGACTGGCCCCATCCACTAGCTAGGGTGGTACTTTTGACTCTTGCCAGTCTTGGTGGTACTTTGACTGTTATCCTACCCCTAATATAAAATCCCATAGGCATTGAGTTTCAGTATGCCACGCTGACTGGCATATGGAGTTCTATATGCCACTAGTTGCATACAAAGTTGTTATCACATAATATTCAAAAATCGAGGAGACTGGGTAGGATAAGATCAAAACCTGATTCGTTTTAATCTTGCTCCCCCCACCCGCCACTCCTGGAGTTTTGGTTCCGGACTTCACTTGGCTTCGCCTCATGAAGTCACTATGCCAAACTCCAGTCGTGGAATACGGTGGCCAAGATTAAAACTCATCCAGTTTTACGATACTAGCCACATCACAGCCATGAGGTGTGAAAGCGACGGGCTCCGTCGACTAGCTCGGGTGGTACTTTTGACGGTAGCAGGTAGAAACGGTCCGGAGTAAAATCGGCCCGGTATGTACGGCCCGGCCTGCGAGTAATCACGGCCCCCCCCCCCCCCCCTCCATAACCACGGCCCGATATTTTTGTCAAGATTTATAAAAACTTTTTCACAAATATATGTGTTCGACTAAGATGATACGGGAGCTTCCTGGAATTTCCTGATAGTGTTAACATTTTCCTTACCGGATCAGGACAAAAATTGGATACCCTGGGGCAGGGAGATGGGTGTGAAAGCCCGCAGACGGTCGGGTGCGTGGCAGGGAGGTGCCGGGGGCGGGCGGGCCGATAGTACCTCGGGCCGTGAATACCTCGAGCCGACCTCCGAGCCGGGCCGATATTACTCGTATTCCTTTTGATTCTGGGTGGTACCACTTTGACTAGTATAGTAGTAACTAGTCCGAGATGCTCTGAGTCTAACTGTCTGGTAGCCAGTGTACCCAGCCCTGTCCCCAAACCTAAATGGAGCGAACAGACAGATTAGGGGTGAATACTTTCCCTAGTAACTGTCTGGCGGACCGCTAGACAGTCAGACTCGGAGCCTCTCGCAGTCTCGGACTTATCTATTCAGTATTTGTATTTGGATCGTGCCATGACTAAAACATACCCAGTTCGGAGACCGTCTAAGCATAACATTAACAACTATACCATAATTAAAATATTCACCACATCTTCTCTAAATATACCAACGTTTACCTGGTCAGAGAAACTCTACCCGTGTGCTTAGCAGGTCAATCAAGTCGGTGGTGGTCGGAGGAGATCTCGATCTAGGTCGCCACTCGATGTGACAGTGGGACTGAGGTCCAGTTAGGAACGATAATTAAAGTTTATCTAGCAGTGGTAGCGTTGACACATTTTCAGGCCACACAATATGAACTTATTTCAATATTCTGCTATATAAAATGGCAGTGACTGAAGAAAGATTAACTGTAAATCATAGGTAAATACGCCTCGATAACAAGAGACATAAAACTAAACTGACGCCCAAGGATTAGCAGACTGTCCGTATTATCGCCCAAGATATGTTATTTTTTCCCCTTCGAGAGGCCTCCATATTGATCTAATCCCGTTTAAGAGTACCCTACCATATCTATTGAGTAAGTTGATTTGCAAAATGATACATCAGCTCAGTAGCATCGAACAAATATTCTTTAAAGTATGCAAATTACCTTTGGAGAATTCACAGCGTTTTAGCGTCTCCTATTTTTCCATAGCTGGTTTCCGGAAGGAGGAGCCACTGCGAATGCTGCCATCTGTCGGATATACGGCGAACTATGTGTTATCCAGCCAGGGGCCTGTTGATAAATGTATGGTGATTAAAAGGATTTAGATACATTCAGTCTATGGATCTTTTTTGTAACCAACTCGACCTGCGCATTTCTGCAACTGCCTGAGTCTAGGATCCAAACATATCATAATCAAGCACCAGTGGGTGTTGAAATATTTCAGTCTTGAGTGATTGGCCATGGGCAGCTTGGCCTTTTTCCGTAGGCAGGTGTCTCACCTTATCCTACCCCTAATAAAAAACGCCATAGGTTTAACATTGACTCAATGTATTTGACGGAGCGTTGGATAAAGTGTTATTTATGCACCGAGGTGAATAAAAAAACGGACCAATCAGGGACGAGATAACGAAAGTAGATCAGGCAGCATTGATAACTACTAACATGGATAATTACAAATATTCTCTGTTTATCGGTGAGATGGGGTAGGATAAATACGAAACTGAACAGAGTAATAATACATTGGCAGCCCTAGCTATCATAAGCTTATCTTTTTCTTAGTAAACCAAACAGATATCAACTAAGACATTTAGACAGTCCAGACTCGTTGATACAATACCCTAGTTTGTCCCAGCATCTAAATCTGTCACAAAGAGAAACATTGTGTCACACCGTTCACACTTTAGGTGTGATTGTTGTATTTCCCTACACACATGTGGCCGGACTCGGCCGTGTTTGTCCGAGCGACGGCCTAACTAACCAATGCACCGTTAGGTGGCGTTGAACACCTGTATTATATGATATAGGAATATATGAAGTGTTTGCATGTCCAAAAGTCGATCTCAACTTCCTCAAGAGTCATATAGTAAATAAGGTAGACTGACCTCAGTTTTTTGGGTGTTTTTTTTAAAGTTCTTTATTGCAAACTCTCGCAAGGTGAGTTTTTCAGTTAAAATACTTCTGCATCACAATACATCACACAACTCGGTAATAGAGCATCGAGAATTTAAGTTAATGTCTGATTTTGAGATTGGATGAGGATGAAGGAATGAAGATCATGAAAATACGATCACTGCATAGTTCGGGATCATAGTTTTTGAGAGTATGTTTGAATTCCTTCGCAGAAACGCTGGTCTGTACTTCTGCCGCGAGGTTGTCCCAAGCTCTTACACCTCTCCGGAGCGGAGATTCATAAGAGGATGCGTCCACCAACCACGACAAGGGTACGACAAGTGCCGACATAAAAGTTCCAATCGCAGCCTTGTCGCAGCCTTGTCGTGAGAAGAGCAGTATCGGGACAGCGGTGTCGGGGCGTGTCGTAGACGTTGCCGGTTTCCGTAAAAAAGGCGCCCATGTTTCCGACATACTATGACAGTGATATCGAGGAAACCACAACACTCCACGACAAAGGTCCAGTCGTAGCAAAAATCGAACATGTTCGATATTGTCGTGGCCTTGTCGGAGGGCCTCCAACAACCTGCCGACAAGCTTTGTGTCGCAGCCTGTCGGGGCCTTGTCGTAGCCTACGACACGCCTTCCAATCGTAGAGCTGTCGTGGACCTTGTCGGAAAGCGTTGTCGCAGCCCTGTCGTGGTTGGTGGACGCACCCTCTTAACTGTAGTTAGCTTAGGACAAGGGACTTTAATTTAATTTTGGCACTGCTACGTGTCCCGAGTCCCTGTGTTCTACCGAATCCAAGACACTGCTGTTTGTCGCCAGCACGCTTGGGACACTATGCATCATGAATTGGATGCAACACTTTGCCTGCAAAAGATAGTGCGACGTTTGCCTTGGACACTATGCTTCATTTTTATGCAGTGTTTATATCCTTGTTTCAATCAAACTGGCTTGTAAAAACCCGATCTAGTAAACTGTAATCTTGATAGCTATAGAACCACTTTTATTGGAGTTTCTATATTAATTCTAGAGAGAGAGAGAGAGAGAGAGAGAGAGAGAGAGAGAGAGAGAGAGAGAGAGAGAGAGAGAGAGACAGACAGACAGACAGACAGACAGACAGACAGACAGAGACAGAGAGATAGACAGAGAGAAACAGAGACAGAGAAAGACAGAGAGAGAAAAAGAGACAGAGACAGAGAAAATGAGAGACAGAGAGAGAGGCAGAGAGAGACAGAGACAGAGACAGAGAGAGAAAAAGAGACAGAGAGAGAGAAAGAGAGAGAAACAGAGACAGAGACAGAGAGAGACAGAGAGACAGAGAGAGTTCTGGCATAAAATTGAAGGGGCGTTGCAACAAAGCATCATGTCTGACCCCCCCCCCCCCCCCCCCCCACCGAAACCAAAGTATGCTCACAGTGAAGTGTAGTGTCCAGATACCGTCCACCCCCCCCCCCCGACTGCTGCCACCAGCACCTCCCTAAAGTGCTGGTTCCACCAACACACACGATATACCGAGATTAGTCATGATTTTGTTGTCATGCTAAATCTTGCTAGGTTTTGAATAATCAGGTGCCTATTTGTCGTGATGCATCTTGAGGTGTTGCGGTGGTGGAGCACCAAAGTATACACAAGACATTGTGAAAAAGTACACATACCATTGTGCGCGATGTATCGCAACAAAAGAGATGCTGTAAGATATAACAAGCTATACCATGGCACATCCATCGTGTTGGTGGACCACCCCTTTACTGACACCTCACCCCCTACACCCCCCCCCCCCCTTGGCCTGAATGATTACTGAGCCTGTATATATTATAATACTGTTCATCCTGATTGGATTTAATCATCCAATGAAAGTTCATAATCAAAGACTAATCAGCTATAGCGCACTTGCAAATCAAATGTGTACTTTTTAATTATATGTATTGCATCATAGGAATCCTTGTTTCGGCTGATATACGATGCATATCAGATATTAAGACACATTGCTTGGAGCACACCACTGAATGTAGACTGGTGCAAGTCCTTAATTCAACCCCCCCCCCCTCGATATATAATCACTCCCGATGTACAATCACCCCCAAATAAACTCATTTTAAATTCAATCAGCTTGTCTGGTTTTCTGTGGATCTTATTACGACTTGATTAAATATTAAGTATAGAGGGGCATTATGTCGAGACTCTATCTCTGTGCTTCTTTTATAGAAAGTGTTTCATTTTGCCACATATAAGAGAGACAAAGAAAGACATTAATTTTTTTCCATAAAGTATCAACACATATGTACAAATAAAAGTAACTGCTGTGAACCCACTGAAACCAGAGATACCCGTTTACAAAACACCATTTCCGGATATAGGCGCTCAGTACTTTGACCATGTAGGTTCGATATTATATGTGTCATTCTCCAATCTTTTAGATCCATATTTTTCATACACGCAACAACTGTCATCGTAGCTTCGAGACAGAGTTATTCAGACATGCTAGTAGTAAACTACACTTCAAAAGTAACAAACGAGACCAAAAACAAAAGTCTAGCCTCAAAGCCCCATAGGTTTAGCACTAAGCCTCGTTCCACTGGCCACCGGAAATGATGTTTTGTAAATGGATATCTGTGGTTTCAGTAGCCTGGCAGCCTGGCCTAGTTAGACTATAGGCCAGGTAACGGGTTCCATTTTTATGGGGCATTATTGGTAACGCTGTTGCATTGTGGGTTTGCGCCACCTTGGCAGACCGAGAGCAGACGACACAACAAAGAGGTGAAGTAGTGTGTCAACTCCTTGTTTGTACTCTGATATCTCTTTTGGTGATTGCCTGACGATTCGCGGTGGCGGACCATTCGCGGTGGTGTTTTGGCCGTTCGCGGCGGACCATTCGCGGTGGGAATACGGACTATTCGCGGTCATATTCTGACGGGAGCAGGGGGCCACAACTCGGCCAGGCTAGTGTTGTAGTAGGGCTTGGTGGTGGAGTAGGGAGTGGTCAGGGAAATTGAGGGACTGGTGAGGGACAGTGAGGGACTGGTGAGGGATTGGTGAGGGACTGGTGAGGGAAATTGAGGGACTGGGGAGGGAGTGGTGAGGGACAGTGAGGGATTGGTGAGGGAGTGGAGAGGGAGTGGTGAGGGAAATTGAGGGACAGGGGAGGGAGTGGTGAGGGACAGTGAGGGATTGGTGAGGGAGTGGTGAGGGAAATTGAGGGACTGGTGAGGGAGTGATGAGGGACAGTTAGGGAGTGGTGAGGGAAATTGAGGGACTGGGGAGGGAGTGGTGAGGGACAGTGAGGGATATCTAAATGACATTAACTTAATCTTTGATTAAATTTGACATATAGTATGCAAGTGGGGGGGTGAAATAAAAGTAAAAACAACTACAAAATATCGAGCGGGAGACGTACACTGCACCACTCAAGCGCTGCAGTGTGATCTGTTCTCGTGAGACAGCGGCGCGAGAGCTGGCGAGTTGAAGGTCGTACCAGCGTGACGTCAGAACCCGTTACCTGCCCCTTATTCATATGGGCAGGGAACCAGTCCACGCTACTCTGTGCTTCAACTTTGGCTGGTGCCCACCTGTGACTGGCTTATACCCCGGGAACCAGCGTTGTGGTTTGGCTTATATACACTACAGTCCTGAGCGTTTAATATGGGTAAAATGACAATATCTATTACAATCAAATGTAGCATTTGTAAAAGATAATATTTTCGAAGTGACATGTTTTGGTGTTTTTTACCTAACAAATTCTGATGTTCAATCTACGACAGGGAATCGTAACTTTATCACAGGTATATCAGATATATACCAATAAATAGGCCCAAGTCTTAGCTTTCTAACGATTTTTTGTTTATAAAAATCGCCCCGTTATTCACGATGCAACAGCGATTTGCCCTTTTCAAGTTAGAAAAAACTAGTTTTTTGTCCCATATTAAATGATCAGGGACCTGTTTCACTAGTCAGTAGGACAACCGTTATTTGGTGTAGTGACACGATAGCGACAGGTTGCGTTGCAGTAGTATAGTGACAACTGACTTAGGGACCGGGGTTAACAGACGGGCTCCCACAGCGGCATGTCGCCTTTCATAAGTCCGATGACCGGTCACTATTCCTGTCTCAGTCATGTCTTAAATAGCGAGAGGGTTTACCCTCTCGTTACAGTTGTCACTGTCTGTGTCCGACTTACTCGGCCTTGTCTCAGTTGGTCAGACACATGAACTCGTGTACAATGGCAGGCAATGTTGTTATCCCGCGTCGACCAAGAGTTTACGGTGTACGCAAAGACCCCATCGATTATTTCTCCGACGACTTGTTTTGGCGTCGTTACCGATTAACAAGGGGGATGGTGATTGAACTGGCGGAGGAATTCCGTTTATCTGGCTTTTGCTCTACCCGCTGTAAGCAAGGTGGAGGGATAGTGGCCCAAGAAAGAGTGAGTGTCATGTGTCTGTTTTATGTGGTGCGTTAGGAGCTTCATTTCAACAAAGCTGTGTGCAGATTTCGTGTGTGTTACCCATTCATTATACTTGCAATTAGCGTCCTATTCGTCTCCTAAACATACAAACAATGTTAGTTGTTTAACCATATGCAGCTTTGATTAACGCATAAGGAAGTCATAATAAACAATAAACCTTTTCACTTTATTTGGTCCGAAGTACAAAATAGAAATATATTACCAAAGACGAGAGACGGAATACCCTTTACTTCGCGCTCCCAGCAACAAGGGACCGTTAATTCTGATCGAAGGTCTGACCGGGACGTGCCTGTAAATGCGGGTGTTGATCCGTCTACTCTGCTCGCCGAGGGGAGGGGCGACCTTTTGCCGGGTAGTCTGAGACTGGGACTGGAAAAATGCGGGACTGTTGAAGGACAACTGCAGGAAGAGTCAGTGGAGTTAAGTTATTGGTGTGGGGGTGGTGAAGGGCAGGAAATGGATAGTGAGTTACTGTTTAATGACAGTGATGGATTGGTGAGGGACATGTGAGTGTCTGCTGGTGTACTGTTGAGGGACTGTTGAGGGACTGGTGAGTTCATTTGAGCGACTGGTGCGACAGTGGTGTGTGAATGGTACGCGACAGTGAGTGACTGTTAAGTGACAGTGATGGAGTGGTGATGGACTGGTGAGGGACTGTTGAAGGCCTGATGATGGACTGGAGAGTGAAATCGATGGACTGGTGAGGGACTACAGCGGTATAGGTGGGAGTACCGGAGAGGGCCTCTTGAAACAATTCTGAGGGACTGATGATGGTCTGTTGAGGCACAGATGAATGAAAATGAGGGACTGGTGATGGAGAATCTGGTACTGGTTTGCAACAGGTGGGGGACTGGTGAGGCACCGATTGAGTACCACAAAATTATTATTACTTGAATTTTTGTACATGTTATGTGTTATCTGTTAGTGTTGATACAGTTAATTATGTGGGTGTTGCCTCAGTTCTTCTATAATATAACTAATAGCCTGTAAAATACTTTCAGATTTTTGTTGCCCTGGGAGGTGTCTGATGTAAATATTTAATTTTCTGTCCGCTATTTCTCTGAGGCATCGGTTAACATCATCCACCTGTCTTTGTGCATTGCCCTGTACATATTACGCTAGGTTTTCTTGTAGATCGACAAATACATTGTTGGGTGCGTTTTATTAGCATGCTCCTAAATTAATTACAAGACGTTTTTTAAACGCTATTGTTTCATACCAAAGGTAATATTTTCAGATGGCTGTGGATGGCCAGAAACGTGTGATGTATCTATGCGGCCGTTTTCCTGGTTCGTCACATGACAGCCACGTGCTTAGGCGCACAAGGTTATGGCGGAAAGGAGTGGACAATCAGTTTGGGAATTTTTTCTTACTTGGTGATTCTGGGTAAGTGTGTAAAATTTAGTATAACTGGTTGAAATTACTGGAGCCACTGTTGTTAGTCGTTTGTAGTGTTTAAGAGTTTTAATTGTTGTACTTGCGAAAAAATATTTGTGGTAGGGTTTAATTGTGTAAACATCTGAAGATAAAAATCAATGTTATGTCCGATATCTTTTTCTCTTATGACCTAGTCTGTACACAATAAATTTCTCGGTTTTCCATCATGTTTCTCATTTAATGGATGTTAGGGTAGTTGTCAGTTCTGCTAAGAAGTCCTTGCACTCCTTTGTGTCTTGTGGACGTTCTTATTTAATGCGGCTAGTGAATGTGTCGTTTTATCTTTATAGCATTTTCTGTTTAACGTCGCCAAATATCTTTGTTTGGTCAGACAACAGGCGATCAACTGCATAGTACTAGCTTATAAAGGAATAATTGTGATGAATGGCATATATCTAATGTTAAATAATAAAAGTGTTTAGTCCAATTTACTGTTTGTATCAGATCGGACAGATTTGCGCTATAAGCTTTTAAAATATATAAAAAAGAACAACGTTGCTTCTGTCTCTACTCATAAAAATACTTTACAAACGGTGATCGTTTTTAACTGATATATCTCCTTCGTAGGCTACTATTTTTTGGCACATACCGACTTAAGGTACGACATGGTAGACATCCATACTTCTACTATATAAGCTTCCTTGCGTAATATTTGACTATAGTATTTGATCTTTGCAGGTACCCTCTAAAAAGATTCCTGATGACTCCTTATCTCCGGCCAGAAACCCGCGCACAAAGGCGCTTTAACGGATGGCTAACCCATGCCAGGGCGGTGGTTGAGCAGACGTTTGGTCTGTTGAAACAGAGATTCCGGTGAGGAACATCTAAAATTTACCTAGTTGTACAACTGCTATTTCACAAGGAATGGCATTGTAGTAGATTTCTAGGTTAGTACTTGTTTAAGGGTTTGCTTGGCACTTATTCTTGTCTGGAGTTAGCGGTCTGTAAAAATAAAGTTGATTGGGATAAACGCTTTATCCATAGTGTGACGGTTATTTTTTATTTCCGTTTAACTGTCTTAGTTTCCATAGATAAACGCACTAAATTTAAGTTTATATAATGTCGTATTTTATCCATATGACCCTTAATATTTGTTTTATACTCCATCCTTATTGTATGCTATTCTAGAGTATCTTTATCTTTGGCATACGGTAGAAATATCCTTTTTAATAACAAAGGGTATGTTACCGGAATTATTTAGTGGTTTGGTGGTTCATTTGCATATTCGTAATATTTATCTATTAATTAAAAAGTGTTTCGTTTACATCGGATATTCTTGGTGCCTAATATATCTTTTATGTATGTTTCTTTTGCTTTTCTTGTTGATGGAACGGTGAGCCTTTGCCTGTCGAGTCGCCTAGACACTTTCCTTTCATTTTGTTATATGGAAGTGATTCACCTGTGTATTAAGATCTTATTGAATACACAGGCAAGAGTGTGTAACCATATTCGCATGGTATGTTAAACTCGCTAGTTCTTTTTGGGGATGACTTTTATTTTACAGCTTCCTCTCATTTTTGCTATATTACTTATAAGTTTTGTTACGGGTTTGCGTTGTGTCTCAAAAATGGCTGATACTTTAATTAATGACTTTTATATTAAAAGGTGTTTGGATGGACACGGGGGATACCTGTATCATACCCCTCAAATCACCAATCGGATTTTGACAACGTGCGTTTGTCTCCACAATCTTTGCGTCGAACGCGGAGTACCTGTCCCTCCGGCGGAAGAAGAACAAGTACCCAATGATGAAGTCGTCGCTCAGGTCGTAGTGCCCGCCCCTGCCGCCAATTTGAATATTGTGGAGCCTGATGCATTGGAAGCTCGTGCGTATCGGAATGCGTATGCCGAGAGACTGTTCAATGTGTAATGTGTATAGTACTTGTTGCGTCATGCGGTGCATTTTGAAAAAGTCTTTCAATTTATGCGGGCACGAGCACGGATCTATATCTTGTTTATTTTCTGTCTGCCACTGTTTGGGAGTATGTATTACAATATAGGTAGTTTTCCTACTTTCAGTGTGTTACCTTGGATTGGTATGTTATGCTGCATTCGATTTTATTTGGGGTACGATAACAACATTCGCCAACAACCAACCGACACTATCCCATAAGCTCGATACATTTCTGATTATGATGCTTCTGATCTCATTGCTGCGCTTAGCTAAAAATAGGGTTGCATATTTTACGTTCTTCGTTACAGACATTAATCGTTAAGAAATAACTTATGTTGATTTCAAACACTGATCCCATTTCTAATGAACATGGTGTTTATATAAAACAACTTTGATCTTACAGATAAATATAACTATGTGCATCACGTCGTAAAAAGTTCTTTGATAATAAACAACATCAACGGATTAACAATTTCAAATTTTTATTAAGAAATTACAGTAATAGTGTCCTTACTAGTTAGACACCAATAAAGTGGAGCCGGTGGGTAGCACCTGCAAAAACAAGCTAAAATAAATAAGTCGTTTCTGTTTCATCTCTTCTACTGTGGACATCTTATTCGCCTACAATCGGCACGTGTTCTTTGGTTTCAGTGATATATTCCTATTTTTGTCTAAATTATTCTCTGAAGTTAGACACCTTTCAACAAAGCTTTTATAAAAATAACTTGTTAATATGTGTATACCGTTTACTGGTTTCATTTATTTCCACCTTACCACAAGCATCAAAGTCAGTTGAATAATGTTAAGATCCTATCCCATTTTGAGAACTAGGGAAATAAAATATAATCAAGGGCAAATTATTTTGTTTTCCAGTCGAGTAACAGCAAAAGTCATGGTGGGTTAATGTTATGCCTAACCAAGATGATTTGGTATTTCTTAGGACCGCTAGTTGTTAACGTTATTCTAGTTAGAGCGTATGCTCTTATATTCGGTTAATACTTGAAAGTGTATATTTCTCTTTCACTATGGTTGGTTGAGAAATACAAATACATATTTGGTTGGGTCCTGTGTCTGCTTCTATTCTTAATTGTTCACCTACAGTTGGGTAGCGCTTCTTGTGAAATACATAAATGTCTACTGCACCCCAAAAATATATTTATTTCCTCTTACATATCTATGAGGTGCCTCTGACTGGAAATGAACATAATCAGTGAAATTTTTGTGCCATTTTATTATTGAAATAAAGAATTTCACTTGTCAGATTGTGACTTGATGTTAGAAAACACCTTATAGTGTTAGTAATATTTTATATCTTGCTAGATTAGTGCTTATGAAAGTCCTATGTAAAGTAATCTTACATACTTGTTGGGGTGTTGGGCCTTGTAGGCGACCAAATGAACGAAATAGTGAGAAAAAATCTATTTCTTTATTGACTAAGTAGCTCGTGCTACAAAATAGCTTAGTTCTTTCGATTTAATTAACAATAGTATGTTATCCGTTGTAGGTTTATGCTTATTTCTTATTCTTTTATATTTCACACTCTATCGTGTTTTATCCTAGCAACCTAGATATTGTTTTAGTATTTGAAAATTAAGTGGTAGACTATACTTGCAAGGTCCTTCCTTAAAATAATATATTTTTTTTTTTATTATCTACCGTAAATGAAATAATCTTGAGAAATTCTATTAGTATGTTATACTTACTTATAACCAAAATGTTCTTGTTTGTAAGTAGTAGGCCGTTTGACAACACAGTAGCCATTATGGCCTGTACACAGTCGTAAGCTGGCCAACCAACTAAAACAATAACTTTTCAACTTCGAGGTTCATATTTTTAGTAGTTGGGGGATGTAGTAATGGTCACTTCTTGTGCTACATCGGGTGAAAACAAGGAACCAAAAAATACTTCTTCTGCGGGTTGTGGTCGCCTCGGTGCTATGGGTTTTGCAACTTGATGTGGTTTGCTTGTTTTCTGTGCCTCATACTGGGTAGCCACCGTTCGAGTTATGACTTTCTTATTCTTTAGAAAAGGGCAGATGCTGCTGTGTTCTTCTGTTAATAGTTCCAATTTTTTCTGTATTGTTTCCAGGTCTGTAAATAAAAACCAAAAGTTATTATGCCAGTTGTGTCTCAAAATAATGTTATGCTATTGTTTCTTGGCACGTAAACTATCCGGAACTATATTGCGATTGAAGTGGCGTCAAATAATTAATGCATGTATTTTTGTAGATATTTAATATAAGATTACCTAGATAGGAATTTTCCTTTCTGGGCATGTAGGGATGCATTTTCTAGAAGAAAACAGCCCACTGTTTGGCATTGAGACCACCTACATTTCTACAGTAGGGGAGTATAAAGATAAATACAATACATAATTCATAATCTTTATTTAGTCTGTACGTATGGAACTGGATAAATGCTGCTTATACAGGCGATAGTTGGCCTTATTTTCAATTAGCCAGTGAGGGGCAGGTATGTTACAAGCGGTGGCTATTCACCTGAAACCAGCGGTACACAATTACTCGGCTACAGGGGTGCTACACGTTTTGTGCAAGAGGTGGATCATAAGGGTTTACATCTTTAACCATTGTAACTTGTGTGTTTGGCCTACCTCTAGAAAAATCATTTTGCCTGATGGATAGAGCATTTTCTGCTATGCTTTTCATGGACATGGTTAGTTCTCCAAACAGTTGGACGAGACTCGGAGAGTGTTCGCTTGTCTTCAATATCCAGTCCACATTAGTCTGTGTTCCTCTTTCACCATGTGTTATGAACACTTCCCTCGCTATAACCTGGTGGGTTTGGCTTGGCAGTGATTCTTTTGTTTTCTGGCTTTGTTGTTCACCTATACCTGAGGACGTTAAAGTATACATTATAAAATCGGTTTATAAAATACGAAAATTTATCATAAGTCTTCGTTAATTACTGTCACCAAATACAGACAATCCACGATTAGTATAGGTTGTTGCTGCCTTATATCCAATACTTTATAGAGTTATGTGTTCTTTGAAGTTGTCTACCCAAATTACCTAGTTCGTATCGTGCTATCAAGTTAGTAAGCGGTCTGTGAGGGTTTACAGGGTGTCTCACTTCCTTCTGTTCATCGCTTTCAGAGGAATCCTTTGCCTTTCCTTCTGTAAAAAAATTGATTTTTTTAATAGACCGTTAGGGAGTTTAACTTTATGTATGTATTAATTACCGCTATCGCTAGGCTAGCACCAAAATTTAAACGCGTGACTTGGCGAGGCAAAAAGTATTGTTGCTTACGCGATTTTTATTGCTAATAAGTCAATTCTGATGAAATACATTGTCTTCAAATAACCAAATCAGTTGTTAGGTATTGCCACGGCTAAAAGTCACTCTGTCGCCTATCTATGCTTTTCCTATAATATATGTACCTGTGATAGACTCGGCTTCTGGGGAGGTGTAGTCCGTAAATCAGTGTAGTGCCGCATTAGTAGGTAATCCCCAGTCGACTTTTACTGGTTGCGCGCGGTTCAACGTTTAAGTTACTGCTCCAAGTAAAGTTCTGAATGTTTCCTTTAGTCGCTCTACAACTGTTATTTAGTTATCCGACTTGATCTTAGCCTTTGTATTTGTTGGATAACCGTGTTCAACTTACAAAATGGTACGTCACTTTCTGTAAGTTAAGGGTGTGTTAGCTGGCAGAATAACCAAAGTAAAAAATAAAAAAATTGTAGGTTAACAGCACTTACCGGATTGTGACGTATATTGAATATGGGTCGATTCACAACTTGTGGTCTCTATGTCGTGTTTGTTCTCCTTCGAAACCACTCTCTCATGTTTTCTGTTTGTCTTGTCGGTGGTTGTGCCCGAAGCAACGGTGCCTGCAATTAATTTCATAATACATCAGTGTTTTCACTATACAAAACCGTTTAAGTGACCGAATAATAATTTCAAGTACACATAAGGATTACCGAGACGAAATTTTTTTATCTCATTCTTATTGTACCAGCATTTTCTTCTGTGCCATTGCTTTTAAAAAATATCCTTTTATCTGGTGTTGCCTTTATAAAACTATAAATCTTTTTCATCGATAAGTATTCTTTAAATATTAAAGGTTGTGTGGAAGGTTTGAATTTAACATTTTATGCCCTCTGTTGCAGAAAAATCATTTACCAAATCTTGCTAATAATTGTAAACCATTCGATTACATAAAATCATTAGCAATATAGGGCTTAATCATAAATGGTGGTATTTAATCTAAATAGGACCTATTTAGAAAAATGTAATATATTGTTTCAGCAGGATTTGGATCTAAAATGCTCCTTCCATATAAACCATTTAAATGGATATCATTTTACATTATTTAATGCTATAGAATAATATAATATTTTTTCTTTCTTAGTGTGCCTTAAAGTGTTTATCTATATCGGAATATGGCCTATATTAAAGGTGTCGAATGTACGTTTCCCTATATAAAACATGTTTCTTACTGTCACTTGTGGTTTCAACCGTTACCACACTGCTGGCCTCTGATGATGTCTCCGCGTACATATGGTCCACCGGTCTACGATACACATAAGCGGGGGTACACTTGGCAGATGCACCTCCACTATTAGAAGACAGGTCGATTACATCACTATCTTCTTCATTTTGTTCATTGAGATCATGTTCCAGTTCACGCTGTTCCTTAAGAAGTAGTTGTATACGTTTCTCTTTCTGTTTGCGCGATGCCAATCGTTCTTCGTTGCGTTTCGACATCAGTAAATAGTCATGCTCCTCTAGGCGCTTAAGCTCCTCTCGGCGTTTCCTGATATCTTCTCTCCTTGTAATCTGGTTCTTTGTTATAGTGCCAAGATCAAGGACAGACGGCAAAGGAGAGCCTGGAATAGACACGCATGGGATTCTTTAACATAACCAATGGAAAAGCACCTACCTGTCCCCTACAAATTTATAGCAATTTATCATTATAGTTGAAAGTTGATGTAATAATTGATATATGACCTTATATAAATTTTAATGTTTGTATTTTTTGGATATTTTATTCTTTTACGTGTGGTCATTTCATATAAGCGTAGACTATACTAGTGTGGTGATCGCTGCCTGTCTAGCCGGTTGGACGACCCCAATCCGGAACGCTAGTTCCAGGCAGGATCCCACCCTACGCACTCACGTAGGTTGGTTTGGTTTTCTGTTAGTTTGCACAGTCAAAATCTCATACCACACAATAACGTCTTTTAATAAATAGGGATGTTTTTTAATCACTTAATTTCTGGAGAGATCTGGAAGATCTTCCCCACAAGTACAGTTCCTTCACACATGGGTGCTATGTTACGCCGCATAGGCTAATCCGGAGGATTCGCCTTATAACCAGGAAGGTTACAAGATCCCGCCTGCAAAGTGAGGGCCAAATGATCCGTTCCGTAGAAGGGACGCACGAAGACAGCCTGTCGACCTACTGTGAACGCATAGTTTATATAGTTAGCGTTACGTTATTCCGGTAACCGCCGCGCCACTCGGGTGTGCGGCTTTGCCCGAAATCACTACACAGTAAGGATCGGCATATAGCGCCACCTTCCGTGAAACAAACTAACACTGCTGATTCCCGTCCCACTACACTAGTATAACTGAACTATCTATTGGATTCTGAAGTAGTTGATAGTTACTCAACTTTCTTCGGAGGGTGTAAAGGCAGAAACCCTATCTTAGGAATAGCAAAACCACTTGATAGAAATTGTATTTCATACAGGTCAGTTACTTACTGGAGGACGAATGCAGAGGAGAGTGTAAACTGGCGAGACTATCAGACAGGGATGACTCGTCTGGATGGGCATCGCTAACGAATGGACAAGTTGTTATTGGTCTACCAGCCGTACCTGCGATGAGAAACAGATTATTGTTTGTTAGAAAATATATAGTGTCATACTACTTGTAATCTACAAAAACCGTACAAAACTACAACGTTAGTTGCTGTCCTTCATTTGGTTAATTTCTTGAAATACGCCTTCATTTTATATTATCTGTCTTCCATCTTCTGATTAACATAATTATAGTTCTCTAACTAAAACAAGATTAATGTATATTTTTATTCTTATTATGGTAATGTTTAACAGAGCGTTCAATCTCTGCAACCGACCTAACAATAAACTGTAGTATAATAAGTTAAAATGTAAATGGTGTATTAAAAACATGTAATATTACATCTATAGCAATATACCTTTGTTTGGAAATAGCGATGCATTTCCGTGTAAACCTTTTCGTGGGTTAATAGAGGGTTCTCTATCTTGTTTAGGACTGAACGGTTGACTTGCAGAACACTCTTCTTCCGCCATAGCTTCAGCTATGATCCGGCGCTGTTTGGCAACTTGTGTCTCCACTCCTGCGGTTGCACTCCCTCGTTTTCCACTGCCGGCGGAAAAAGCGAACTTTTGCCCTATGGTTCCCAAATCGGTTTGCTGAACTATTTGGTCATAATCGGTTGGTATTGCAGACAATGTTCTATACGGCACGGTCGCGGTAGAGGCAACGTTTGATGCAAGTGTTGGTTGCCGTACCATACTGTGTGATGCCGCTATTATTTGTGGAGTGGTGCTGTAGGAAACACTGCCTTCCTCGTCTGACTCAGAGTCGGACATACCTGCATCAGTCTCTGTACTCATACCTGTAGGTTAGTGAGTAATTATTATTGTTCAATAAATTTTTCTTATTTGGCATACAATGTACACGTTTGAAATTCATATCCGACGGGAGATGATAATTTTGGTTACATTATCGGCATTAAAAAATATGTATACTAATTTAAGTCATGTTTCGTTCTGTAGTTTACACATTAAGTCTATCAGGGACAAGAATAAAAATAAAAATTGGTATATAGATTTTTTTTTATACCGTGCTAATTGTTTCAATAGCATAGACTAAAGAAAATAACAATGGAGATTATCCAGCGTTTTATAATTATGGTTGGAAAGAACAACTACTAAGAAAACTCACCGTGTATGGTTAGATTGGAAAGGTAGCACAGCGCTAATTCTTCCAGAGGACTGGCCTGCAGGGCTGGTGGTAGCGGTCCGTTCCCGGTTTTTTTTAGATGATCAGAGCGACTTGTTTCCTAAACCATGAATATAAATAAAAAAATTTATATAGGTATGAAAAGTAAAACTATACCTATAGATTAGGCTTATTTTCAATAATTCGTATGCCTATTATTGAAATAACCAGACCCCAGACAAAGCTAAGTATATGTCTATAAATAAAATAAAACCTATAAGCCTACAAAATAAATTTTTTTCATGGCATTTCTTGTTTAAATGAAGCCGCCGGCGAGCGGACTAGATGCAACGTCACTAAAGGGATTCCCCCACACTGGAAAGCTCTAAGCGCTGGTGAGAAGTCACGCTACAAGACCGGCTTAAACCAGTTATTTACGGTCATCTTAACGGAATAGTAACATAACTGTTGAATTTTGGTCAGTCAATGCATCCATTGGCGAGTGTGGATAACACAATCCTTTTCTGAGTCCACTGGCACACCTGAAATTAACCTTCGTTGGAACGCGGCCATCCAGGCATAGAAGAAGAAGACACATATCTCCCGTCCAAAGTTGAGCGAATTCTTGCCACCGCGATTGGCTACAGATAACCAGAACAGGAACTATAGTTTTCGTAGGCGGAAACAACACAAGACCCCGATAAAACGGTAGGAAATATATAGATGCATAAAGATAATTTTTTGGTCTCTAACGTCTTTGTCACAGAATAGACATCCACGGTTCAGATGCTTGTATTTCCAGCCACTCAGTATTCCGTATCTTACCTGATATTTGGACTATTTGCCACTCGCCGCTACCGTTTTAAAACCAACCATCAACAAACCTATACTTCAAGAGATGTTGTGGCCGTCAACTAATCATTATCTATGACACTTCTAGACACCTTAGTTATTTATTCAATCGTACGTAGTACTGGTTTGTCTCACAAGTTAAAACGCTAAAGAAACAACACAGGGGTTGCCATCCAGCGCCGCCTAAGGGGTCACTGCCTAGTTAGGCGGCCGCTCTGACAAACACCGCTAGGTCTAGCCATATGTGTATAGGGAACAGAGCCCTCACACCGAATGTTTGAAGGGTAGTTGTGATTGGGGTATTGTTTTTTTACGTCCGATAAGATTGTATGAGCAAACTAGGGCATTTCATAAACGAGTTTCGCCTGTAAAAACTTTATAGTTTAAAATATTACTGGTTATAAAAAGTAAACAATTAAGCCTAATAGAGGTTGACCTTGTATGATATTAGTGTGTATGCAGTTTATGGATCCTAGTGTTATATAATATGTTAATAATTACGTTACCAACTGAAATTATTTCATAAGCCGTGTTCTAGATAGCGAGATGAGGTGCGACACCGCTCCACAGACAAAAACCTATTACAGTATAGTCACTTGCTAGTCTAGTCTTGAGGCCTAATGCATGTTTTTGAGTGAATGGGTTCTGGCAAACTATTAAGGCATTATTATTTTCTGATTGACAGGAGGTGTATTACATTTAAATAATCGTCTGAATACTATAGCGTTATAAAGCCTTCATATTATTTCATATAACTCAGTGCACTGTGACATACAGTATGTCCTCCACTAGAAAGGCAACAGTGACGTAACACGGTTTTTTATAAAATTCTGTGGTGGACTATAATAAAAATAATGTTAATTACAGTTAATAGCACCTAATAAAATAAGGATAATAAAAATGCTTTGCTTGGCCGCACTCAGTCGTTCACTATACTAAAAAAGTCCCGCACCTAATGAGAGTTTTCCATCAATAGTCCTTCAGCAGAAACTCAGCAATTCCTATTTAGTGTAGCAGCCGTCCCTTATTACACAATACGCAATCGTAGATCAACAGGATGTAATTAAGGCCCCCATCCATGGCGAGCTGGCAACTTTATTAGCCGGTCACAAAAAGAAGTTGGTCCCTGAACCGTGGCGAGTATTAACTTCTGTTTCTATTATGGGAACACTTGAAACAATTGGTAGAGGGTCTGATTATAATAGATATTATTGTTAATGTGTAAGTCTTCTATTTCAGATGCCGAAACACCATATGACAAGAGCTGAGAAAGCGAGAAATCGCGAGGCAGCGATACGACTATTAGAGGAACCATCTGCAAACATGGAATTCGACGAGATTACCAGCAAGACACCGAAGGCAAGTCATAATGTATGTGGTTAAGACTATTAGAAATAATTTTATTTGGTTTCACATTTTTTTATGAAAGGCTTTTGAATAACGAATGGGAAAAAAATAATTTGGGTAGGCTATCAGAGTGATCGCAATTTCAAATTGACCATAGGCATAGAAAACACGAGAAGTGGGCCGAAACGAGAACTCTGCCAGCGGTGTGAGTGCGAACGGAGCCTTCTGGAGAATAGAGCCTTCAACCATAATCAACAGAGGACATGTAGATGAAAGATCGTAATTAAAAATAGATGGTGATAGAAAGGACACTATTCGTCTATTTTCCTAATCTAGTTAACCATCGATTGGAAAATAACAAACGCTCCGATATCACAATCAGAACCAACTAGCGGTAAACACAGAACTTACACGTGATGGTTAATATTAGTCATAATGCAATAAACATCAAGGGATTTATTCAAAAGTCAATTAAAGACAATTTTCAAATATGTATTTCCTTTCAATTTGTATTTGTTGATAAAAACATAGGCAAAATTTCACAAACTTTCCATTTTCGATTCTAATCGAGCGAACATCTTCTTAATAAGTACGATAACAGGTTATGGATAGCGCTTACTCATTTTAATGTTGCAATTCTTAATCGGTCCATAATGTTTGGTAAAGCGAGATAGAGATCACTGTTTTACCCTTAATCGGTAAAGCAGCTATCTATGACACGTGATTCCTGCAGATTAGCCAGGATCGGTTCTCTGGCTAAGTAGCACTTAACACCTAATGAAATCCACCCCAGTCTCAAATCTCCTGAAAGCTCTATTTGGTACTCTGAATCTCAGCACCAGTCTCTGCGATCGGGACGGCAAAGTTCTCACCTCTGACTCTTTTATCTCGCGGGCCCAGTTCTCAAGTGGTCCTGGCATGTAACTCTAGCAAAAACAGGATGACCCCTTTATCCGTGCAGGTCTGTAAACTCGCATGTTTTTTATATATTGAGTAAAATAAATCACTGAGATCATTTTAAATAGTCTAAATTTGATTTGCACATGACACTATCCACCTGGATGTAGCAATCGATCAGTTCGTAGCTGATAATTTTAGTGCATCTTGCTAAATTTTTTCCAATAACAGACGCTTGTTAGCATAACGCCTGTCGGCCCTTGTCTGTATGATTTTTCTCTGTGTTGGAACATATATGATTGCCATCGCATTTTAATGATTGTGTGAATTATGTAGTATAGAAAGAGGTGTAAGATTTATAAAAGGTATATGATTGCATTGGTTAGTTTCAGAGTAAATTCTTTACTGCCATGGAAAGACAACGACTACATAATACTCACAAATAGACATCAAATATACTAAATAGTACTTTGTTTAATAGAAAAGATACAAGTGCAAGGCCGACAGAACTCCGGACGAATTAGCGGCACACAATAACAAAATGAAGCTATACATGCGGGACTGGCGGGACCGGAGACGAGCGGCAGGTGATTTATCTGAAGGGCCGTACCACCTGGAGCCGATCCATTATGTATGCTAGTTAAGGGCATACCATATTCTCACAGACGACGATTAAGCAAAGTAACTTTCTAATCTAACCGGTTAACAATGAAAAAAATAGAGGATAGTCTTCATGTCGTATAAAATAGCAAGTACGACACGTCCGGTGCTACGACAACATGCTATATTTTATTACCCCCCCGCATGTTGTCAGAACTGCAAGCAAATATACCACTTGCAATAGTGCGAAAGCTGAGAAGAGTTCTAACTGTTCGTTCACTGCAACCAAAAAAATATTCCTGTAAGAACGTGCTAACTATCGCGTGATTAACCGCATATTAGCAAAAGACAGTGGATCGACCCTTGTGAGTAGAGGCCAGAAATATCGCCTAATGGACTTGGTAATAGGATGTAAATAATAACTTGGTTCATACGATATCTATCCTAAGAAGTCGTGTTTTAACACTAACTTTTGACCATATTTTCGCCATTAACACTGTCATCGAAATTATCATCAAACTAATTTATTTCTGCTTGACTAGCTCTCGCCGCCGTTGGATACAACTCCGAAGAAGATACAGGAATTAGTCAAAATAGTGAAGTGAGCACTGCCGACGAACACAGAAAAACGTAAGGAGATACCTTTTTTATCTATTTGTATAATAAATTAGGCGCAATTATTTTTAGAAAACCAATGAAATATTGGATTATAGATAGCATGGTGACCACACTGAAATAATTACTACTACATTTTCATCAGTGGTCATGCGCTACCCAATAAAATTGTACTTTTTAAAGAGTGCCCGACGGAAAATTTGTTTTACAAACTATATCTATATTTTATCCACGTCGTTGGTTGGACTGCAGCATAGCCTCCTGCGCCCGCTTTTTGACTTTAGTGTCTAGGCTGCAGTAGGAATTTTTTCATTAATGCAAACCGTTGACCAAATTGTAGAACAAACATGTCTGTGTAGTTTACCCACTTCACTCGGACACCATAATTAATCGGGGGCACTACGACAATTTCACGAGCACTCACGGAATCACGCCTAATTTTGGGCAGTAGGACTAACAGTAATTCAGTTTTCCCGGTAACCAACGGACCCGCATGTTCCCTATACAGGTTGTGACTGTCAGACCACCCTTTTTATTACCGATTCGTTTAGTGTAGAATAATTGAGTTTTCTACCAACAAGTCTGTCCTTTCAGAAATGCATTATTGAATATAATCTTGTTTTCAAATCGACGAACGAAGAACATCTAAACGAAAGGTCATCCTTTGTATTTCCCTGTATACCTTTAGGGTTTCCCTCCGTAAACAAAGCTTTATCGAAATTATTAAACAGTGCATGTGCATGGTTGAAATATTAAATCACAGCGGTAAAACCAAATAATACTTTGCAATCAATTATTACTCCATGGAAACGAACCAACAGGGGTTTTAGAAAGGTACTACTATCATACTATCTGTCTTCCAATGCTAAAGTAAAGGTTGCCGGTGGTTGGTTATCCTGCAAGCATGGTGCAACCACTCAGAATTAGCGCGAGAACGGCCTATCGAAAAAGGCTTCTTGGGCCCAGAGTGACCCTCACTAAACCCGCGTTAGGTGGCGATAACATGGGCTGTGTCTATCCCTACCGCTGTCTGAGGAAATAGACTAAACTGCTAGTCCCTTAATTGTCTTGCAGGCTCCTCCCTCAACTCGTAAAAACACCGATAGTCAAGGACTCTACTATAGATGATTATAAACATAAAGATAAATATCATTCTACAAAAAGCAATTTAATTTACAAAACAGTATTAATTACAAGAATTATAATAATCCTACAAACTTTTAGAAACACACAATGTTGTGGTCGCATGTATGTGGTGGTCTTTACGCAACAGGAGATGGAGTCAAAGGATTGATTAATAGATTCAGTTTATAAGCACCTACGGATAAAAACGAGTTAATGTGCTTGGAAATCTCAGTACATGAAAATACATTAGCTAACAAGATAAATATTGCACTAGGACTAACTTGCTATTCACTTTCTAAGATCGGACGAAGAAGACAGTAGTTTCGCCACGGACTCCAGTGGAAGCCAGGACACTCCTAAAACAAGTCCGACAATCCATACCAAGAAAGCAACGCAGAAGAAACACG
Source organism: Alentia gelatinosa (assembly GCA_950022655.1). NCBI lineage: Eukaryota > Metazoa > Annelida > Polychaeta > Phyllodocida > Polynoidae > Alentia > Alentia gelatinosa. Next base: position 52,642,104 of record OX465590.1, on the reverse strand, counting down.
AACACTGCTCCAACGGATACCGTTTAAGGTAAAGATCACTCAATAAGAAGAACGAGCATGTTATGACCTCCATAGACTAATCAATAGACTCAGTACTAAATCACTTGTCACACCGGAGAGCGAAATACTACTAAACAAATTTGAGAACTATGCAAGACAAGGCAAATAGAATACCCAATATTAACACTTATACGACTCGTAGTGATTGCCAACAAGACAATCACAAAGGAAATTTTAACAATTAACCAGCAAATTGAGTTATCCACAAAAACTAATATCACAACGAATGTGAAATCACGCCAAACCTTACTACCACATAATGATTTATAGACAACCATCCTGACTGGGATAAACTGTTAACTCACCGTGGCCCGTCAGGCAGAGTACGAAAATAGCATGAACGATTAGCATCACCGTTGCAATTCATAGGTTAGTAAATAAGTAGTAAGTGACCTGTGACAAATGAAATTTCATTATAATTCTACAGGGATTATGCAAGAAAGGGAGATAACGAGGAAGCATTACAGTCTAGTGATGAGGATACGTAAGTGTTATGATCTTATGTGGAAATAGACTGTAAATCGAGGAAGATTAAATAATAGGGCCCATATCGGTTAAAAAGTCTTGAATGCTTATGGAATTAGGCCATAAACGGCAGTCAGTTATTGATCAACTGTACAGAACGTGTCAATTAGCGATCTACCGCACCAAAAGGATTGAACTATGCCAGAGTAAATCAAATGAACGCTTTGACTGAACACTTTGGAGAAGCCATACAATTTGGTGGATAGTTTATTTTAGATATATTATTAACCATTTGGTCTGTTATAGCTGGGATATATTCAGCGTTATCAACGCATTGCCTAGACCGGAAACAGAATCTGAGGAAAATGAAATTGAACAAGAAACTAGCAGGTTGGTTGTGAAAAACACCATATAACTAAATTATCATCGAAACACCATGTAAATTATCAAGTATTTGATTGTTTATCCAATCATCTATTTTAAAGTGAAGTATAAAATAATTTTTTTCCAAACCTATAAACACATACCGAAAGTTGTCGCTAAAACACAAGCAAACAAATTCTGCTTATCATATCAAATCAAATGGTGCAAAATTGTCAAAAGATTGTCAATTTGCCCTTAATATAGGCATTTTTTTATTTAAATCATACAGTTGCCTAAAAGAAGCGTCACCACAAAAGACCGCAACAACAGGAACAACCTTGAACGCAGACGAGGACTGTGACGATTCGGAAGTCGAAAAAAAAAGGTAAACAAGAATCGAACGCTGTTTATGCTAGCAAGCCTAACAGAGTGATAGAGTACCAGCTAAATAAAACAGACACACAACGTCTTAAATAGGACCACGAAAGAGGTTCATGAACGCTGACTACCCCGGGCGTAGTTTCGTGGCCAAATACTAAATGGCCAGCTTTGCCAGTGACCAAGATGTGAAGACTTCCCACTCAGCACAAATCACACTCAACAAGTATGATTCTAATTTCATGATATCGACGGTTCACCGATAAAAACGTTTATACAAAAAATTTCAGTATTTTGACCATCCACACTGATTGTATCCAATAAACCACTCTCTTCCAAAGAAAAATTTTTAAAATTATAAATGAAATAACGGGTAATAACCAAACGGTAAGAATTATTGGATAAATTATATATGAATATATTTCTCGGAAATACGGCCTTCGTCATCTACAAGTGTTGGACTATTGTACCATTAAAACCACCTCACCCCAAGTGGTCACCTGGTATGATTGCCCAGGCCACCAATTGACAAGAGGCAAGATAGAAATTTCCCTCTACTAACTAAGCCGTTTCATTTTCAGTCGGTCAGATGACAAAGGAGAGACGGTCGATACGAATCACGATGACGACACAGAAGGCAGGGAAGCTGATGAAACAGTCGCGAGGTAGGGAAGCGTTATACTTTTTTACAACGCCTACACAAAATAAAATAGTTTCCCGTGAATATTATTAAGATCGGATGCAATTTGCGAGTGTTCTGATCTAATAGCCACCTACATAACACTTTTATGGAATTGTTAAAACGTTTCTGGTTATCATAAATTACCAAATTTTTTTTCCGGAAAACAAGACCACCTATAAACACTGTTTCAATGGGAAGGTTATTTGATAAATTAAAACAATGTTATTAGTATTGTTATATACTTGTAGGCACTAACGCCGGATCACGATACTAATTTTGAAAGTAAAACAATCGATTATAGTATGTGATCAGACTCTAATAGAAACCATTTACTAGTGGGCTTACATTTTCTATTTTATTGACTTTACAGAGGTGGACTGCCGACAGAGACCCGGCGGCTATCGCAATGGACCCTTCCTGTGGCTATGGCAATAGCCGTTGCAATCGCCATAGGCATTGCGGCGGTGTACTTCAGATTACTAGGATAATGTGTATCATAGCTATGAGAAGCCGAAACAGACTGAAATACCGCGCTTTAACGCGTAAGAAACGGGGGAACACCGTGCAGAACACCAGTATCTTAATTTGAAATACACGATTTTGCTAGTTAGACTTAAACCGACAATTTTTTAAGATAACAATTGCGTTGGGTTGCCGGATCGTTGCCTTACTTCATACAGAGCTTAGATTTTTCCACACACAACTATCGCAAGCAATTTATAATCATTTATCCTTCCATGGACGGTGCCACACACGGATACGAAGCCTTACACAAGGCTATTTGTATTTGAATCCATACGTCATAATCGTAAGGGACACAAGAACTGTAATTGACCACAGAACTACTAGTCAAGGTTTACCTCGAAGAGGCTAAGTTGCTGGACAACTAAACAGTATTTTTTGGGCCATATAATTGATATAATGATGATATTATTAGTATAAGAAACTACAAGATTCGTGATCATTTGGTGCTAATAAAATAGAGTAGTTTATTATGTATACTGTATATATATCAGAGAGCGATTGTGATAAATTAAGAGCAATAACCCACTTCACATTGTTTTACTTACAACGGTTATTCTCGTAGAACATTCTAACTGTTGAAACTAATTGTGTACAAGGTTTGTCGATGTGATTCGCAGTGGTGCGATAGATAGTGTAATCACCACGTAGCCACTTGCAAGTAGGATTATATATACAGTGTTGCCATATTTCCAAGGACTATGCAAGAAATAATCACCTACTTTGACCACTAATAGGAAAAAGGTATTAGTAAATTAAGGTTTCTGTTCTATAGAGTACTTATGTGGACTTTAAATTTTAATTAGAAACCCTTACAGTGATAACAGAGAATAAGGAAACAAGACGGACACAATGATTATCCAGTTCTGTTTTTTATTATACTAGTCATCTGTTAATAATAAAGTTGTCATGCTTCTTACTTTACACATGTGTTGTTTTAACAATATGTTATGAGAACGTTAATCACAATGTCAGTGTAATATGTCTATTATTAAAAGTACGAACAGAGAACTTATGGGGCATAGAGACAAAGAATTTTTAATCACCTAGCTTTAACGTATACAACCCACGGTTGTTTACATTTAGAAGACCAAAGATCAATGTATTATGGAAAGTTTCACTTAAAATGGTTGCCCATCATATGTTTCCTAAACTTACTCGAGATTTCACCTGTGCCATATAGTAGGACACCTTCTTTTGGCACTCCCTGTATTCCCTGGCTGGAGAACTGACAGAATTTACGCGATCTGAAACAAAATCATTTTGGTAATCGGCATTAAAAATATATCGAACAAAAAAATAATAAAAAAATAGGAAGGCCAAGGAGAATTAACAGGAAATACCACAGACATGACCGATAATGGGCCGAATATAAACTAGTATACAATGTCAAAGCAAAAGGAACTACTTTTAAAAAATTTTATTCCCTATGTGGTAGAAATTATTAACAGAAGGCAAATAAAAAGGCGATGCATGAAAATCAGACAATAACAAAAAGTGATAATACTCTCATCTGAAAGACTTTTTTGAAACACCCTCACAACCAGCAAACTATAGCATAAAATTGCTACGAAAACGGTGATAGAAGAAAGGTTTTTCTGTATTGCCCAAATAACCAGTCTATACCACTGGAACACAGGAACACCATAACGGTGCTGGACAGAATAATAATGACCAAGAGGCCCTACTTACCAGCGACACGCTTCCAAGCCGCAGCCCGATTCAGTTGTCCACCAGAGACCCCCTTAAAAGAACCCTTTATGTTGGGCTTCTCGTCAACCACAGCCTGGAGAAGTTCTCGAATAGCTTCCAAGGACCAGCGTGGCCCACGTTTGACGGCCTTCTTCTCGGCCATTCGGTTATGACAAACTGGAAAAGTAAATTGTTAATTGCTTCGTTACAAAACAGGTAGACACTAAAATAATAACACGGTATTTATACGATTAACAACACTTCGTACATTAATGCGGCAAGAAAATTAGACTAACAACAAGATGCCTGACGATTTGCACGATATGTCGCCCGCCGCGGTCATTAAGAAAACCAGTCGAAAAAGTACTATAGATTTCTTTGAATCCAGCCTCTAAATAACCCACAGCGGGCGGGCAACAGAACCACCGATTTTAGGAATGGTTGTAGAGTTCAAGTAGTGATAATACGACACACAGGGTTAAATATAGTCTATCTAAGGAATGAACGAAGATCGTAGCCTTGTTAACTAGGTACATTTCATAAAGTAATGATTCCCAAGGAATGGTTTCAAAAGCAAGAATAATCGAACGCTATATGACCACCAAAAAATATATTATTGAATTACACAAATATTTTCCAATCCTCTAGATTGAGCATATTTCGTCTATAGAAATTGGAATTCATAGATTTTAGAAATAAGAGTAACTAGTTTATCTACATTTTCTATAAACTAAGATACGTAACCACGCTTGACTTGAAACGATGAAAAATGGATAGTTTCAGCAAAGAAGCCGTGGGATCGCCCTGTAGGGTGCGTACAAGGAATTATTTTGAAACCAATTAAGACGGAAGTCCTTGTACGAAATTTTTAGATTCGACTACCACACAAGTGAGACAATTTATCGTATCGTAGATTTAAATTTTCATTATTAGACTATCAGTTATACAAAGCATACAGGTAATTGAAGTAGATCGTCGATAAAACTAAGAACCCTATTCAACGATCCCCGGGTCGCATTATGTAGAAACACTTAGTTAACACCTTTACAAATGTGTACACTTGGGTCAAACCATGTAGCTCCCATTCATAAGCTACGTTCAAATTAAGTAACATACGTTATTTGCCTTACACACCATGGAAAATATAGGATAGTTAAGTGTGTAAGTACTTTATGACTAACTGGTGATTAAATAACAGTACCAGCACACGGGCGAACAACCAAATACACCCAACGTGAATGCAACAATGGGCGATAAAAGGGAAAAATTTCACCGTTAACGAGTTCCAGGAAGTATTTACAAATTAACAACAATATTTATGAGAAACGCAGATTGCTACACACCGCCTAGAAACGTAATAGCACACCGAGTACTGAAAAAAATCCGTATTTTCGTGGTTTACACAATTGGAACCGATGTGACGATCAACGATTACTGCCGGACAGGGCGTGAGGGTTGCGTAAGTGATTCACTGAAAGCCACGGTAAACACGAGAAATGTCGGGAGTTGGTGTATTGTGGGAGGCACAGAGGGCAGCATAGCGAGACTCTTGCGGTCTTTGTCACCTATGCGGTCACTAACAAACCACGCGTCCGTAGCAGTGGACGGACACGACAGCCAAATAAGGACATCCGTTTTGAAACGAAACTTTATATTTTTCCTTATTCGTGTCACTATGAGGGTCACTATACATGTCACTAAGTGGCTTAGTGACCCATTCTAGTGAAACGGGCCCCTGGACTATAGTCATACACCTAATTCCGCCTTTGGCTGGTATATCTCCGCCGTGCCCCCTAGCGGATATCCCGGGAACCAGCGTAAATTCCGCCGAGCCCTCTAGCGGATGAGCGGGGAACCAGGAGGCGTTACCAATAATGCACCATAAAAATGGAACCCGTTACCTGGCCTATAGTCTAACTAGGCCAGGCTACCAGGCTAAGAGTAGCGTGGTCGAAGGTCGTGCCTGTGGAACCCGTTACCTGTCCCTTATTTCATTAGGGCAGGGAACCAGTCCATGGTTTCAGCGGGTTCGCTTTGGCTCCATATACAGACCTCTTGAAGGACCCCTGGTGAGAAGTGATGGTACTATTTTCTATATCGGTGAGGTTTTTAATCAGTAAGCTTTTATCTTTTGAAAGGTCTACGATCGTTTATTTTGTATTGTCATTCATTGTAAATAGTGTATTAGGCTCCCTGAAAGGTCATTTCAGGTAGAGGTTCAAAGTTCAAGGTCACTGCAAATATAAAGATATATTGAACCTGTTTTTAAACTTACAGAGTTCCAAACAAACAGAGACTAGACAAAGTCACATTTCTGATCTATTCGGATATGGAACCAGTTTATATATGTAGATGGTCGGTATTCAGAATTTGACGACAATTCAGTCCAAAATGATAAAAAATGAAATTACCAAGATCATTTTAGGAGTTTTCCCATGCAACCAAGACAGTTTTATGGTAGTATTCCTAAAATGGCTAATAGTTTGGACTATCATTGGGTTCTTTAGCCCATATTTAAGTAATAGTCTCTTTAATAATTCTGCCTCCGTCTATATGGGTTGTATCAATTCAAAACTCTATTTTATGATATCAAATTGATAAAGTTTCTTTGTTTGTTATGCAGAAAGAACATGTTCGTCTTGGAGAGAAAAGTGAAAAAGATTCCCGATCTAATACAATAAAAATATTTATTACCAAATGAATGAGAGATATTTTCCCCAATAGTTGGGAGTTTTTCCTTGAATTCTGCACTTTTTAAGTACCACATTTCTGAATAAATATATACATGTTGATGAACATGATCCCAACAAATGTGGTTAATCTAAAAAATCTGGTACCGTTCAGGTGAGAGCTATAAAATATTGTAACGTTGTACACGGAGGCAAAAGTGTACACGGAGGCAGAAACAAAATCTTTTAACTTGACCTGTTCCCTTCCTAAATTGTGATTTATACACTGCTTCTGCCACAGAATACTGGTAATTATATGTGCCGTTTATTTGGAATAGTTTTGTATACAATTTCAAAACAATTTTAAATTGAGAATGTCACTTTCTAGCAAGTTGTAATTTTTTAAATTTCTCTCCTTCATTTCTCACCCCCAAAATTTCTCATAGGTTTATTTATCAGGTATGATGCTTGTTTGCTGTTCCATGCTGTCAGGAAATTTATATAGAGCGACTTGATCATGATGTACAAGCTACAAAATGGGATGATAATTTATGGTGGTTCATACGTAACAATGCATTTACGCCGAGTTCCGTACGAATAGTAAATTATAATCGAGTTTGTAGCTTGTACAAGCATGGTAGGTTGTTCTATATCTACTATAAACCCGAAATTAATGAAATGATTGAATTAATTTGGCCTAACAACTAATGTTTCAGGCGCTGCTTACAGAACTGTGTTCCATATTTTGTCGTATGGAACAGTGTTCTGTACATTATGTTTATTTATCCTACCCCTAATATAAAATCCCATAGGCTTAACATTAAGTTTCTGTATGCCACACTGACTGGCATACAGAGTTGTATATGCCACTGGTGGTATACAGAATTGTTATCACATAATATTCCAAAATCGAAGAGACGGGGTAGTATAAAATCAAAACCTGATTCGTTTTAATCGTGGCCACTGCATTCCACACCTGGAGTTTAGGCTTCGCCTCATGAAGTCACTATGCCAAACTCCAGTTGTGGCATACGTTGGCTAAGATTAAAACTCATCCAGTTTTACGACAGTTTTTCTAAGTAAAATACAATATATTCGGCATTGGTATATCTTGAATTCGATGAGTCCTTCATGCACATACCTACATACCAACATAAACAAAACTGCATACATAAGCACACTTAAGCCTATAAGACACCGACCCGACAGCTGTGCCCGATTTTACCTTTCTCCGACGGATCCGTCGGGTCTGTGACAATCTGCATCAATCGGGTCGGTTTACGTACTTCAACGACCCGATCTTATTGATTTTTCCGAAGCGTCGGACATTACTACCCTGTCAGATATGACCGACTGTCCCCGACCTTAAGATTTCGGTGTACGCACTTTCGCCGATTGTTACCGATTCTGAGTTAGCCATTTGAATAGCGATGCTACCTATCCCCATGTCCGATTTAGAAGTTCCTTATACCCAGACAAATACGATTATAAACCTGAAAACCGTTTCCCGATATCTTAATTGGATCCGAAGTTATTAAACTTTGAATTAATTTCTATGATTCCACACCAGCGGCCCGTGGCTCACCCCAGCTCAGCTCCTGGCAGCTCTCTTTGATCTTATCCCGGGTAATTTATGAGGTTATAAGGCAGGAGGTGTCGTCGAGAAGAGTCTACATGTCGGTGTCTTATAGGTATAAGACACTGACATTTTATTCCCGACTCTCACCGAGCCGATGGTTGGGATGAATCGGGAACAAATGTCGGTGTCTTATAGGCTTTACATATCAGAGTGCATCCCAGCACACACAACGATATGTACTGACACATGTGCATACACACACCAAACATTGCAAGACACATTTCCAAAATATTTCCGTGATGATTTGGTTGTTGCATACAAAAGGAATAAAAATCTTGAGGATATTTTGGTATCTAGTTGGCTAAAATAAAGTAACAATGGGTAACTAAATCAAATAAATTATACTAGATCAGATGAATTCAATTAAATTCAGCTGAAAATTCTCATCCTAAAATAAAGATAAACTGTAAATTGAATCAAATATACACATGAAAATTAAAAATTCCTCCATATAAATTTCCAAAAGACTCATTCCCATTTGTTTTTATTTTACCTACTTTTTCAAAGTATTGTTTTATTTCCATTTTTGATTCTATTTTTATTATTTCTTAATTTTATATATATATTTTTTAACCAATTTTATTATAAAATTTATTTTTTTGTTTTTTAATTCTACTTAGTTACAATTTCAATATATATATATTTTTTTTTTTCTATTTATTATTATCATTTTACTTATTTGATTTTTATCATCATTTATTCTTAATTTTTCATTTTATACATTATATTCAATGTCATTCTAATTAAGTATTACCTTATAAATATTTTTAATTAATTCATTCATTGCATTCATTGAACAAACTTCCTTCATTCTTAAATTATTCATTTCACATGTATATTCAGTATCAATTTCTCTTGATTTATATCTTAATATTTCAAATTTCTATTCAACATTCTTGAAATAAGAAATAAACTGTTGCCAGTACAGCAAGGTAGTACACCATTGTATACCTAAATACAAATCACACACACACACACACACACACACACGCACACACACACACACACACACACACACACACACACACACACACACACACACACACACACACACACACACACACACACACATTGCAAAACCCAACACCATGAGGCTGAGATGAGATAACAAGGAATCGTTTTGAACAAAAGATTTATTACTGTTTTAATTCCTTAAAAACAGCATGAGGTCAAATAATGTGCTCCTGTGATGCTATGAGATTTACTCCTGGGTAGTTTAGTCGCTGTTGTAAATTACAATACTTTCCCTTGTATAACACAGATGTAAGATATCGTTTTAAATTAAAGCAATTTACATTGGAAAACGACGAGAAATGACGTGAAGAGTTGTACTTAAATAAACAGTCAGGAGGCTTACATTACCCTACATTTGTGTCGAGAGTATAATCAACAACTCATAGAGTACACATGGGCCTTTTGTGCACTAGATTTTTAAAGCAGTAAGTGACTGCAATAGGATACTTGTATTAAATGTCCATATTATTACATCCTCTCGGGTTACATTGTATACTGGTTTATATCGATAGAAAATTAGAAGGCACTTGGGGAAAGGAGAATTACAAAGACAAGTAAACCCTGTACATATATGTGTTTTATCTAGAATATCCTTGTATAGAATGCCTGAAAATGGCACACACTTCACGCTGGACATAGGACATCAAGATATCATATTGAACCAAGTCTAGCTATACCCACAACACATGTTAGACAGTTAACGAAGATAACAGGCATCCAATATCTATCGTCGACAGCTTTGGAAAATATATCAGTTAGTGTGTAGAATATAAGTAGATTATAAAAATAATATATCCAGCAATATCTCCGGTAATCAACGTTTTTCTTCGTGGGATTTGGGGGTGTTTTGTTGCACTTAAGTTGGCGTTGTGTGAGGACTTTGTCGCATACAAGACACATTGCTACATTGCCACCACGCTACGGGTACCACGCTACAGGTTTGCTACAGTTCTCCTGTTACTACAGGGACAACCTGGGATACTACCAGGGCTTTTCTATCTGAATACTTCGAGACACATTAGTAAAATATCTGTGAGGTTATTTCGTATTATTTCACCCATGGTATTTTTGTCCCATAGGCTTAACATTGATAACTCGTTCTCCATGCCCCTACGAGTACTGCAATTCATTGTCTATGATCTAAATCCTGTGCAACATCCATTCTTTTGGTGTACGCAGGGATGAGATGAATACAGAAAGTTACTCATTTTAGTCAAAGTCATTATTCCCCAACACATTTGAACACTACATGATATTCACTTGGCTATTGCCTCGTTCATATCACTCCGCATCAAAGTCGTGGAGAATGAAAACTTTGACCGAAACTTGATGGTTTCTTCTTTATTCCAAGGCACTTTGAACCCACAAAAAGAAGTCATTTGGGGGATGTCCACAATGAGGCATATTGTTGACCAGTTTTTGAGTGCCCGCCGAGAAACGTAGCGTGCTGGCGATGTAGCGTAGTGCCCCGTAGCGTGCTGGCGATGTAGCGTAGTGACCCGTAGCGTTCTGGCACCCAGATACAAGTTGGTCTTCCCTCTTTTATCCTCCATGGTGTACTTAACTCTGAAACAAATATATTGAATTTCAATGTGAATAAATACCTGAAGCCGAAGTATGACAGATTTGGAGATACATGTTCGTTATCAGTCGAGATATATTCAGATGTAAAAACTCGTTTATAAATGGTTACTCAGTCGCTATGAACTAGTAATGGGTATAGAAGTTATGTTGTATCTATTTATATACCTGTCTGTAATTGTCTATTAAATATTGACTGCTGCTAAGGGTGCAGTAATGATAATATTCATGCTCGCAGTGACTGTGACTTGATAAGTAATTAAAAAAAATTTAAAATGAATTTGAGGTATATAAATATAAGAAAACGTCCTTAATGTGGACGAAACAGTTCTTGTTCTCGGTCAGCCGATCTGACAGAGAACATGGTGAAGGATAACTTACCTTTATCCGTAATATTGGGGACGGCCATATCCTCTCATCTGCTGAGATGACCCATATGCGGCGTATGGCGACATGCCGGTCTGGTACACCGCTCCACCGCCCTGCATGGGGTTAACTGCATTCATGCCGTTGTTCTGTCAATGAAAGAACAGAGTATGCTATCTTATCTCACCCCAGATATTTTTTTTCCATAGACTTAACATTGGAAACTCGTATCTAACACCCATTAGATATTTAGGAAAAATATCCAATGGGGGATAATGTCACAAATATTAGCTCTTTAATCAATATTAAGGGTGAGATAAATTCAGAAACTCATTGAAATTTAGGGTCAGAGCTCGATCCCATCTCATTTGAATCACATAGCAATTCACACGGCTTCGCCTTGTGAACTACTATGTGATTCAAACCCAATGGGATTCAAGCTCAGACCCTAAACTTTCATGGGTTTCCTCTATATCATCTCACCCCTGGTACACGTTTAGCCATAGGAATAACATAAGAAAATAGTACTCGACAATCACTCCACGTAAAGTGATGATATTACGCCATGGCCGCAGAGAGATGGGAGATGATGTCATGTGCGATTGACCAACCAGAGGCCAGGATTTCAGAGAGCAGCCAAGACATAAACATGGAGATTTATACAATCATATCTGGATTTACATAGTAATTTGAATTATTCTGATATTGTGATACTATTCCAATGTTCATGAAATGGGTGACATAAATACAGAACTGCACTCGAATCGTAAAATAAATGGTCAAAGTTATCAGTCTTTAACTCGTTTGAATTATACGCAATATTTATTCAACTTCCCCTCATTCATAGCACCCCTTCCATAAGATCTCACACTCTCGAAGTCGTATTCTGTAAAAGGTTCTCACTATGGTCTATGGGAGAAGAATTCTTAATAAACTAGGCTTAAAGCCTTGAGAATCCACTGACACACTAGGTGGCATCATTATTATAGGAATCTTTGGGCTGCATTGATGTACGTCTTTAGCACGGGAGGCAGGCCAGTGGATTCTCAAGGCTCTAAGCCTAGTTTGTTAAGAATTCTTCTCCATAGAGCGAGGTAAGAGTACAGAATACGATTTAGAGAGAGTGAGATCTTATGAGAGGGGTGTTCATATCGCTCCACTTCAAACTCATAGGGAGCCAAAGTGAACCCGTTGCAACCACAGATAGCCGGTCACAAAATACCATTTCCGGGTATAGGCGCTCAGTACTTAGACTATGTAGGTTCGAGATTATATGTGTCATTCTCCGATCTTTTAGATCCAAATCTTTAATAAACTAAACAGCTGTCATCGTAGTTTTGAAACAAAGTTATTCAGAGACGATAGTTGTAAATTACACTTCAAAAGTAACAAAAGAGACCAAAAACGAAAGTCTAGCCTCAAACCCCCATAGGTTTAGCACTAAGCCTCTTTCTTACTGGCCACCGGAAATAGTGTTTTGTAGGTGGGTATCTGTGGTTTCAGCGGGTTCACTTTGGCTCCCTATAGAGAACGACGACTTTGACCAAAAATTACTGGTTTCTTTTTCAGTATACCACATTACACCATTTCTAAAAGAATAAAAAGGTGGTGTTGCCAAGAGGCAAACACCACACAAATTTGAATAAATGGTTCGCCTACCGGGCAGCAGAGGGCACTGCAGGCGAGGCCGAGGAGGATGACGATGAGGACCCAGTGGACGATGGGGAGGACGAGGAGGGCGTACGTCAGGAGCACCGTCATCATCCCCATGGTTACTGGAGGAGGCTGTGTGGAGAAAGAGTCGTCAGCAAAATACAGTCCGGGTTTTCACCATATTAGACAAGGTTAGTGTCATGTATAAGGATAGATATGGTTCTGAGATGATGAAATTCATTTTTTTTTGGTTTAAAAAAAACCCCTTTTATTTAGACTGGAGCGGATTCAGACTTACGCCTGGTTTCAATGTCCGTCCAGTTTACATTCTTTCAGTATTCTCTCATTTTTGGCATTTTGTGAAGCAACATATTGACAGATTCAAAATAATTATACATATACAATTTGAAAAACAGGACGACAGTGGCTCCCAAGAGAGAGCAAACTCCCAGAGTTTTCAAAATCCCATTTGATTAATGTACGTCTTAATAGTAAGTAGTTCATAGTGTGTCACGTTATTCACACGGGAATTTGCAAGGTAGCACAGGGAGAAATTTGAGATTGTTCGTGTTATGGTATCTTAACCCTAAGGTATGCTTTTTGCGAAATTTAAAATATATTTCATTATATATGTGTAAAATATATATGTATTTATTATCCTTTGTATAAAAAGCCCCCATTGAAAATGTATGGGGACTCAGTAAACCACTACCCATTGTATAAAACCTGCCAGATACCGTAACTGTGATGTAGATTCTAACCTGTGGTATACGGCCTCAAAACCATGGTATACGGGAAAAATAGTTCCTTTGTGCTATAGAGCAAAGAAATAGTTCCTAATGTTATACCCGTTAATATGGCAATTACTGGGTTTAATTTATTCGAAAAGATGGATAATAAATGCAACAAACGATGATTTTGTGGACAGGCGGCCGTGAACCACGAGGGGTTGACGCGTAGTAATACACGAGCGCTAACGAGTGTATTACGAGGTCAACCGCGAGTTTTTTAGAAGATTAAAAAATGCTGTTTTTTTTAAATATGTGAACCTTGATAGAAATTATGAAATGTATGTGTATTTAGTATCAAATTAAAGCTCCTGATGTCAAGGATGTATTAAATGTATAGCCAATAAAAATCTGGAAACCATGCGTAAGCAGACATCCTGCGTAAGTGGACACTTTGGCCTGGATCGGAGGGTGTCCGCTTATGCGGGGTTTTACTGTATGTCTGAAGCCCATTTTATAACACTTCAAAAGCCATCTTTGATCTAGCAAAAAAAAAAAAAAAGCGCCCTCGTCATATTTTTCATGGCTTGGTGATGAGAAACAAGTTTTTTTTTGAGTGGCCTTATACCTTTAAGATGTTATTACAAAGACTCACATTGCTCCAGGGGAAGGTGTCGGCACCCCTCATGGCCCAGAAGCTCATGCTGATTGGGGTGGCGATAATAGCCAAGACTGACATGACGGCGAGACCCATGATCTGTGAACAAAAAGATATTTACGTGAGACTTTCACATCGTACATCGGACATTATTCAAATACAAACAAAAAACTAGTCTGAAAAATAGCCGTCAACACTTTGGATGAATCGAGAGACTACAAGCCTCACCTCATACATCCTCTGAACCCTGTTTTACAAATTGGTATACTCAGACTCTCATATTTACTATCGTAAAACTGGATGAGATTTAATCTTAGCCACCGTATGCCACGACTGGAGTTTGGCATAGTGATTTCACGAGGCGAAGCTTAAACTCCAGGAGTGGCATGCGGTGGCCAAGATTAAAACGAATGAGGTTTTGATTTTATCCTACCCCGTCTCCTCGATTTTGGAATATTACGTGATAACAATTCTGTATGCCACTAGTGGCATATAAAACTCCGTATGCCAGTCAGCGTGGCATACGGAAACTCAATGTAAAGCCTATGGGATTTTATATTAGGGTAGGATAATAGATTATACCATATTGTGAATGACTAAGTACCTTGTAAGAAACTTTATAATCACTGCTACTCATTATACATTACTCATGTAGTCTCTATAATCATCTAGTCAGTTGGGTTAACGTCATATACTATACTAGTCATGTAAGTACGACGAAGCTGGTTACAGATTGAAAAAGGCATATATTACCTTATCTTATACAGGGTAAATCAACGATTTAAAATATAAAAAAAATCGTACTTTTTATCTTACCCCCTAATAAGAAATACCATGGGCTAGTAGTAATGGTCAAACATTGTCATGATTTTGATCATTGACCCCTAGTTAGAACGAACCTGAACGCAATACATATATACCTCGCCTAAAAGTTAGAGCGGCCACACTTCCAGCGTGCTGCAAAAACAATATCCCTTCACTACCTGCGTGCTATTCACTGTGATATTGTGAAAGGAGCAGGGTGCCAGTGTCTCAGGGTCTTAGAGGCATGCCCAGCTGACCATGACCAATCACTCAAGACCGAAAAACCTCAAGACCCTCTGGTACTTGATTAGTTTGGATTCTAGATTAATCCGGCAGTTGCAGAATTGCCATGTTGACTGGGTGCAAGTGGGTTCCGGAAAACTAACCCTAGACTAAATGTAACCCAAACATTTTAATTGTTATTGATTTATAATTGCACGCTCATTCATCAATGATGAACATACCATTTGCTCCTTGTTTACATATGTGCCACAGTCCAATACTGATTTACCATTGTTCATCCCTCTTAATGGAGAATCTGGGGGTTGTTTTTCAGTCGAGAGGATCTCAACTTGAGATCCGCTAAGATCGATCCAAGATCCTGAGACCGACTTTGAGATCAATGGCGGAAAGTGTTTTTCAGACATTGTCTCAAGTCTACACAGCCGATCTTAGGGGATCTCAACTCCAAGGATCTCAAGTTGAGATCCCTAGCCCTCAGTGTAGAACGATCTTAAGTTCTATAGTGATCTTCCTGCGGGTAACCAGCTCAGGTCTAAAAATTCCCTCTAAATCACCTATTATTTTTGTCCCTCATGATACCTTTTGTGAACTGATCTCAAGTTGAGACCGATCTCAAGTTGAGACCAATCTCAAGTTGAGACATTTTTTGAGCATACCAGTAGGAATTTCACATGCGGCCCGAGTGGTGCAGTGACTGCACTTTTTCACTCTCTTTTCAAAGGTTTCTCATGGTCATAATAAGCAAAAGAATATTTTTAAAATCGGTATATAGTTTATACCAGGTTATTAGTTCGCTTTACTTTAAATATCTTCTAATTAGACTAAGTTTAAGCACCGAATAAAAAAGTTGAGACAAGTATCAACTACTCTCAACTTGAGACCGACGTTGAGATCGTTTGACTTGAGATCCCCTAAGATCCCTTGAGATCCTCTCAACTGAAAAACACCCAAAGCACCCCAAACGGTCTCATCTCAGTCTCAACTTGAGATCCCTTAAGATCGTCTCAACTGAAAAACACTTTGCCTCTCAAGTGGTCTCAAGTTGAGATCATCTCGACTGAAAAACACCCCCCAGTGAGCTATAAGTGTACTTACCAAGCCATATGTCTTCTCTACCCCCGCAGCGACCGCCAGGATGCCGACGATGAGAAACTAAGAAGAGGAGAAAATAATACACTTGTAGAGCACTTTTTTCAAAAGACTTATTATCATATACCTGTGGTAGTATATCCTATACATACTGCCCGCTCCTACCCATGTCGTATTTATATCCATAAGACATCTAGGTGACGTACGGGGTATGTATGTGGCGTACGGGGCATGTACGGCGGTGAAATCCAAAAACTCACATAGAAGCAAGGTTAGAAATAGGATATTTTAAGGTATATAATAATAGAGAAACAGGCTGACTGTCTCCGTACGGATAAAATACTTGGTAAAATCGGCGATCAGATGATCCTCTGCCTTCGGCATCGGTTCATCTGATCGCCGATTTTACCGCGTATATTATCCGTACGGAGACAGTAAGCCTGTTTCTCTATATTATTATACACCTATGACGGTATGACCCACACATACTGCCCGCTGCTACCCATGAAGTATGTATAGCCGTACGTCACACTGTGACGTACGGGGTATGTGATCACGTGACTAGCTACAATTTCGCCATTTTTAGGTATATAATATTATTATATACCTATGGCCGTATGACCTGCACATACTGCCCGCTGCTACCCATGACGTATATATAGCCGTACGTCACACTGTGACGTACGGGGTTTGTGATCACGTGACTAGCTACAATTTAGGTATATAATAATACGGAAACGGGCTGACTGTCTAAGCACGTCTGAATACGTGGTAAAATTATTAATCAGATCATTATTAAATATTTGGAACTCGTACTCAACGCCCATGGGGTAATATCAAATTTGAACCGCACTCGATCCATAGCAACTAAAGATACGCTATTCATTTTGGTTTGCCTCATAATATCACTCTGCTTTGCCTCGTGATATTACTCTGCAACCAAAATTCATGGCATATTTTCAGTACTATGGATCTCCACGCAGTTCCT
The DNA here is from genome assembly GCA_950022655.1 of Alentia gelatinosa. Lineage (NCBI taxonomy): Eukaryota > Metazoa > Annelida > Polychaeta > Phyllodocida > Polynoidae > Alentia > Alentia gelatinosa. The sequence continues at coordinate 52,624,510 of OX465590.1, read as the reverse complement.
TGTTAAAATTTAGAATTATTGAATATACAGGAACTACACTTTGGAATTCGTTAACTATAGTCAGACAAACTCCCACATGCCCTGAGTTAAAAAAAAACTTTCAATAACTCTAATGTTGGAATCTATACCGAAGTAATAATTTTTTTCTTTTTTATGATGTTTTACATATTGATGTTATACACCTTGATTCGTCTACGGATGATACAACTGCATAGTACTAATAACATCTATTAATGTCTACAGTTACGTACATTATCAACGTCAAACGAAAACCAAAGGAATACGCAGCTGTGATTATGTCCCTTTTGTTTTATATTGGTTGACCTTTAATGCCATACAAAGAAGATTATACTGAAATTATTGTACTAATAAAAGAACTCTGTTTACTATTAGAGATAAATGTTAAAATGACCCTATATTTGGAGAATGGAAACGAATTTGTATCATCATTATCATATTCATATCATTTACCTGTTCTGTTTTGTATTTCCTGGCGGTTTAATTTGAGTACTCGATATGTTATGAGCTTATATGTATACCAGTAAGGTGGAAGATCCCACCTCGGTGAGAACTGATGTCAATACAATAATAATAATGATAATAATAACAATAATAATAACAATAATAAAGATAATAATAGTAAAAGTAGTAGTAGTAATATTAATAACAACAATAATAACAATAATAATAATAATAGTAGTAGTAATAATAATAATAATAATATACAAAAAATTGATAAAAAAATAGAAAAACACAGTCATACTTACAAGAATGGCGGGGACAAATGCCGGTATCATGAGGTACTTAATATCAATAAATCCATTGCTGTAGTGGTTACCGACCTGAAACGACAAACCATGGACAGCATGTAACAAGTTAAAGAAGAAGCAAACAAGTTTTGGTCAAACTCGTTGTTCTCCACAAGTTTGATGCGGAGTGAACATCACACAGCATTCAAACGAGTTGGAGAATGACGATTTTGACCAAAACGAGATGCTTTCTGTATTTATCTCCCCCTTGTACACACAAACAGAATGTATGATACACAGGATATATATCATGGAGAACGGACTGCAATAATCATAGAGGCATTGAGAACCAGTTCCCAATGTTAAGCCTATGGGAAAAAATACAAGGGGTGGGATAAATCGTTGAACTGGACACTAGCTTCTCATGCATTACTCTATGTAATCACCTTATTGTTTATGGCCCCCATCTGCACTAATGCTGTGCCCGGGAGTAGGGTGCTGCAGGGAAAGGCTAAGGCCTGGCTTCCACCTACTACGATAGAAATTTAGACCTACCGATATGGCACCGATACAAAAAGCCAATATCTGAGACATAACGGGAAGGTGCAAAATCGTAGACATTTGTCTAGAAATGCCGATCCACCACGCATTGTATGGGGTTTTTATCGGTGTCTAATCGCAGAAACGTGGTCAACTGCCCCGATATTAGGTAACCTTCTGATGCGATTTTGGTTTTTTATCGGGAGGTGCATCGTAGACCATATCGGAGCCATATCATAGTAGGTGGACGCCGGGCCTTAAAGGCGTATCCCACTATCACGATTTGGGCCTCCGACACACTACGATAGCCTTACGACAAGCGTTCCGATGAAAAAAATGAAACTTTTATCGGAAGGAACGAGTCTAGCTTTCACGATAGACCCGTTCCTTCCGATAAAAATTTCATTTTTTCATCGGAACGCTTGTCGTAAGGCTATCGTAGTGTGTCGGAGGCTCAAATCGTGATAGTGGGATACCCCTTTTAAATGTGTGTTGGGGACTCTACCTGTGCAACGAGGACGAGGATTCCAACAATGACATTGATGAATCCCAGCGCAATGGAGCCTGTTCCCGCGAACTCCTTGATGGGCTCAGGCGGGGGTGCCGCCTGCTTTGGCTGCCAGGCGTAGGGATTGTTCATCTGCATCATCTCTGTGGGTTGTCCGGTCTGCAAGCAAGAAGAAGAGGTCTCACAGGCATATCCTACAATTCACAGTGGCGCCACCTGGTGATTTCTAAATAATGTCAATTATTAGTCAAAACTAGTTTCTTGGGATTCATTCTCCATGAGTAAATTTAACATTTTGCGTAGTTTATCCAATCTTAATAGGTAAAATAGGTTAATTCGCATTGGCTTGATTTACATATAAAATGTACTGAAAAATATGGTTTTCTTCAATACTTTCAATAACAAGGACGGTGACCTATGATTTTTAAAACCTGAATAAGAAGTACTGTATATGTACTACATTCTGTGAAAGTTTGAGGAAAACGAGATGGGTTTTACTATGTGAAAAAAATACTTTTAAGAAATCCTATATATTCTAA